>SKCR01026313.1:0-166658 GCA_019454045.1 Zanthoxylum bungeanum
CAAGAATTCATGTTTATGCTATCGATTTCACGTTGTATTTCAAACATTATAAGAATCTCAATTTATTAGTATTATTGCAACTTCAATGGTTAATGTTTCAGGCTAATGGTTAAGTGTATTGTTTCAAATATGTTGCCTCCGGTTTCTAATTTAATGGTTTGGGTTTCAGGTCTAATGTTATCGTTTCGTGTTGTTTTTGAACCATTTAAAGAGTCTCGAAGAGTCTCGAGTTATTGGATTATATTGCAAGTTTATTGGTTAATATTTCGAGTTAATAGTTAAATGCATTGTTCCAAATCTATTACCTTTGGTTTTGGTTTTAGTTTTAATGGTCATGAATTCATATCTAATGCTATTTATTTTGTGTTTTATTTCAAGCATTACAAGAATTTCAAATTATTGGTCATTATTACAAGTTCAATGGTTACTACAACTTTTTAATGAGCACACCTCTAGCGAAGTGGAAAAATTTATTGGGTTATTGTGGGCCATTTGGACTGGGAGGAATAACTCTATTTTTAGTAGTCAAGCCATGGATTGGAGACACATTCTAGCGAGGGCTGAAGCCGTTCACAGCTCCTACGAGGTATTTAAGGCCCTGGATGCGAATGAGACGCCTCACACCCAGGAGAGATTGGATAAAATTTAATGTGGATGATGTGTTTAGCGGAGATAGGAAGAAGGCGAGATTAGGTGTAATCATTCAGGATCACAACTATTCGGTGATTGCGGTTGCAACAAAGGTTATCTCCTTTAACGGAGATGTGGAAGAAGCAGTAGCTAGGGCCATCCTCTTCGGTCTACATATAGTGTTGGAAGCTAAGCAATCAACCCCCACTATTTTGGAATCAGATGCGCTAAATGTGGTTAACCTTGTCCTCGGCAAGGGGAATAGCCTCAAGGAAATCAGATGGGTGATAGATGATGTACTTACTGTCTCTCGTTCCTTGAACATTGTTAAGTTCTAGTTTCGTCCAAGATCTTATAATAAGATTGCGCATAATTTAGCCAAGTTAGCTGTAATGCTTTGTTTCTGGCTTTTGGTAGGAGAACTTTCCCTCATGTATTAGTTGTATTTTGTAACATTGGTTTTCTAATATAATTTCCATTTTTCAAAAAAAAAAAAACAATGGTTAATATTTCAGGTTAATAAGTAAGTGCATCGTTTTAAATAAATTACATTGGGTTGCAAGTTATTGGTTAAATTTTCAAGTTTAGCATTAAAAATTTCATTTTAATGGTTCAACATTTAGGTAAACATTAACAATGTTAATATGCACAATTAAGTAATCGATTATTTGAAGTTAATAATATATTTGTTGTAAATTAGATGGTCCCCAACACTTGTTTTTTTGTTTTTGTTTTTTTTGTTTTTTTTTTATGTTTTAACTTATCCCACATTGATTAGGGATAATAATATTAACCTAAACCTATCTCTATAAATAGAGAGTAAATCTTGTATAATTGATTCATCTCAAAAATCAATAAGAAGAAAAGCTTGCAGCTTTACAAGGTATTATTTTCTTCATTTTCACTCTTATTTTATAACACGTTATCAGCACGAATAGTTCTTATTTTATTATTATTTTTTTAAAACGAACCTGAAGTTTCGCAAACAACTGTTGCATCAGCACGATTAATTTCTATTTAAGTTTTTCTTTTAAAAAAAATTGATGATCAAAAGCCAAATCCATCGGCCAGAAGCCATGAATTAGATCATGATAATATGATTATCATGATATACGACATTGATCAATAAAGTCGAATTATGGTTGAATGATCATCTATCACCATGAGAATAAGGCTAGAAGTCTATTAATATTAATAAAAAAAAAACTAAATCCATCGGCCAGAAGCCAAAATCGTGATAATGCCACAATTGATCATGAAAACGTCATCATCTTCATGTCTTGTTTCGAGGTTGGTGTTGATTATTTTGATGAAGCCTGAAGCTAAATCATTTTGATGAAATCATCATCATTGGCCCATGCCTCATGTATTACAATACCATGATTTTAAACCATCTGATTTTCTGAAATTACTTTGATTATGGCTTTTGAAGCCAAACAAAGAAATTGACAGCAATGTTGATGTGCTACTGATTTTGTGAATCAACTTGAAATTTCCATTATAAATAATTCAGAACCTGAAGTTTTGAATTTTAAATTTAAAATTAGAATCCGCTGTTCTAATTCACTATGTTATTCTTTCATTATTGTAATTTGAAGTCTTGCAGTATAAATAAATAATTCAGAATTTGAAGTTCTGAATCTCAATATTAGAACCTGTAGTTCTGATTCAGAATCCGAAGTTCTGAATCTCAATATTAGAACCTGTGGTTCTGATTCAGAACCCTAATGTCTGAATCTTAATATTAGAACATGTAGTTTTGATTCAGAACTTGAAGTTCTGAATCTCAATATTAGAATTAGAATTCATAGTTCTGATTCAGAACCAGAAGTTTTGAATCTCAATATTAAAATTAGAACCTGTAGTTCTGATTTGGAACCTGAAGTTCTGAACCTCAATATTAAAATTAGAACCCGTAGTTCTAATTCACAACTTGAAGTTATGAATCTCCATATTAAAATTATAACTCGTAGTTCTAATTCAGAACCTGAAGTTCTAAATTTTAATATTAAAAATATAACTTGTAGTTATAATTAACTATGTTATTCTTTATTATTATTAGTTTAACAAATTAATTATTTTTATAAGTATGCTGTGGTTGCTATTAATTTGGATCCTCCACATCAGAAAATAAAAAGTGGATCTCTTTTTAATTTTATAGTTTATTTTAATTTCTTTCATAATCTGATTAACTATAAGAGAAAATTAGAACCTGAAGTTCTAAATTCATTAATTAATTATCAGATTAGAACCTGCAGTTCTAAATCTAGAAAATAATTATAAGACCCGAAGTTCTATAATTACACTACAATTAAAGAACTTGAAGTTCTAATCTCAATCAATCAGACTTTTGATTAAAACTTGCAGTTTTAAATCTTTCATGGAACCTGAAGTTCCGAATCTATAATATCATATTTATGACTTGAAGTTCTGAATATTAATGTTATCAATCGAAAATTGCAGTTCTGAAATATAATTCTCTTTTAGAACATGATGTTCTAAATAATAATGTAAAAATGGAACTTGAAGTTCTAGGTCAACGAATTATTTTTCAAGAGAACCTGAAGTTCCAAATATGTATAATTTTTTGTTTATACATATTTGTGTGATATTTTTACTGCACATTTCGCGGATTGTAACTTTGATGAGATAAGTTTTCCACTATTAGGGGAAAAGAAAGAGCCTCCAGAAGTAAGACATGAACTTTCTTGGAAAGTTCATACCATGTCTCATTTAGATCCTCGCACCAATCAATGTGAAAATGAAGTGCAAAGGATTATCCATTTGCAACAAATTGCAAATCAATTGCCAGATGCATTTACAGATGCTGCAAAAGTAACCAAGTCACATATACCAATACTAATACACCACCTGGTGGTGGGTGTTCCTGTTGAACAATCAGGTGTAAACGCAGCTAATGAATCATCTATTGCACGTCAGAAACGTGGTAGGCCACTTGGTTCTAAAGATATTATTCCCTGGAAGAGGAAAATAATAGATCATGATCTTGTCACAAATAATGCTCGAGCTATGAATACACCCACATTCTTATAATCACTAGTTCCAGAAGAACTGATAGCCCCTGAAGAGATACTAGTCTCTGAAGAGGCTAAAATTCTAAAAATTAGGAAAAGTCTACAAATTATACTTATACAAGGGAACTGTGGGATATAAAGGAAATAGTCATCGACAATGTGTTTTTCATACACAGTAGCTACTGAAATTAAAAATGATTTTGAACCTCAAACTGTCGATGAATGTAGACAAAGACACAATTGGCCTAAATGGAAAGAAGCAATTCAAGCAGAATTGACTTCTTTAGCCAAACGTGAAGTATTTGGAGCCGTAGTCCAGACACCTGAAGATGTCAAACCTGTTGGTTATAAATGGGTGTTTGTAAGAAAATGTAATGAACATAATGAAATCATTAGATATAAAGCGCTACTAGTTGCACAAGTTTTCTCGCAGAGACCAGGTATTGACTATGATGATACATATTCTCCAGTGATGGATACCATTAAGTTTCAATTTTTAATCAGTCTGGCAGTCAATGAAAGATTGGACATACGTCTTATGGACGTAGTGACAGCATATTTGTATGGGTCACTTGACACTGATATTTACATGAAAGTCCCCGAATGATTGAAAATGCCTGAAGCATATAAATCAATTGATCGTAAAATATGTTCAATCAAGTTACAACGATCTTTATATGGATTGAAACAATCTGGACGCATGTGGTATAATCGTTTGAGTGAATATTTGATGAAAGAATGATATATAAATGATCCTATCTATCCATGCGTATTTATTAGAAAGTCCGAAATTGGATTTGCCATTATAGTAGTATATGTCGATGATATGAACTTAATTGGAACTCCTGAAGAGCTTCTAAAAACTGCTGAATACTTGAAAAGAGAATTTGAGATGAAAGACTTGGGAAAAACAAAATATTGTCTCTGCTTGCAGATCGAGCATAAAACTAACGAAGTATTTATCCATCAGTCTGCATATATTGAAAAAATCTCAAACGTTTCAACATGGATAATGCTCATTCATTAAGTACTCATATGGTAGTCTGATCTCTCGATCATAAAAATGACCAATTTCGTCCTAAAGAAGATAATGAAGTGATACTTGGTCCAGAAGTACTATATCTTAGTGCAATTGGTGTCTTGCTGTATTTAGCTCAATGCACCAGACCAGATATTGCATTTTCTGTTAATTTATTGGCAAGATTTAGTTCTACGCCAACTCGAAGACATTGGAATGGTGTCAAACATATCTTTCATTATCTTAACGGCACTAATGACTTGGGATTGTTTTATTTAAATGAGCCAACACAAAATCCAGACATTGTTGGTTACGCTGATGCAGGATATCTCTCTGACCCTCATAAGGCACATTCACAAACGGGGTATGTTTTTACCTATAATAATACAGCAATTTCATGGCGATCTACAAAATAGTCTTTTGTTGCTACCTCATCCAATCACTCAGAGATACTTGCATTACATGAAGCAAGCAGATAGTGTATATGGTTAAGGTCACTTAAACATCACATTCAGAGCACATGCAACTTAAATTCTGCCACAAATATTCCAACAGTTATATATGAAGATAATGCGGCATGTATTGCACAAATCAGATGAGGGTACATCAAGGGAGACAGAACTAAGCACATCTCACCTAAATTTTTTATACTCATGAGCTCCAGCAGAGCAAGCAAATTGATGTCAAGCAAATAAGATTAACCGATAATTTTGCAGACTTATTTACTAAAGCTTTACCGACATCAACATTTGAGAAGCTTGTATATAGCATTGGCATGCGCCGACTAAGTAAATTATCTTGATAATATTTCATCAGGGGGAGCATAATCATTGACATCAAGAAATATTATTGGATAAAAACGCATTGTACTCTTTTTCCTTCGACCAGTTTTTTTTCCCATTGGGTTTTACTGGCAAGGTTTTAATGAGGCAGTGTTAGATCAATATTTGTAAAATTAAAGTGATGGGTCCCAAGGGGGAGTGTTGTAAATTAGATGGTCCCCAACACTTGTGTTTTTTTTTTTTTTTTTTTTTTTTTTTTTTTTTTTTTTTTAATATTTTTTATGTTTTAACTTATCCCACATTGATTAGGGATAATAATATTAACCTAAACCTATCTCTATAAATAGAGAGTAAATCTTGTATAATTGATTCATCTCAAAAATCAATAAGAAGAAAAGCTTGCAGCTTTACAAGGTATTATTTTCTTCATTTTCGCTCTTATTTTATAACAATATTGACATTAAGTCAACGTCATTACACAAGTGTATAACGTATATTAACTACTTAAAATATTAAAAATTATTAGTAAACATGCATGTAATTAAGATAATTGTGAATAATATGGTATTTAGTATGGTTAATGAGCATGAAGATTAATATGAAAATTTTACCAATGTTAATGAGCATGGAGATTAATTTATTAATATTAATTTTTTTTTTATTTACTAAAATTAATGAGTATATAAATTATTTTTTGATATTTACTAAAGTTGATGAGTGTCAATAATACATTTGTTAATATTATGTGTGATTTTTGATATATACTAAAGTTAATGAGCATGGATTAATTTGTAATATTTATTTGGGATTTTTTTTTTTAATATTTACTAAAGTTAATGATCACAGCGATTAATTTTGTTAATATTTATTTGGAATATTTTTATATTTAATAATGAAATTTTATCATCATAATTTTTAATTAAATAATGGGCCTAGCACGTTAAATAGATTATAGGCCTAATTCTCATATTTACTGTAACATCCCTCTTTCAGAGAGGTTACCGTTAGGTGATGGATCCGCACCGAACTTAGTTTTTGATTATAACTTTACTTCCTTGGGTATTTCTTTTATATATAGTAATATGACTAACATAAAATAAACAAGTTCGTAATCCGATTCATAAATAAGAATCAAATTTTATTGATACAAATGAAATAGTATACATTATGATTTTTCTTAATACAATTGGACTTGATTAGTACCAACACATATGCATTTTATTTGAATGCGAATAACAAACTGTATATGATAGACCCATACTCTAGTGACTATAATATGTTACATTTCCTCGATCTCGGACTCCTGACCAGCTATGATTCATCAGCTAAAATCACCTGCAAAACCTTTAATGAGTTCTAAAAACCCAGTAAATAGAACTACAAAATAGTAACACAATAATTATTAAGAATAATATCATAAGGGTTAATCAAATAAAATCTTCTGAGGTGCAGAAACTATATAGTTCAAAATCAAATCTTTGCAAATATTTTCAAAACCATCGAAAGGAAATCAACTATCAAAATGTTAATAAGGAAATTATATATCAATCTAATAACTTATCTAAAAGCTGATATTTAAAATCTCATGTGAAAGTCAGAATTGTAAAACTGATATGTAAAATTAATCATAAAATTAAATCTCTCGTCCATGACCTAACTCAACTGGACAAATATAGGAATCACTCAATTGAATCTCTAGTATGTATGGGTGTTACGTCTCGTTGTCTCTCTAGTCACCCCTCAAGGAATCCTCGATGTCTTGGGGCGTTACGTCTCATTGTCATCCAAGACATCAAATTAGTCATCCGCTCTCCCAAAAATGTGCCATTTGGGGCGGGCATAATCCAATAACCATCCATATGCACATGAGAGTATCCGTCAATTTCATAGTCCGTCAATTCCAAGTATATAAAGAAAAATTGTAATCAACTCATAAAGTCATAAATTCATCTCAACTTATCAAAACGTCTCAAAACACGTTTCAAGCTCAACAAAATATTAAATCATATCTAAATCATCACAAAACTCAACTAAATCGAAACTCGAATCGTAGTAAAATGACATGAAATATCTCAAATATTATCATCATAATCAAAACCATATACAAAAGCAAGAAAATCAATTCAAAAGTAAAATATCAAATTGTAGAGTAAAGCATCCACTCACGGTGTCATGATAAACCGAATACGCCTCACAAAATTGGAAAATGTTGTGAATTCTGACATCAATCTAAAGCCAATGTAACTCGTTAGATTCCATCACACAAAGTATTTTTCATATAGTATAATATAATAAGATATTAGATGCATGAACTGTTGGTTTCTAATATAGGTCCCAAGGTCAACAAATTCAAGCAAGAAAAGGCATGAATACATCAAGGAGTAAGGCGGAATTCATACTCACATTGATGGGTTTTGATGAAATGAAGAATACAAGCCTTCAAGCTCCCTCCATAAGCTCGCCCAAGGCTTCTCCATGGATTGGACTGCACGGTTTTGAAGCTTGTGGTTCCTCTAAGAACCGGCCATTGAAGACTCCATTGAAGCTCCAAGCTTCAAGCTTTCCATGCTCAAGTGTTCACTACCCTATCACCTTGTAATGACCCATGGTGTGTGCTAGCACTTCTTCTTCTTTATTGCTTCTCATTAATTCGGCCATAACCAGAAAAATGAAGAGAAGAATCGGCTCCAAGCCGTGAGGAAGAAGAGAAAAAATGAGAGGGAAAAGGGTTTTCTATGTCAAAAACGTGAATGACCTTTTTGGAGAGAGAGAAATTAATGTTTTGTATATCATTTTATATATTATTATTTACCAAGTAAATAAAGAATAAAGCATATACCAATTTCACTTTCAAAAAGTAAAGTAAAAGTCAAAAGGCAAAAAGTAAAGTACAAGTCATATCAACTTTATGCCCATCACTTTTACTATTCACATCAAGTCACTTTATTAAAGTGACAACATGTCATGTCATATCACTCAAAGTGACAATTGATTTGACAATTGATGCGACTAGCGATTTGACGCTTGATGTGACTAGCGTGCCGCGCTCGAATTCGAAATGCGAATGCGCTCGCAATCACTCTCGGGCTCGGGTTCGCTAATTCCAAATTAACGAATTTCCCGTCGCGTCGTAATTAAATGATTACGCCTAGCGAAATCACTATTCACGTCGCTAACGAATTAATTCCAAATTAATTCGTTCGCCCGAATTAAAATCCAATTTTAATTCCGCGTCGAAATCTAATTTCGTATAATATATCGAATATATTATTTTATCGATTAATTCCAAATTAATCGTTCTCTCTCTTTTTATTAATATTTTATCCTAGATAAAATATCTCCGTAATTAATCCCAGATTAATTTTCTGTCTCATCAAAATAATCCCAGATTAATTATAGTGCGAGTCATACATCATCGGTGAATCCTCGGGGAGCGACCCATGAGACCTCTAGATATGTTGGCAGTAAATGCGGTCGTCGGACTATCCAAACACGTAAGTACCTTGTACTACGTTTTACCGATTCACAAGACAAGGTTGGCTTCTAGCAAAGCGCCATGCCTACCCAATTCTCCGGAAATATCATTACAGGAATATATGATCTATATCAAGCGTAGTATACTGCAGTATTACGTATTTCTGTCCAGTAACGGATGATCACGTGCTAGGCATGGGGCTGGAATTGTGTCTGCCCCGTACGAAGCACATATCGGATGTCTGGTAACTAGTCTCTATAACGGATAAACATGACCTAGTCATAATATCCCGATAGCTCGAGCATTTAAGAGAACGAGTTTCCGTATCCAACGTGACCGTCATCTCCACTATGACTGGAGTGATACTTCCGTCTTGACATCACACCAACACACTACGATTCTCAATATACCCAGAATTGGCGTACTCAGAACCGGTTAAAGCCCTGGACGACCTCAACTAAAGTATATTGATTGTCGCAAGTGTTAGCGGTGAAAGTCTCAGGTTAAGACCAAATACACCTACCCTGATTGCAGACTCCCATAGACACATAGTCATACTACCAATGGGATTCCGCGGGGGTCTATCCAGAGCGAAGCTGTTTCCCATACCATCGGTGAAACACAACCTCCTATTACACTTGCATGAGTATCCTATACCCAAATATATGAGAACTATGCCGTTGTGCCCTCACAAACGCGCACAAGTGTAATACTAGTCTTTTACGTATTTATCGATGTCCAATCTCGATAATACTCTGACTAGGGATATTTAATGATTTATCCTTCGTGGACTGATACTGTCTCATATCATTCTCTGTCCAGGAACAAATCATAGGGACCTCTCATCATTAATACATCTACGTGATCTAATCACAAATGATAAGAGTGCAATCTCCTTTATTACATAGTTAATTTGTACAACAACACCGTGATCTGTACAAATAGTGACGCTATGGGTCATAAGTGTCCAACATGAACTCTTAATCTCACTGTAAGTTTGGGATATTTAAGTCGTATATGAATTTTATGGTTCTTAATTTAAGGGTATGCAAGTGAGAATACGAGAATAATTTTTTCCTAGCTACTGAAAATTCATTATTTGATATCTAAGTTTGAAAATTAAATACAATTAATTATGGGAGAGGCACATTATGCCTGAAAAAGTCAATAGTAACATGGGTAAGACATCGCAAAGACATATCTATAAAATCCTGGCACCTTACACTTGTTATAGCCATTATTTCCATGCATCATAAAATAGAGTCTTCATCACCGTAGCACGGGCTAAATGATGTCTTGGTCCGTATGAGGTAAAGATGGATGACAACAGATGAGTGATGAGCCTTAACTTCTTTTACAGGCACACCTAAGAAATAAAAGTGAGTTAGCTTGTCGGTCGTAAACCCGTAAGGGCGGCTAAGGAAAAAATAGAGTAGTCCGCTAGGTTGAAAATCCATAAGGACAACCTAGACAAAATTTAGGGCATACCTATAGGAGTAAAAGACTTCCTAAGAACCGATGGGTGGAATTGTGTCTGATTTCGTCCAAACCATGAAACGTCTCAGCTAAGATGGATCAATTGGTAATCACCTCTCCTACCATCTTTACCCACCAAGAGATATCGAACCAAAATATAGAACATGACCACACTCTTCCAGCGGTAGGATCCTACCTCCATGTTAGTAATGCTTTCAGTTCGATGGACAGGGGCAGGGTATCACTCTTTCCATCTCAGCAAGGTTGAAAAGAAAAGCTTTAGAGGCCTCTTGTGGGTAATGACTTTTGAAAAATTGTATGGCCAAAAAGGTAAAAAGAGAGAATCGTAAACCCAGAATAACAACAAACTCCTCAGGTAAGGAACATAACTCGTGGCCATGGAAACAAAATTTGTGATTTTCAGTGACCCAGAAAGATGAAGTTTCATTTAGAAAAACGTAGTCTATCTTGATTTGATGAAGGTAACGTTGTGCGGAGAGCTGGGCCAAATCTGGGGTGGGGGCGATCAATTATTAATTTCGCAGATCAGTGTCATAACGGGGTCTTACAGGACATTAATCATGGGGATAGACAAATGATTCAAACAATAACTTGATGTTCAGTATATCCAGATGAATGTACGCAATGTCCGACCAGATGTGTTTCAAAATATCGGATGTTACCAGTAGTCGAGTGATCTGAATGGTGACACTAAAAGAAGAGTTATGATAAGTTTTATATCCTCATGTCATGTCTCATTAAGCCTGTTTATTTTAAATTATATAGTATACATATTATACAGATCTAGTCATGCATGTTAGTGAGTATTGTGACTCGACTCATGCATTTGTAGTTCATGTAGACAGATGTAGCTCATGCATTTTGGTTTAGAATTCATGTCCAGTTTATTCATATTTATTCCAATTTCAGTTTAGCATTTAGGGCCAGTTCATGCATGTTTAGCTTAGTATTCAGAGCTGATTCACGCCTCTTCAGTTCAGATGCCCAGGACTAGCTCATTTGGTTCAATTTAGGCATTTAGCTTTCAGTCATATATGTTCAGTTTAGTTTTCAGGTTCAGCACATGCATGTCCACGTCAGATATATAGGTTCGGATCATATAGTTTTAGATCAGATAAGTATGTCATTAGGTTACATATTATGTTCTTAGTCCATGTTAGGATGCATGTCAGACATCTCATGTTAGTTCAAGACATGTTAGCCAGTCAGGTTCCAGTGTCAGTTTTCAAAGTATGTAGCCCAGAAGAGATCGCGTTATCAACTCAGCTACTCAGTGGTTAAAGATGGCAACGGGCCGGGCTTTGATAAGCCTAGCCCGAGTCCGGCAAATTAAATTTAGGCCCGGGCTCGACAAATTAAATTTAGGCACGGGCTCGATTTTTTAATATAAAAAATTTATTATATAAATATATATTTTATAACTAAAATATATAATTATTTATTTTAAACCCGGGCAGTGCCCTCATTTTAAAGTCCGGCCCGGGCCGGGCAGTGCCCATGATTTTTTACCACCTTTATCAGTGGTCAGTCTCCAGTTCAAGTATTTTCAGAATAGTTTATGCTGAATTGAGTCAGCATACACCATATAGATCATGTCAGTCTCAGTTAATGTTTGCTCCAAGACAGGTCTATAGTAGTAGTTTTGATCATCATGTCCAGCTTCAGTTCCCACATCATGTCAGATTCCTGTCATACTCAGTCCTAATTTCCGTGCCACTTTTTTAGTGTCAGCCATATCATAGATTTCTTCCCGTTTTTTTTTTATTGATATCATGATTTTTGTTGCCATACTATTTTCAGCCTATGTTCTTTATTATTTACAATAACATTATATTGGCCCTCTAGCATTCACTCACCAAGTCTTTCAAAAGTTCTGACCTACCCCAACTATATAGTTATTTTGCTGGTTACAGGTTATGGCATGTCGAGGAAAGTATTGAAGGAGACGAGTCCCAACGACAGTCATTACAGACCAGTCGTCAGAGTCATGTCAGGCCATAAGGCCTTGTATGTGTCTATGAACTATATGAGTTTTAAATATATCAGGTTGTATGTGAAATAGTTATATATGCAATTTGGTATGTATGATCTATATAATTATATACAAGTTATGTTAATATGTAGTTTTTTATGGTTAGTCGGTCAGTAATTCGGTTAATATATGTCACAGGTTTATGTGATGGCTAGGCTGTCTCCTGCCTATCACATGCCCGTATATACTAGGGTGTGACAGATGTGCCCTAAAGCCGACTGAAGATATTTTAATAAAACAACAGAAAATTAAAAAGGTTATACTAACTAGGAAAATGCCTTCAGGTTGTACCTTTAGATGTTATGGGCTCGAAGAACACTCCTTAAGCCTAGATGTTATTTCGATGCTTGATGGAAAATGGAAGATTTCAGCGATTCACTTACTATTTCTCCCAATTTTATCACTCTCTGATTTGCTTTAGGGAAGAGTTTCAATATCTCCGTAGTGATTTTTCAAATAGCTTATTGGTGGTAGGTTCTGAAAAATATCCTCATCTTTTGTGAATGGGAACTCATCTTGTTATAGCTAAAGAGGGGAACTGAGAATGGAAAGATGAGACAGAATCCCCCTCATTCTCCAGTGATTGCCAAATTACTGGGTCAATTGCAGCTTGAGACATGTCAGTCCAAATGTACATCTCATAACATATATCCTGCCGGACATGCCATGCCAGTAATTTTAGTAACTGACAATCTACATATTCAATGAAAGCTTGATACATGTCTGGTTAGATATGTATTTTGAATTCTATGTTTGTTCGGACATGCATTTTGAATTACATGTCCGGCCGATATTAATCAGATTTCATGATTGTAGAGATTGATAATTAGCACACTCACTAGCAACTATCTCACGTCCGGTCGGTGTTAGGGTTCCAGGTGTATGTCTAGTTGTAGGACATAGGTAGGTCGGACATAGGTGATGTTCGCATGGCTTTTGGTTATATTCTCTAGATATTTCATTTCAGCATTTACCCTTGCAACTTTCCAAGCTTTCAGAGGTATTCCTACAAAAGCCTCATCATTGGGATATGCATGAAAATACAATTTCTATAGTCGCCCCCCACTTTGGTAGGCTTGTGCAATGCGTGACAATGTAAGTCTATCAAATTCATGCATGTACTTTTACTTACCTAGGTCGTCAGGCGACGTTGGGCTTACCTGGCTGTGTTGTGGTTTGATTATCGTTTAATGGGTGGGCCCTCAATTCATGAGATGAATGGATCCGGAGGTCTTTGAAATTTCTTCTCAATTGTGATGGTTGATTGACCCTCATATCATCGGGCTTCATTCTTGGCTATAATGATAGGTGGACCCTCAGGTCCCCCGATGCCTTGATCTATTATGAGATGCCTCGATCTCTATATGATAGTTGAATCCGTAAGTTCCCCAATATCTTGATTGGTTTGAGATGCCTCAATCTTTGCTATAATTATTGATCAACCCGTAGGTCCCCCGACGCTTTGACCGGTTATGAAATGCTTAGATCTATATTCCCAAAGTTCGTATCTCAACTCCGGATTTGTTTGAGGCATTTCAACTTCATTTTCAAAGTCTTACTCCATCTTCAAAGATGTTCGTTTTCATGTCCCTATTCTCGAGGTTTTACTTCATTACGAGGCTCCATCATTCACTTTCAAGGCTCCATACTCCTTTCCAAGATTTCATCGCAAGGCTTCATTCCTTATTTTCATGGCTACATTCCGAGGCTTCAAGATTTCATTTCCAAATCTTTAATGTGAGGCTTCATCCTTCAAGGCTTTGTTCCTAAATCTTCAATGTGAGGCTTCATTCCTAAATTGTGAGGCTTCATCTCTCAAGGCTTCATTCCCAAATCTTCATCATGAGACTTCATCCCTCAAAGCTTTATTTCCAAGTCTTTATCGTGAGGTTTCATCCCTCAATGCTTCATTCCCGAATCTTTATCATTGAGGCTCCATCCCCAAAGGCTTCATTCCCAAATCGTGAGGCTTTATCTCCCATGGCATCATTCTCAAATCGTGAGTCTTCATCCCTCAAGGCATCATTCTTAAATCTTCCTTGTGAGGCTTCATCCTACAAGGCTTCATTCCTAAATCTTCATCGTAAGGTTTCATCCTTCAAGGCTTCATTCCCAAACCTTCATCTTTGAGGCTTCATCCTTCAAGGCTTCATTCCCAAATATTCATCGTGAGGCTTCATCCCACAAGGCTTCATTCCCAAATCTTCATCGTGAGGTTTCATCCCTTTATTATTTCATTACTAAATCTTCATCTTTGAGGCTTCATCTCTCAAGGCTTCATCCCCAAATCGTGAGGCTTCATCCCTCAATGCTTCATTCTCGGATCTTTATCATGAGGTTTCATCCATTAAGGTTGTCTAATGCTAGTTTTCATTCCTGAGGTTTCACTTTATTCTCGGAGTATTCCATCATCTGAACTCATTTTCCTACAACAGTCATTTCAAAAATCAGTTGCATGGCCTTTAACTAGCATGTCCGGGTGGTCTCTGCCTCCAGCATTTTTTAGGCGAGCTTCACCATCAGTGGTCTCTTCTTAAGAGGGCCTCGCCCTTAGTATCCTATCCATCTGAATGTCAAGTGCTACATTCATTGGAGGCTTCAACTCTTGACTATAATTGAGTTGTCGGTATCTTGCTCTAACTCTTAGAGGTTGATGTTTGTTCAAATTTTTTGTAAAATAAATTCTAGCTGTATGTATGCGTGTATGCTTGTATGCATATGTGCAAATAATTTCTAAATACGTGCTCACTCTTTGGCTTGTACGAGTGCATGAGTAGTGATATTTTTTCTCTGTAGGTACCATCAGTCTTCTGTTCGGGTTGTCCCTTGGGGTTTGCAAATCATGAATTTTGCTTTTCAAATTTTCTTTACCATGCAATGATTTTTTTTACATATTCTAAAAAAATTTCCCTGAAATTCCATCTCTTTCAAAGTATGAGCATTACCTAAATTCGAAATTCAATTTCAACAAAGGATTCACCTTTCAAATGCTTCTCCATGTGTGAGTGTGATTCTTTTAACAAGAACTGTGTGCAACCCAGATTGGTTTATTCTGGTACTAATTATAGATTAGTACTAACACTTTAGTTTATTTTCATATTTTCTTTGATCAAGATAATCTAACATCTTAGTTAAGGATTAACATGATTTTTTTTCCAAAGGTTTATTTTATGGAGGTTTTATCTTCATCCCTAGCTTTCTTAAGCAGTCAAACTGCCTTTTGATGCAAAGGCTGTGCATTTGTGATGTGAGCCCCTAATTACTCAATAATTTCACCAACTCAAGTTGCTTTGCATACTCGATATTTTAGTTTTCGTTTGACGCAAAAGTCATCGTGGTTCACGATAGTACTGGTTACTAAATTATCCAAACAAAGGAGTAGGTTTTCATGGGATTCACTGATAAGTACATGAAAATGTACTTTGAACCTCACTTATTCAGGTTTATTGTTAAGTATTTAAATCAATATTTTATATTTTATTATATAATTTTTATCATTATATTAATTTATACAGTATTTGTTATTTAAGTTAATTTAATAATTTTTCTCTTTATTATTTGCAGGAATTGGAAAAGAAAATCAATTGGGAAGCAAATTATGCTTGCATAATAATGGAAGGAAAGAAATAACAATTAAAGGAAGAAAATGAGACCGTGGACAATTGTTGTTTATTTTAAAAAGAAATAGCAATCAACTTTGTTTATAGAAATCATGCAAGGTGGTGATAAAGAGAAATATATTATTGGGAGAGCTTCAGCGCCAAGAATAAGGAGAGAGAGACTGGGGCCTCAACTTTGACTAGAGAAAAAAGGAAAGAAAATTGTT
The DNA here is from genome assembly GCA_019454045.1 of Zanthoxylum bungeanum. Lineage (NCBI taxonomy): Eukaryota > Viridiplantae > Streptophyta > Magnoliopsida > Sapindales > Rutaceae > Zanthoxylum > Zanthoxylum bungeanum. The sequence continues at coordinate 16,296 of SKCR01026313.1, forward strand.
CACTGTTTAAAAAAATCAAAAATAAATTACAAGAGGGGCCGAAACTTTTGACTTGGAGAAAGAAAAAAACATGACGAATGACTTAAAAGGAAAGCATGAAAATGGGAAGTTGGTATTTGTTTATGGAAGCTTGCACGTAGGGCCCAATATAATTGACTTAACCTTTCAGTATTTCACATGCTACAAAATATAAGTGAGGCTCCAGGCGTGAAGGATTTATTAGAAGAGAGAGAACAGAAAACTTTGACAAAAAATAAAGAAGGAAGTGGGCCCAAGATCCAATTGCATTGGGTTTCAATTGTTTATTATAAAAACCATACAGAGTTGACAAAAGGAGAGCTGCATAAGAGAAGAAAAAATGAAAACAGAGAGAAGAGAAGCAGTGGCCAAGGAGAAAGTATATGCTGTTTCAGTACCTCCAACTCAGCATCCATTTGGTGTTTCTAAGTCAAATAATAATTGACACATGTATTAAAATGACAGCTCAGCATACTCAATCACATAAAGTAAAAAAGTAAAAGGACACATTTGACCTCTAATTTTCTCTCATCCCGCCATTCTGCATCTCTCTGTCTTTTCCCCTTCTCCAAAGAACAAATTTCATCTTTCTCGTTGCCATTCTTTTCGAGGTAAGCTCAGCTAGCTTCTGAACTTTTTTTAATGACTCATTTAGGGTTTTGTATTATTTTTATAGTTATTTTTATGGGATTTTTTAGAATAAGTGCTCAAATTTGAAGAATCATCTGATTCATTTTTTTTTTATTATTATGGGAATGAATTGATTGGGAAAGCTACGATTTTTGTGGCCGTGTGCTTATTTATTTATTTAAATTACAATTTTTTCCCTCTCCCTTAAGTGTTTGGGGGTGCTTTTTGTGAGAGAATTTGTGCGATACCTTATGTTTAATTGTGCTTGTTGTTTAATTTCAACTGGGTAAGCTATAGTGTGATGTTTGGCCAAGAGGGTAGTTTCTGATTTGTCTGAGGCTAGAGGTTTGGGTCAATTTTGTTACCATAGTAGTATCAATCAGCTTGTTGTTTGGTTAATCAAGGGGATGAACTTGAAAACATCAAATCTTTTTGCTGGTATGAACTTGAAAACATCAAATCTTTTTGCTGGTACTTGTTAGTTTTGAACTGATTTATCAGATCTGTATTTTTTTCCTTGGCAAATTGCTTTAGGGTTTCTGTTGTGCTACCAAAAACTTATTTGAACTTTTTTAATTTTTGCATAATGCATGTTCGTTTTAGAGCTGATATAATTACTAGGTTAAGCAGGAAGGCAATAAACATAGTTCCTTTTCCAAGGTATATAGATTTTTAAATTTTACAATTACTGCTTCTTGATATTCATGTCGTAATGTCAATTTTGTCGAGGAGTACTATGGTTTTGGTGTGTAGATGACTGATTGAAATGAGTACTGTAAGCCACTATCGAACTTGTTGCTATTTTATATTCTGGTTGCTGCATTGTTGGAATTTTTTCATTTCTTGTAATAGTTTTTTTTTTCCATGGTGTAGGGATGGATGCAATGTTTTTTTGTTCTGTTATTTTTGCTGAAGGAATTGATTTTAAAAAATATTTTCGTACTAAGAGTCTCATTTGAGGTATTTAATCTATCTTTTTGTCATTTTCTTAGATTAAGTCTTTGGTTGATTTATTATGAAAAATTATGTTATTTTGATAATTGGTATAAAGCTTACTTGAGTTTCAATGTGTTCATGGCTGAAGACCAGTGGATGGCTGGCAGCAGTTTTTTTTTTTTTTTTTTTTTATGACTTTATGATGATTTATATATATTTATAGTCATTTTCATGATGTTCATTCAATATATCTTTTTTTTTCCATGATTAGGTTCGACTAGTCATGGATTTTTAAATAATGCTTTTGCTGCTGTTGAGGACAATGATAAAAGGGAAAAGTTTGAAAATGTAACTTTGGGTGAATGTGATGAAATTAAAATTGGAATGCAAGTGAAGTCGGAAGAAGAAGCATATAGCCTTTATAATGAGTATGCTTTAAAAAGGGGATTTAGCATTCGAAAAGCGGTTAAACGAGAGTACAATGGTATTATTAGGCAACGAGAATTTGTGTGTTCAAAACAAGGTTTTAAAGAGTTTGAAGACCCTTCTAATGTTAAAAAGTATCATAATTTAGATGTAAGAACGGGTTGTCGTGCTAGGATCCGGTTTGATGTAAAAAATGATATTTGGAGTATTTCACACTTTAATGACACACACAATCATGAATTTGCAACCCCAGAAGAAAGATGTAACTTGAGATCAGGAAGGAAGGTGCTACCTGCTCATGGGAATATAATTAGTACAATGGTTAGTTCGGGTATAAAAGCATCAAAGTCTTACTCATTTTTGTCAAAAGAACTTGGTGGTGCAAATAATGTTGGGTTCTCTAAGCGAGATTGTCATAATTTTGTGCGAACAAAAAGAAAAGAAATTATGGAAGCTGGTGATGGGCAAAGCATTATTAATCATTTCAAAGAAAAGCAAAGTGAAGATCCAATGTTTTTTTATTCGGTGCAAGTAGACCAAGATAATAGAATTGCAAATTTCTTTTGGAGAGATGGTAGATCAAAAGTAGATTATGACTCTTTTGGGGATGTTGTTATATTTGACACCACTTATCGAACCAATAAGTACAACTTAATCTGTGCACCATTTGTGGGAATCAATCATCATTGGAACAATATTTGTTTGGTTGTGCTTTTTTATCAGATGAGACAACTCAGTCATTTATTTGGTTGTTTGAGACTTTTTTAACTGCAATGGGAGGTCCACAATCGAAATCTATTTTTACAGATCAAGACCAGGCGATGACAAATGCTATTAATATGGTTTTCAGTGAGTCTCGTCATCGACTTTGTTTATGGCATATTAGTAAAAATGCTCAAAAAAATCTTGTTGGAATCTATGGTGTTCCAGATTTCAATCAAAGATTTAATCATTGCTTATATGGGGGTTTCAAATGAAATGGAGTTTGAGTCAACTTGGAGCAAAATGATTGAGATGCATAATTTAAAGGACAATACATGGCTGGACATGTTATACCAAATTCGAGAAAAGTGGTGCCCAACTTTCAATCTCGATTTCTTTTCTGCAAAGATGAAGTCTACCCAAAGAAGTGAGAGTACAAATAGTGTTTTTCATCAAATTATGAAAACATCTATGCCTCTTATTGAAGTTATTAAATTTTATGAGGAAAAGGCAACACACAATGCGACAAGATGAAATAAATGAAGATTTTCGTTGTAAGAATGGTGCACCTAGAATAGTTCATAAGCATGGGGGCATTTTAAGTCATGCTGCTAAAGTTTATACTCTTGCTTTGTTTGGAATATTTGAAGAAGAGTTTAATTCAGGTATGTGATTGAATTGTGTTGAAACTAATCATTGTGAGGATAATTTTACATATTCACTAAGTAGTGGGGAGAGTGGAAGGATTTATACTGTGCATTTTAACCGGGCTGAATTAAGTATTTGTTGTGATTGCAAATTATTTGAGACTTTGGGGTTGTTATGTTGTCATGCTTTAAGGGTTTTTCTTGTGAATAATGTGAATAATATACCCGACGAATATATATCAAGTAGATGGACAAAAGATGCCAAGAAAAGGTTGTGTTGCTCTGTTGATTCATTTAAATCAAATGAGAAATCGACTCATATATTGCATATGAGCAACTTAAGTCTTTTGTGGTATAAATGTTGTGATAAGGCTGCATTGACTGATCATGGAACCAAAATAGCAATGGATAGTCTAAGTGAGCTATTATGCAAGCTTGAAAAGAGTTCAGCAGATACAAATAAGGTGGAAGATGTTGGTAAAAAATATCCTCAAGATCTCATACATGATGATGAAGTGCAACCTTGCTTAGATGGTAAAAGACTAATCCTTGATCCGCCATATGTGAGAAAGAAAGGGATAACCAATTTTAGAATAAAAAGTCAACTAGAAAAAAAGCAAAGAAAAAGGAAAGTGAAAGATGCAACCACTTCAAAAGCTCTAAAAACTATTTCTATGGTACAAGGTAAGTACAAAAATAGTACTCAAGTATTTCAATTTTAATTTTTCTTATTTTTGTTAAGCTTAATCATTTGTTACTGTTTTTGTTTTTATTTTTGTTTTTTATATTGAAGATGTTCAAACATCATTCTTTCCTCCGGAAATGTTTGTTACTTATCCCATGATTAACTCTACAACGATGTTTCAAGAAAGTACCTCAATGTCACACTTGAATCAAGTACATTCTATAACCTGACACTTTTTTTATGTTGGGGAGAAGCTTTAATATGTGCTTTTGTTTATTTTTTTTACTCTAATATTGTTCTCTCTTTTTTAGGGCCCTATTAAAAATTTATGAAGTATGAAGAAAAACTCTTTTGGATAGTATTTTGGACAATATACTGCACAGCTCATGGACAACATCTTTGGACAGTTTTTTGGACAGCATTTTGGTCATTATTGCACAGTAGAGGAACCTCTTAGATAGTTGTTTGACTTGAAAATTTTATAGATAAATGGTTATCTAGGTTTCACTTGGTTTAAGTTTATTATGTTATGTGAGAAAGTATATCCATAGAAGCTAGAATGAACTTTTATTGAGCGGTCCTGAGTTCATTGGCCGTAGATGTTAATAAAAGCATATAACAAGTTTATCGCTGCAGTTTGCAAGAGTGGTATTTCGTTTATTTGGTTCAATTCAGCATTCGTTTAAACAATATGAAACAGAATGAAGAAAAGTAAAAGCATTTGAGAATAAATTAAACCTGTGATGCTTTTATTTGATGGTAAATCAGTTATTTATCAAATCAAGAAAGGACAGCCGCAATATCCGCAATCAAAATAGAAATGGGCATCAATGGATCAACATGTTTGACAGTATATCAAAGTACATGTGAAAAAAAACTAAGTTCTCAGATATTTCAAATGCTTATAAATTCAAATGAACTCTAACAATGAACCTCAGCCGCAGCCCATATCATGTGGAAAGTGCTTCTGCACCTCAGTTGTAACTTCTTTAGGAGGCTTCTCAGCATGAAGTTGAGTAACAACGCCCTTCTTGGAATAATAATCAATTACCTGCATTTGAATGTATAGCAAAAAAACAGTTAAATGAATAAGTCTCAAAAAGTAGCACAATTACTTTAATAAAATAGTGGTAGAAGGGAAACATGTCATGGACTCAATTGTAAGAGTTAACTGGCATTCATGATTTCACAAACACTACCAAAAATTTTCTAGTGGACATAATGGAGAACAGAAACAAAATCATAATTTTAAGTGAACTGCATTTAAGAGATAACAACATAGCAGAATTAAAGCAACAACTGCATATAATATGAATTAATACCAAAAAGAAAACAAAAGTGAGATAGAAGGTATACCGGTTCAGTTTGCTTGTGGAAAGCCTCCAGCCTTGACTTGAGAACAGTTGTAGTATCGTCTTTACGTTGAATCAAATGTTCTGCAGTTACCTTCAGAAAATGTGAAGGGTACGAGTTGGTCAATAAAACTTCAAATGCTTCATAGAATTCACTAGGGGAAGCAAATATGAACAACAATCATTTGAATCAAATTGCCAGCATATCAATAACTTTCATTATAAATTTCCACTTGATTGAGCTATATGACCAATTGATTCCAAAACAGAACTATGAGAGAATAATTCATGTTAGCTTACATCGTCAACACCAGGAACCTTAGAAGGTGTAAATTTTGTGTGGTAGCAGCCTGCCACTAGAAGGGTGGATCCAGCGACCTGTGATCCTCTCTTCCAAGATGGCATCATCAATAGCAAAGTTTAGCACCTTGTCAACTTTAGTTCCCTACTTCTCAAGCATCTCATCGAGCTGCATATAGAAGGTAATTAACAGCAAAGTTAGAAGCTCATACAACTAAACGCATAGCCTCCTTAGCCTTGACCCCAAGAGGAGTTTTAGCAACAACAACAGCTCTCAACATATCACCAATCTTTAATGATAGGTGATTGAGTGCCTTTTCCTGATCCAGGTGGACCTGCCAATCATACAACATTCTAGTGGTAACAAACATCTAAAAAGAAATGACGACTAGAATCATGAGTCATAATTGATAATACTCATGTTTTTTTCACTTCCCATTTCTGAGTCTTTCCATAGCAGTTGGTGTTCTTGCAATTTAGCATGTACAGCTTGAAACCATAACAAAATCAATACAATCTGCAAAAAAACAAAAACAAAGACAAAGACAAACGAACATGCATTATGCAAAAATTAAAAAAGTTCAAATAAGTTTTTGGTAGCACAAACAGAAACCCTAAAGCAATTTTCAAGGAAAAAAAAACACAGATCTGATAAATCAACTCAAAACTAACAAGTACTAGCAAAAAGATTTGACGTTTTCAAGTTCATCCCCTTAATTAACCAAACAACAAGCTGAATGATACTACTAATGGTAACAAAATTGACCCAACCCTCTAGCCTCAGACAAATCAGAAACTATCCTATTGGCCAAACATCACATTGTAGCTTACCCAGCTGAAATTAAACAACAAGCACAATTAAACATAAGGTATCGCACAATTTCTCTCACAAAAAGCACCCCCAAGCACTTAAGGGAGAGGGAAAAAATTGTAATGTAAATAAATAAGCACACAGCCACCAAAATCGTAGCTTTCCCAATCAATTCATTCCCATAATAATATAATAAAAAAAATGAATTAGATGATTCTTCAAATTTGAGCACTTTTTCTAAAAAAATCCAATAAAAAATATATAAAAATAATACAAAACCCTAAATGTGTCATTAAAAAAAAAGTTCAGAAGCTAGCTGAGCTTACCTCGAAAAGAACGGCAACGAGAAAGATGAAATTTGTTCTTTGGAGAAGGGGAAAAGACAGAGAGACGCAGAATGGCGGGATGAGAGAAAATTAGAGGCCAAATGTGTCATTTTACTGTATGTGATTGAGTATGCTGAGTTGTTATTTTAATACATGTGTCAATTTATTATTTGACTTAGAAATACCAAATGGATGCTGAGTTGGAGATCCTGAAACAACATATACTTTCTCGTGGCCAAGAGCTTAGAGGCCGCAAGCGGAGAACAGTAGTCGGGACGTGGAGCAGCGATAATTCAGAACGACATGTCTCTCCAATCCCAGGTTATTTTCATTTATTTTTGGAGAAACTAATCCCTTTGGTAAAGCTGGAGATGAATTCTTGTATTTAAATTCCTATATTTTGTTTTTGATTCTTAAAAGTACATTTTAATCGTTTAATATAAATTAATGTTTATTGTTCTTTATTATCTTACGATTATTTAGCCCAAATATTGTGTTTTGTCCACTCCCATATAGATCCCGTCATGCCTCTTCTATGTGTGATCTACGAACTCTGTTGTGATAGGTAAAAGTTATGCTTGTGTGGTCTTCTACTGCAGTATTGCCTGAGGGTATATAGTCGACGTTAGCTAACTCGAACGATGACTTTTGTGTGTTGTTAACATAGAGAAATTAATCATTAATTACCTTAGAATTAAACAGTAATATGAATTGTTGAACATTACGGTTGTTGCTTTGGGATGTGAAACCCTCAACGGAGTAATAACTAGAATTAATAACTGAATATATGAGTTTAATATAAGAGGGATTCCCGACGCTTTGCTGTTTATCTCTGCTGATTTTTTTTTGTTTTATTTCTATAGTTTTTATTTTAATTACCAATTCCATCGTTTTATTTATTTAAGTTACCGTTAACGTTTTTGTTTGAGTGAATTAGTTCCGTTGTAACATTCTCTCTGAGGAATCGACACCCAGCTATAATGCTATAACCGCAAGTTATTTAAGTACATGAAAATGTACTTTGAACATCACTTATTCGGGTTTTTTATTAAGTATTTAATTATATATTTTATATTTAATTATATAATTTTTATCATCATATTAATTTAGAAAGTATTTGCTATTTAAGTTAATTTAATAATTTTTCTCTTTATTTTTTGTAGGAATTGGAAAAGAAAATCAATTGGGAAGCAAATTATGTTTGTATAATAATGGAAGGAAAGAAATAGCAATTTAAGGAAGAAAAGGAGACCGTAGACAATTGTTGTTTATTTTAAAAGGAAAGAGCCATCAACTTTGTTTATAGAAATCATGCAAGGTGGCGGCAAAGAGAAATATATTATTGGGAGAGCTTCATAGCCAAGAATGGGGAGAGAGAGACTGGGGCCTCAACTTTGACTAAAGAAAAAAAGAAAGAAAATTGTTCACTGTTTAACAAAATCAGAAATAAATTACAAGAGGGCCACAAATTTTGACTTGGAGAAAGAAAAAAACGTGACCAATGGCTTAAAAGAAAAGCATGAAAATGGGAAGTTGGTATTTGTTTATGGACGCTTGCATGTGGGGCCCAATATAATTGACTTAACCTTCCAATATTTGACATGCTACAAAATATACGTGAGGCTCCAGGCGTGAAGGATTTATTAGAAGAGAGAGTGCCGAAAACTTTGACAAAAAATAAAGAAGGTAGTGGGCCCAGATACAATTGCATTAGGTTTTCAATTGTTTATTATAAAAACCATGTAAAGTTGACAAAAAGAGAGCTGCGCAAGAGAAGAAAAAATGCAAACAGAGAGCAGAGAAGTAGTGGTCGAGAGCTTGGAGGCCGCAAGCAGATAGCAGTAGCCGGGACTCGGAGCAGCGATAATTTAGAACGACATGTCTCTCCAATCCCAGACTATCTTCATTTCTTTTATGGAGAACTAATCCCCTAAGCAAAGTTAGGGATAAATTCTTGTATTTAAATTCATATATTTGTGTTTTTGATTCCTAAAAGTACGTTTTAATCGTTTAATAAAATTGATGTTCATTGTTCTTTATTATCTTACGATTATTTAGCCCAGAGATTGTGTTTTGTCAACTCCCATATAGATCCAGTCATGCTTCTTCTATGTGTGATCTGTGAACTCAGTTGTCACTGGTAAAAGTTATTTTGCGTGTTGGTCTTCTGCTGCAGTATTATTTGAGGGTATATTGTCGACGTTTGCTAACTCGTAACGATGACTTTTGTGTGCTGTTAACATAGAGAAATTAATCATTAATTACCTTAAAATTTAACATGTGTAGAATCAAATATTTTTCGGTTGTTGGTTTGGGATGTGAAACCCTCAACTGAGTAATAACGGGAATTAATAACTAAATATATGAGTTTGATGCAAGAGGGATTCCTGACGCTTTGCTGTTTATCTCTGCTGATTCTTTTATTATATTTTCATTGATTTATTTATCTTTACTTTAATTACAAATTTTATCGTTTTATTTATTTAAGTTACTGTTAAATTTTTTGTTTGAGTAAATTAGTTCATATGCCATCTCTCTGAGGAATCAACACCCCAGCTATACTGCGATAATCGCAAGTTATTTTTGGGCGTAATCAGAATTTAGAGCTGTTACCGGGGAGACGGTTTATAACTTAAAGGAGCAGGTTTGCTTAGTCAACAACGAAGCGGTAACTTCGTTCCATTTTTTATTAGTATTTTATATTATATTATTTTATTCATTTATTATTTGCTTCTTTATTTTATTTTAATTTTTGTTTAGATTTGTATTTTTAATTGATTTTTTTTTTTAATTTTTGCTTCTATTTTTTTTTTTTGTGTTTATTTTATTTTATTTGTTTATTGTTTATTTTTAGTAGACTTTAATTTTTAGATTCATTTTTTCTTATTTTATTTTTGTTTCTTTGATTATTGTGTTGGAGGGCATGCCTAGATTTAAGGATCAATTTGGTAGATTTGCTAGAATAGAATAGGAAGATTCAGAGTCAGATCCAGATAATATTTTGGAGAACTTTTTTTCTACACCATCTAGATCTAGCAGACATACCATGAGTGAGTACGAGAGACCACCCAATAAGACTCTTGAAGAGTACCTCCACCGAACTCGCACAGCTACCCCTTCGTGCATCATGTTTTCCCAAATGTACCACACATAGACTTTAGGCATGGAATGATATAATATCTTCCGACTTTTCACGGTCTAGAGAGTTTGAAGAAATTGTAGCTACTTTCCATGACCGATTATGGACTACCGACACAATTAGACTTGAGTTTTTCCCATTTGCCCTTGAGGATAGAGCTAATAGCTGGTTGTAATCTTTAAGATCTAGGTCAATAGGATCGTGGGGCAAGATGACTCAGGAATTCTTTAATAAATATTTCCCGCACCATAAGATAAATGCCCTGAAAAGACAAATCTCCACATTCTCCTAGAGAGACAGTGAGACCCTTTATCAAACGTGGAGAGATATAAGGAATTGTTAGCTAGTTTCCCTCACAATGTATATGACAGTTGGCGTTTAGTAAGTTATTTCTATGATGGACTGACCCCTAGGGAGCGCTAATTCATTGAGACAATTTGTAATGGTGAATTCATCTGAAATGACCCTAATGAGACATTCGAATATTTAGATTACATAGCTAAGAAATCTTATACTTGGACTAGACCCAATGCCTTAGACAACACTGATAGGACACACTTCTTCTAGCAAAAGCCTATACCACTTTAGGGAAGAGGATAGTCTTAGGGCACAAGTTGAGCTATCGACCAAACAGATAAAAGCCTTAAAAGCCAGAGATAGCAAGACTATGCATTCAGTAGCCCAGCTAGAATCCCAAGAGTGTCCGACAACCTTAGTTGGAAGTAAGAGTCTCATCAGCCGAGTCAAACACCACCACATAGAGGTTATAGTGCTCCTCAGTATCACACACCTACCATTCCTAGGAATTATTTAGAGGATACAGTGCAAGCATTTGTGGAAGCCCAAAATAAAACAAATCAAAGGTTTGAGTCATTGATAGCTCAGGTAGCTGAAGATAATAAGGAGATCAAAAGTCAGATCTCTAAGTTAACCAATGTCCTGAGTGTGCACGAATAAGGAAAATTCCCATCTCAGACTCCTAACACATGGCACAGGCTGATCACGGAGCATCCAATGTAAACGGTGTTAATGTTATATTCACTAGGAGTGGTATGGAGGTAGGCTTGCTGGACACGTCCAACACCATAGATAAACCTAAAGATAGTGGTATAGGTACCCCTCAGGAAAAATCAGTGCCACCTTTCCAACCAAGAGTACCTTTCCCACAAGTATTTAGGCCCACTGTGAGAGCTCCAGACCCAAATGGTGAGATCCAAGAACATCTTAAGCAAGTAAAGATCAACCTTCCACGGGTACATGTGATAAAACAAGTTCCTACTTATGCAAAGGTTTTGAAGGATCTATACACCATTAAAAGGAAACATAATGTAAAGAAGACTGCATTTTTAACTGAGCAATCTAGTGCAGTAATTGAACAGAGGACCCCACCAAAATAAAAAGACCAGGGATTTCCCACCATTACTTGTCACATTGGCACACATGAGTTCGGTAAGACATTATTAGATTTAGGTGCTAGTGTTAATCTCATGCCATATTCGAGCTATGTGCAATTAGGGCTTGGTGAGATTAAACCTACATCAGTAGCTTTACAGTTAGCTGACCGATCCATTAGAACACCATGTCGTTGAGGATGTCTTAGTTCAAATCCATAAATTCTACTGCCCTGTGGATTTCTTGATTTTAGACACGCAATCTGTAGTTAACACCGAGTCCAAAATTCCTCTTATTTTAGGTAGACATTTTCTTGCTACAGCTAATGCCCTTATTAATTGCATGAATGGTCTCATGAAGTTATCATTTGGGAACATGACTCTGGAAATAAACATTTTTCATGTTGAAAAATACCACAGGGTGATGATGAGTGCCAACAGACATACAAGCTCGAAACAGTTTTGCCGGAAACAACTTCTTCATAACATAAATCAAACTCTTCTGAACAGAAACTGACCCCAAGGAACTGTGAAAGGAGGAGAAGGCAAATTATGCTCAAGTAAAGCTGATATCTGGGAAGTTAAAAAGGGGGTCGAATCAAATTTTTAATATGTGCAACCAAGACTTTCAACCATCAGACCCTGGAGGATCAATGGATACACTGCTATAGCTAGATAAAAATTCCCTCACATGCCTTCATCAGTACGCTCGATGGAAGCCACCATGACAATCTGAGTGGTTACGTTTGGCTGAAGACGTTAAACTTAGCACTAGCGGGGAGGAAACCCTTGTTGGATAATATGACCCATAGCGTCACTATTTGCACAGATCATTATGTTGTTGTAGCAAATTAACTATGTAACAGGAAATTGCACTCTCATCATTTGTGATTAGATCACCATAGATATATAAATGAAGAGAGGTCCCTATGATTAGTTCCTGGATTGAGATGATATGAGACAGTATCAGTCCACGAAGGATTAATCATTAAATATCCCTAGCCGTAGTATTATCGAGACTGGACATCGATAATGCGGAATAGGCTAGTATTGCACTTGTGCGCGTTGTGAGGGCACAACGGCATAGTTCTCATATATATAAGTGTTGGAGACTTATGCAAGTGCGATAGGAGGTCGTGTTTCACCGATGGTACGGGAAACAGCTTCGCTCTGGATAGACCCCTTCGGAATCCCATTGGTATTATGAATATGTGTCTATGGGAGGCCGAAATCAAGGTAGGTGTGTATAGTCTTAACCTGAGACTTGCATCGCTAATACTTACGATAATCGATAAACTTTGGTTTTGGTGGTTTGGGGCTTTGACCGGTTCTGTGTCTACCACTTCTGGGTTTATCAGAGAGTCGTAGAGTATTGGATGTGATGTCGAGACGGAAGTATCACTCCAGTCATAGTGGAGATGATGTCACGCAGGATACGGTATTAGTGCTCTTAAGTGATGCGCATCCAATCGTGATATTATGACTAGGTCATGAATATCCGATTATAGAGACTAGTTACCAGACATCCGATATGTGTTTCGGACGGGGCAGACACTTATCCAGCCCCAGCCCTAACACGTGACTATCCGATACTGGGCCGATACGCACAATACGATTGTATACTACGCTTGATATAGATCTAAATATTCTTAAAAGGATATGTCCGGAGAATTGGGTAGACTTGGTACTTTGCTAGGAGTTGACCTTGTCTCGTAAATCGGTAAAACGTAGTACTTGGTATGTACGTGATTCGGTTACACCGACGACCGTATTTATAGCCAAATTATCCGGAGATCTCATGGGTCGCTTCCCGATAATCCACCGATGACGCACAACTCGCACTCTTGAATAATCTGGGATTATATAGAAGAGAGAGAAAATTAATCTAGGATTAATTACGGAGATATTTTATCTAGGATAAAATATCGTCGAGAGAGAGATAATGATTAATTGGAATTAATCGGTAAATTAATATATTCGATATATTAAACGAAATTAGATTTCGACGCGGAATTAAAATTAGATTTTAATTCGGGCGAACGAATTAATTTAGAATTAATTCGTTAGCGACGTGAATAGTGAATTCGCTAGGCGTAATCACTTAATTACGACGCGACGGAAAAATCGTTAATTTAGAATTAGCGAACCCGAGCCCGAGTGTGATTGCGAGCGCATTCGTATTTCGAATTCGAGTGCGGCGTCGCAAGTCGCATCAAGCGTCAAATCAATCAGTCGCATCAAGCGTCAAATCAAACGTCACTTTGAGTGATGTGATTGATTGATTAAAAAGACTTGACACATGACATAAAGTAGATTTGACTTGAATGACATGTGAATAGTGATGCAAGTTGTTGTAATAGTGTTTGGAGGGAAAACTTTTACTTTTGGTTTTCATTTAAATCAAATAAGTAATTGTTTTTTATTATTTTTTCTTGGAAAATATAAAAAGGCATTTGGTAAATGCTTTCTCCAACACTTAACACATTTCTCTCTCTCTCATTCCTCTCTTCTTCCTCACGCCCAACACACAAATGGGACTGTTTTTGAACCAGAAAAACGTGAGCTATAGGGGAGCAAGAGTGGGTTTTCATGGTGAAAATTCATGTGCTAGCACACATACGAGTCTTGCGAAGGTGGTAGGGAGGTTCACCCATGAGCCGGGATCCGTCGGACGAGGCTTGGAGCTCCGTTTTCTCAGCTCAAAACTGAAATTTTTAAAGAGTGGACTGCTGCAGTGGGCGTGTAATGCAGTGGACTTTTTGGCTTCGAATCGTCTCCAAATCGACTCAACCGATCGATGTGAGTATTCCGCTACCTCCGTTGATGTGTTCACTCATTGTTTCATGCTTAGATTTGATCTTGGGACCTAATAGAAACTCAACAACCCTTGCATCTGTATTTATTTTATTTTATTTACTTTAGTTTTATTTTATTGTGTACTAATTGCATGTTTGTTTTTTTATTTGCATGACTATTTATGCAGGTCTCAACAACCTACACATCCACATAACTAAAGTCTCGCCAGTAGGAACCTGATCAACTATGCACCTAGTAGTGTTGTTTCTTAATCATTTTCTTTATATTTATCTTACATTGAGGACAATGCAAGTTTTAAGTGTGGGGGTATATGCATGTGCATGATAATACCTGTATAATACTGTTAAAATTTTTTTAGTCCTTAATAGTTAAGCGTAAGTGTAATGATGATATTGTTTACTTTAGGGTGAAATTTTAGAAACGATAAGTCTTTAAATGTACTTTTATCTGATGCTTTGAGTAATTTATCTATGTTAGACTCGTAAGCACTTAATTATAGGTTTTAGCAGTGAAAGCCTGAGTAGTTGGCAAGGTCACTAGTTGAAGAAATTGCATGTCGATGAATGACAGTTCGCTTAGATGTATATCTTGAATTACTTATGTTATGATGTGCGGCATGATTGAAAATAAAGGAAAAGTCTCTAAAGATATAAAATAAACCACCTATAACTGATAAACGTGAACCCTCATATGAGTAACAACGGGAATTAATAACTAAATATATGAGTTTGATGCAAGAGGGATTCCGGAAGATTTGCTGTTTATATCTGCTGATTCTTTTATTATCTTTTCATTGTTTTATTTATTTTTACTTTAATTACAAATTTTATCATTTTATTTATTTAAGTTACTGTTAACGTTTTTTGTTGGAGTAAATTGGTTCATGTAACCGTCTCTCTGAGGAATCGACACCCCAACTATACTACGATAACCGCAAGTTATTTTTGGGCGTAATCATTCACCATTTTCTTTCTTTTCTTTTTCCTCTTTATTTATTTATTTATTTCTTTCTTTCTTTCTTCACATTTTTTCTTTTTTCATTCGCCTTCTTTAATGTTATCTTAGTCTTAACTATGGAAAAGAATCAATTGAATGTCAAGTGTCTTGACCATCTCTAAAAGTTATGCTAGTGTAAATTCTTTTTAAGTAGGCAATGCAATCTTAAACTCAAGTTTTAGAGAGTAATTTTGATAGCATTCTGCTAGTGATTCCAATGACATGCTTATTTTTATCGAGAAATATAAAATTTTACCAAATTGAATTTATTTCTTCATCGAACATTTGAAAAGAGTCATTACATGATAAGAAATGTGCGATGCAAAAGTCATGCTTATAAGTGGTATCCCTCAAGATCAGATATCTCCTCATTCAATTAAATCTTGAATTTCATATTTTAGGATGGTGCAATTGTCTGTATCAGGGCACTTTTTTCGGGTGGAATGAGAAATATTATTTTAAATCCATGTAGTGGGGTATTGGGTTTAGCATCGGTCTTAGTTTCTAGGGGTTTCAATAGGCATTGTCTCTTTAATTTCTCGAACACATTTGATAGAGATATGCCAAGGTTTGAAAATCTTATGGTTTTGATAGCAGTTATTTCAGCATGGCTGGGCTTTATTTCAGAAGGCCCTTCAACGTTCTTCATATTCTGGCTGTAGGATTTTTGATTTTCAGCCTCTTCCTCTTCAAGGTCCATTCTGTCTCCATCAACTGTTGAAAGTAGGATATCATGGAAGTTATTCTCCTTAGTTTGTTGTATATAGAGAGCTTGGTACCCTTAATAATCATCTTGATTTGGTCATTCTCTAAGGGTCGTGTCTGTATTTTCAGTAACTGACTTCTCCAGCGATCTAAGTATTTTTTGAAGTTCTCATCTGGCTTCTGTTTTGTGTTTTATAAGTCACGAAGTGTTAAATCAATTTTCATATCCATGACATATGGGTTCAAGGACACTTCTGCCAGGGTTCAATAATCATTCTTTATTCTCTTATCAGGTTGCGGTACTATATCATCAGTGCTCATTTGAGCCGTTGGATAGTATGACCCATAGCGTCACTATTTGTAAAAGACATTATGGTTTTTGTACAAATTAACTATGTAGCAATGGAAATTGCCTTTTATCATTTTGTAATTTATTTACTTGGATATATAAATGATAGAAGTCCTTATGATTAGTTCCGGATTGATAAGACATGAGACAATATCAATTCATAACGGTTTAATCATTAAACATCCCTAGTCGTAGTATTATCGAGCTTGGACATCGATAATACGGAATAGACTGGTATTGCACTTGTGCGTGTTATGGAAGCGTAACAGCATAGTTCTCAAATATTTTAGTATTGGATACTTATACAAGTGCGGTAGAAGTTGTGTTTACCGATGTACGGAAACAGCTTCGCTCTGGATAGACCCCGCAGCAGATCCCATTGGTAGTATGACTATATGTCTATGGAATCCGAATCAGGTAGATGTATTTGGTCTTAACCTGAGACTTGCATCGCTAGTACTTGCGACAATCAATACGCTTTGGTTTTGGTCGTCCATGACTTTAACAGGTTCTGTGAACGCCTCTTCTGGGTTTATTGAGAATCGTAGTGTATTGGATGTGATGTCAAGACAGAAGTATCACTTCAGTCATATGGAGATGATGATCACGCTGGGATACAGAACTAGTTCTCTATTGTGTTGCAACCATCGGGATAATATGACTAAGTCATGATTATCCGATTAAAGAGACTAGTTGCTTGATATCCGATATATACTTCGTACGGGGCAGACACTATTCCAACCTTAGGCCTTGCATGTGACATCTGATACTGGATCGCTATACGCAATACTACGTATGCTACGCCTGACAAAGATTGTATATTCCATTAAGAATATTTCTGGAGAATTGGGTAGGCATGATGCTTTGCTAGAAGCTAACCATGTCTCGTAAATCGGTAAAAACGTAGTACGAGGTACGTACGTGTTCGGATAGTCAGACAACCGGATTTACTGCCAACATATCCATGGATCTTTTGGGTCGCTTCCCAAGATTCACCGATGACGTATGATTCGAACTTTATTAATCTGAGATTAATTACGGAGAGATTTTATCTAGGATAAATACTATTTGAGCGAGAGAAATGATTAATTTGGAATTAATCGATAAATAATATATTCGATATATTAAACGAAATTAGATTTCGACGCGGAATTAAAATTAGATTTTAATTCGGCAAACGAGTTAATTTAGAATTAATTCGTTAGCGACGTTAATAGTAATTTTGCTAGGCATAATTATTTAATTAAATTCGATTTAATTACGTCGCGACGAAAGTTCGTTAATTCGGAATTAGCGAACCCGAGCCCGAGAGTGTTTGCGGCCCCACTCGGATTTCGAATCAAGTGGGGCCTACATGTCACATCACATGTCACATCACTTGTCACTTTAAGTTACTTTTAGTTGATGGGTTTTGGTGAAGTTGGTAAAGGCTTGTTTTACACTCCAACTTGATGGCTTGAATGACAATTACCAAACCAAGTTTTGGTATATCATTTAAATTGATTTTGAAATCAAATAACAAGCTTTCACTCTCTCTCCATTCACGCAAATTGCAAGCAAAAACACTCTCCCATTTCTTTTCTCTCTAGACCGAAAGTTGAAGGAGAAGAAGAGAAATTTTTTTGTAAAATTTCTAAAGGCTAGTACCATCAAAGAATCAATATAAGGTGATAGGGAAACCATCTCAAGAGCTTGGAATCCTTAAAACTTGGAGCTTCATCATCAACAACTTGGAGTTCCACCTTGGCCGAATTCTCAAAGGGATCTTGGAGTTCATTTTGCTTCTCAACACATCTCAAATCCGATCTTTGAAAGTATGATTCTGCCATATTTCTTAAATGTATTCATTCCATTTTCTATGCTTGAATGATCTTGGGACTAACCTAGAAACCCAACATGAGCGACATGTCAAACATCTTTAGAACTTGGTGCTTGAACAAGCTTGTAGCACTTAGGTGTACTTTGGGGTCTCCAGTCCCATCGAATTTGGTCATTCAGGCATCTTGAATTCAGTAGAGAGTTGTTCTTCAAAGGCCATGACATTGTAGTCTAGAAGGTCTTCATGATTGCCTTTTATTTTTTGGGTTACCGTCACCATTTGCTCCCAAAGTTTCTAGAGTTCTGTCTTCTTCTAAGATTTGGCCATTCTGCCTGTAGCATATTCGACCATGTCATCATCATCTAAAATAAGAGTTTCTTCAGCCATCTGGTTCTCAGGCCCTACGGTGCCTCCTTTCACAAGTTTCTTCCTTTATTGTCTGAGGTACGATCAGGTTGGCTATAGCAATAGTCAGGTTCTGTAGCTATTCTACCATTTTGTTAATGATGTTTTCCAACTGGTCTACTCTGAAACCGTGGCTACTGGCCATTTCAGAGTCTGTTAGCTATCTCTTAACTAATCTACCCTGCTATTTAACCCAACGAGCTACTATGATGGTAGCATCACAAAGTGTTAGCATGATGCATGAATGCATGCAATGCATGAAATATATGGTAAGCTCAAACATCAGCATATACCTTTCCAACCTAATTCATCCCACCACACGTGGTTAGTCCATATATGCCTTATGTTTGGCTTAGCCAATGCTTCAACATGAGTGTACATAAGCTCATTCTCTTTTATGCTAAAAGGGTAAACCTTGGCTACTTCGATTTTGGTAAATCGTAAGAAAAGACAAAGACCGCCCATTTACATAATGACTAATCCTAATATTGGAATCGTGCCATTGTCTAAAAATGATGAATTGGACCCTTAGTAATCACGATTATTTGAGATATGCGTAGAAACGTTTAAGAGTTTCCAAATGGGCCTAAAATAAGGAGTACATTTCTAGATGAAAGTCAGCACGAGTATCAGACTCATGTTTTAGCTCATTTGGATTATAAGCAAACATTCCAGGCTCAATAAGATTTTTCATACATAGTGGCCTGTTGTCATTGTAGGAACCGATTCCTCGCACAACGGAAATGACATTAGGCATCAGAATCGACCTTGAAAATTTCTTTATATCATTTCTCCTCTTAAGCCGAATCTGAATAAGATCTTATTTATTAGTTTATTTTATATTTTTTTATTTTTTCATAAACCGTAACAATTTTATTGGTCATGCTACAATGCTCGTAGTCACTATTGACTGCTACAGTTGTGCTACAGTGTGCATGATTACTGTTTACTACTACAAGACATCCTGTAAAATGGAAATACATGCTTTTCATTTTTTTTAGTTTGTTCATGCATTTTTTTTTTGGAAATTATCATTTCTCCACCCGAAAATTATCTAATGTTCGAAAAAACACTCAGTTTTGAGAAAAATCATCTATGCATCCAAAGTTATTAAAAATTGTTAATTACCACCCAAAATTTAAGAAATTTTATCATCTATTCATCCGAAATTTTACGGATGTTCGAAAAAATCCCCCAATATTTTAAGAACTTTTGTGGTAAATATTTCTTTTTTAGAACTTTGGGTGTAATATGTCATTTTCTCAAATTTAGATATTTTTTCGAATATTAGATAATTTTCAAGTTTACAGATAATAATCTTTTTTCCCACTTTTACCAAGGAGGTACCCCAAGATATCAAAAACTGACAGATGGCTCATGTGTTGGTGGGCCTTTATTAGCCTTATAGAGGGTTATTTTGCTTTCTCTCCAGAGTTTTACAAGGACAAGTCTGGTATTTATTTGGCTGAAGTTTGTAAGTTCTCTTCCTCATCTATGGTAAATATCATAATTTGCATTCGAGTTGACTTTCAAATTATAAGGTCACATACTCATGAACAAAAGTTGGCAGGGAAGGAATACAGCAAAGGTGATTCAAGGTATGCGGCAAGAGATGCAGGAGTTGTTGCTGTTGAGGGAATTAATGCAGTTTTAGAAGGCCCTGCTCGTCTTCTTGCAGTGTAATACTTGACTTCTCTGATCTGAACAAAAATCCATATTCCATTTTTCTTGCTTGGAAGGTGATAGCTTTGCTGTTAGTCCATTTTACTATAATTTGTATTTCAATAAAGCAAATTCCTCGTGGGTTGTAATACCCTCTCTGATTGCAGCACCTCAGGTGCAAGGCCGGAAGAAGAACAAAGTTCGCTGAGGTAGACTTTAGACCATTTAATCCAGGATCTTGGTAGTTTCCAATTATGGAACCTCATTGTGCCATGTATTTCATGTTTTGTACCTTTTTTAATTTATGTACCTCAATTTGGCTATCTTCAAAGACAATTTAAGATTTACAATCAACCAAGTATTTTTATTGTTTTCCTGAATTTCCACGTATCTTCTTGTGCTTGAAATTGATCCAGTGGAAGCAATCATGTGGTCTTATGCTTCAAATTCATTATCAATAAAAGCACATTCCAGTTTCTTAATTCGCTCTGTCACCCTGTCATATATCCATCGCATTCTTCTTTTTGAAGTTGATGAAGTTGTAGGTGCATATATCCTCGTGACGGTGGCGCGTCGTGTGAGGTGACCGCCTCATATCAACGTAGAGGTGATGCAAAAACAAAAATCAATAAAAAAAAAAAACAAAACTTGAGGAAGAAGAGAATCACGTAATTTTATTTTAAAAAGAAGGAAAGCAATATTGTTGATATTAAATGACCAGCAATTTTTTTTCATTTTCTAATCAAATGGCAGCAAATTGCCGTTATTAAATGACCGGCTATTTGCACCATTTCATTTTTTTTGGCCACCTTTTCATTTTTTGATCAAATGGCAATTGCTACACACTTCCATCAAAAGGTGTGATTGATTCAGAATAATTTATTATTGATTGAGGACAACTATTATTTATAAATGTGACTATTATACTCTCCAAACTTTATACTTATTCAATTATAAATTATTAACTTATATTATTTGATCCAATTTAATAGTTATTTAATAAATTAATACATTATTCATTAATAATTATTATTACTACACGCTTCCATGCATGATGCGTTTAAGTTGAAATTGAAATGAACAGAATCGAAATGAACTAAAATGGAAATGACAAATCATAATTAAAGTCATAATAAGTTATTTAGTCAGAATAAGTGAGGATCTGTCCACACCCAACGAGCAGACGGAGGTCTGATCTAAATAGATCGGTGACGTGATTGCCATCTAAATGTGGAAGATGTCTCATGTACCCATAGTGGTATATCAAGTCGAAGATTCACAAATGCTACTCAACCCGAGAAGATTTTTATTGACGTTGGTGTACCATCCATTAAGAATTTTCGGAGAGTCGTTCAGTGTTTATCCGCTATAAACACCTACACGTCTATACGAGTCACCAAGACTCACGGATCATTGAGAAACCATTGGAATTCAATATTCCAGCATACGACATGTACCGGTCTCAACGGGTTTACTTTACTAACCAAGTAGTGTAAACCTTGACTAGAAACTGTTTAAGAATGACAACATCATGATACAACTCAATGTCAGTTGCGACGCTTTTGCAACTGCATCATGACTAATCATTCTAAGGTCAATTACGTCTTTACTATATCTGGAACAACTTCCAGATCTCCCAAGAATTTACGAAGCTATACTGCTTCCTTAGCTGCTTCACAAGCTGCTACATACTCAGCCTCCATGGTGGAATCAAATAGTATTTTCATTAATATATTTACTTTATTTAATAATCATAATGAATTATTAATAAATTACAAAAATACCTTAGTTAAAATTATTAATTATTAATTTATTAAATTACTAAATATTTATAATAAATTTATTATTAATCAAGAATCATCTTTTCATCAAGTTATAAAAATTATTAATTTTTTTGATATTCATATTGAGACACCTTCCTTGCCACCTGAAGACGTCTCGCGCCTCAAAGGCTGACCGGCTGAAAGAACAACATTTTGGTTTAGGTTGTGATGTGAACAGGGGCGGACCTACAAAGGGCCCAGTGGGGGCAGATTACTTTTTTTTTTTTTTTTTTTTTTTTTTTTTTTTATAAATTTTATAATTATATATATATATATATATAATATATATATATATATATATTATATATATATATTAGAAAATCTAAATAATTAAACAACACCCATAAATACATTATTTATTAATTTTTTGAGTTGTATTTTTTAATATAAAATGTAGGCCCAAGCCCAAATTAGTTAAAAAAATTCCAATACACTTTTACATCAATCTTATTTCTTAAACATATCTAAAATAATTATATTTAATTTATATGTGTATAGATAATTGACTATTTTTTATTTTAAATCCACTCATTTATGTGTTTTTACATTTACAAAAGAATAGGGATTCCATTATATTTAAATAAAAGTAAAAATAAAATAACTATATTTATACTTAGGTTTGGTTATTGATCTTCTAATTTATTGATATATTGATTGCGATTCTTTTACTAAACCACGTCGTATATAGTTGTTATAGGTAAAATATTCTCATATTAATATAAATATAATTATTTTGTATATTTATTTTTTATTTATAGTTGTTTAAAGCACAAATATTGCATTTTAACACTAGGTTTTTAATAATTTAATTAAAAAAGTGATTAAATCTACAATAAATTAGCGGAAATTTAGTATATAATATACGATATAAACTTAAAATACATAATTTTAAAATTAAATTTTTACCTAAATTTTTAGGGTAAATTGGTATTTTTAGAAATTAATGATAAAAATATAATTCTAAAAATTTTGGGTTAATTAATAAGTTTAGAAATTAGAGGCTATTTCATAATTTTCAAAAGTATATGGATCATTTTATAATTTCAAAAAATATGTATGAATTCATTATATATTATTTTGGTAAGGAAAAAAATTTGCCCCCACTGACTGAAATTTCTGGATACGCCAGTGGATGTGAAGGTTGTCTTGATAATGAAGCAAACTTGTAAGATGTTTTAGATGAAAGGGAAGAACTTCCAAGAACAAGATGACTTGACCTGCCTTATTTTCTAATTTTAATGAGAGATGTACAGCTCAGTCTTTTTCAGAGACTGTCCCAGTTTCTGTGGTTTTAGATTTTTGGGGAAGTCAGTTTGTATGGGACACACAAGTAGTTGGTCAATGGCGTGTATCTTAATCTGTTGACCATTTCAGGCCTTCTTTCTGAACTTATATTCTATGCTTCACTCTTCCTTTTGCTACTTGTTTCTAAGAAGCTTTAAGAGCAGAAGGAGAATATCTGTAACACATCTGACAAGGGAGAAAATATAATGGAGTGGAGCAGTCTAGAGCTGAAAGTTATTTCCTGCAGTGATCTAAAGGCCTTCAGTCTTTTCAACAAGCTATCTGTCTATTCTGCAGTGTTCATAATAAATGGTAAATTGAAGAAGAAAGAACAGCGGCAAAACTGTTTGCAGATGCAAAAGACTCTGATAGACAGAGAGGGAGGTGGGAATCCCGAATGGAATCATATGATGAAGTTTGGTATCAAATCTTTTGTTGAAGATTGCAGTGATCTTTTCCTTGCCGTTGATTTGTACTCTGAAGGTGTCATTTATGGTAAGAGATGTATCGGTAAGGTCCGCGTTCCATTGAAAGATTTGATTGATGAGTTCAATGGAGCTATGCGATTTGTTATGTATCAAGTTCAGGCTAATGGGGTTTTAAGTTTTTGTTATAGGCTGAAGGGGATGACCATCAAGAAGGGCGAAAATCCTTCTCCAGGCTCATCACCTGAATTCCAATTTTCTAAGAGAAAGTCCCTTACCCTTGTGTGGAAGTTGATGATCCGTCATCACCAGGTATCTGCTATCCTTCATTAGATTACGTTGATTCACCATTACCAGGTGTTGACGGCGGATTTTGGTCTCAGGGTAATATGGGAATATTACCTCCGAGGTAATCCTCTTTCAACGGTGAATTTGTTTGGTTATATGGGAAACCAAAAGCAAACTTAGCAAAAGACAGAAAATACGCCAATCGACAAGGAGGTTTAACGTGGTTCGGTGGATTTGGATCCGACCTACGTCCACGGACACAAACTGAACTGCTCTTTTATTACTGAAACTTGCGTCTCTTGTGTTTACAAGTCTCTCAACAATGATTTTTTGATGATCTTGATTCTGATGTTTTTGGATGCTCCTTATGCATACTCTACCATCCTATTTATAATAGTGTAGAAATCAGACTCCTTCTTGTACAAGAATTCCCAGTCTAAGATGATTTTCTTTTCCTACCAGGATTCCTAGTTGAAACAGTTCCCTTTTCCCATAAGGATTCCTAATCAAAACTATCATTTCTTTCTTTATCCTATTAGGATGTTGACTTTATTAATTTTACCCCATGGAAGTAGGATAATTAAATATCTTATCCTGTAGGAATAAGATTTCTTATCTTCTGGAGCACGTCTCGCCGGATGGCCGGTCTTCATGAGGTCGGTCATCATGATCCTTCGAGCTAAGAATGCTTCTGCCGATCTGATTAATGCCCGGTCGCTGATCCAAAGTGGTCAGTTACTGATGAAAGTGCTCGGTCTCTTACTGTTTATAATACTCATGTGACCGGGTCGGCATTTAATGACTTTGATCAAGAAGGGAATTACCCTTTTGTCCCTACCGTGCTGCTTTAAATTATATAGTGCCTAAAAACACCATCAACACCTATCCCCTAGTTCTCGGTAACAACGAGTTTGCGAGTTGATGCCGGAAACTATAAAAAAGATGGTGCGCCGATGAATTCGTCGGTGATCACTCCAAGAACCGCAGAGAAAAATGTCTTGGCCGCAAATCTGGTCCTTCCTGCCACCTTCATGTGCTTAGTCAACGAGGATCCCGATATCTACCAGTGGAGAAAATGCTTTGCCCTTATGCTGATGACGATCGACCCGGTGGGACGTAGCCCGCCCCGAGCTGAGAAGAACATTTGGCTCCGAGGGAATGTCACATCCCCAGTCCAAAGAAGACGACTCGGTGGGAAGTCACCCGACCCCGAGCTGAAAGAAAGACTTGGCCCTGGGGGAATGTTACATCCCCAGTCCAAAGAAGCTGACTCGGTGGGACGTAACCCGACCCCGAGCTGAAAGAAATACTTGGCCCTGGGGGAATGTTACATCCCCAGTCCAAAGAAGCTGACTCGGTGGGACGTGACCCGACCCCGAGCTGAAAGAAAGACTTGGCCCTGGGGGAATGTTACATCCCCAGTCCAAAGAAGCTGACTCGGTGGGACGTGACCCGACCCCGAGCTGAAAGAAAGACTTGGCCCTGGGGGAATGTTACATCCCCAGTCCAAAGAAGCTGACTCGGTGGGACGTAACCCGACCCCGAGCCGAAAACATCGACCTCGACGGTACAAGAGCAGACCCGAGCCGATTAACCGAGAGGCCTCGGCGGAACGAATCCAGCCCCGAGCCGATTAACCAAGAGGCCTCGGCGGAACGAATCCAGCCCCGAGCCGATCAACCAAGTGGCCTCGGCGGAACGAATCCAGCCCCGAGCCGATCAACCAAGTGGCCTCGGCGGAACGAATCCAGCCCCGAGCCGATCAACCAAGTGGCCTCGGCGGAACGAATCCAGCCCCGAGCCGATCAACCAAGTGGCCTCGGCGGAACGAATCCAGCCCCGAGCCGAATACTCCTTGGGACTTGTTCAGAAGGGAAATGAATCAACCTTTGAAGCCCTACCGAATCTGGCATGGGCGTCCCCTTGCCAAACCAGTGAAAAATAAAAACAAATTTATGACAAATAAAATCAAAAGGTGGGGGTGACTTAGCACTTGTCCCAAAGTAAAACGTTAAAATGTAAATAACAGCAAGGATGTCTCAGAACAGCGTCCCGTCTGAGGCCTCCAAAACACAATTCTGAATCTTTCAATTCAGCGTCCTGGCGAACCAAGATTTGGATCAGGTGAGCGTTTTGAATGGTAAGGGCACATCCTCTGTACGTCAGGTCACTGTGGAGCCTACGCATTGCACGAGGGATCCTCCTTACCACGCTGGAGCAGGCACACGCCACGGGGGCGCAACGCCTCCCCTTGCTGCGCCTCTCTTGGATCCAAATGATGAATGGATCAAAGAGTGTCCGGGGTACTAAGGGAACATTCCTCCTTAGGTCCGGTGTCACTGGAGCAAGCAATCGTCACGGGGGCATAGTCCCTCCCCGTGCTATGCTTTCTCACGATCCATTACATCGAGTGGCCTCGGCGGAACGAAATCCAGCCCCGAGCTGAATAAACGAGTGGCCTCGACGGAACGAAATCCATCCCCAAGCCGAAAGAAAACATCGGTCTCGGTGGTACAAGAGCAGACCCGAGCCGGAAAGAAGCATCGGCCTCAGCGGTACAAAAGCAGGCCCGAGCCGGAAAGAAACATCGACCTCGGCGGTACAAGAGCAGACCCGAGCCGGAAATAAACATCGGCCTCGGCGGTACAAGAGCAGGCCCGAGCCGGAAAGAAGCATCGGCCTCGGCGGTATAAGAGCAGACCAGGGCCGGAAAGAAACATCGGTCTCGGCGGTACAAGAGCAGACCCGAGCCGGAAAGAAACAAATATCAATAAAACGGACTCGGCGGTACAAGAGCAGACCCGAGCCATTAAACAAATATCAAAACCATTGTGCGGGCCATAACAAACAAGCATAATCAAATGTCAACTTAAGACAGAAGATGTTTTACTTACATTTTTGGAATTCGTTGCCCTTTTTCCTCCTGCTATTTCACTTTTCCTCCGACTGCTTCCTGCTTCAAGTTTCTCGTTGTTTATCCCTTCCATTCTCTCCAGTCGGTCCATCATGGATTTTAGAAAGGCTTGATTTTCCTCACTGTCTCTCCTCATGCTTTCTTCTATCTTCTCCATCCAATTCGTAGTTGAACTCCCCGGTGACTGGTGATTTCCGCCTTCTGCCATTGTCTTATCACGTGAACTGCTTTTTGTTAGAGTCCCCACAGACGGCGCCAACTGTTGACGGCGGATTTTGGTCTCAGGGTAATATGGGAATATTACCTCCGAGGTAATCCTCTTTCAACGGCGAATTTGTTTGGTTATATGGGAAACCAAAAGCAAACTTAGCAAAAGACAGAAAATACGCCAATCGACAAGGAGGTTTAACGTGGTTCGGTGGATTTGGATCCGACCTACGTCCACGGACACAAACTGAACTGCTCTTTTATTACTGAAACTTGCGTCTCTTGTGTTTACAAGTCTCTCAACAATGATTTTTTGATGATCTTGATTCTGATGTTTTTGGATGCTCCTTATGCATACTCTACCCTCCTATTTATAATAGTGTAGAAATCAGACTCCTTCTTGTACAAGAATTCCCAGTCTAAGATGATTTTCTTTTCCTACCAGGATTCCTAGTTGAAACAGTTCCCTTTTCCCATAAGGATTCCTAATCAAAATTATCATTTCTTTCTTTATCCTATTAGGATGTTGACTTTATTAATTTTACCCCATGGAAGTAGGATAATTAAATATCTTATCCTGTAGGAATAAGATTTCTTATCTTCTGGAGCACGTCTCGCCGGATGGCCGGTCTTCATGAGGTCGGTCATCATGATCCTTCGAGCTAAGAATGCTTCTGCCGATCTGATTAATGCCCGGTCGCTGATCCAAAGTGGTCAGTTACTGATGAAAGTGCTCGGTCTCTTACTGTTTATAATACTCATGTGACCGGGTCGGCATTTAATGACTTTGATCAAGAAGGGAATTACCCTTTTGTCCCTACCGTGCTGCTTTAAATTATATAGTGCCTAAAAACACCATCAACACCAGGATTTTATTCACCTCCACCAAAGTACGAGTATAAACCAATAGAGGGTTACAGTGCAACCCTACCACCACTATCGCCGCCACAAGTGACATCTCTTATGGTAGCGAGTGGATCATACTATCGTCCATATCCTGCCAATTGTGTACAAAGTCCTTGGCCATGGCACCATGGGCAGTCAACTGGTTATGGTTATGCTTATGCGTACGATTATCGTGGCATCGTGGTGTGGAACAATTAGGGACTACTGATGTAGAAACATGGAAGTCTGAGAGATCAGGAACTCTCAGGTTTGTGGACAACAAGCAGCGGTAATACTAGATGAATTTTATTTACAGATTGTTGAGTGGTGTAGTCGATGAAATTTAATTCTGATTTAGCGGTTTCAGCATTATACCTTGGAAAACTTGTTAGAATTTCTATTTTGCTGGCGGCATGTTATTTCTTTTAAGTATTTTGAAAAAGATTTATCAAATGCTATTGAGTAACTCATAGTGTGTCTCGATTAATGTAACCTCAGATCGATCTAAGTATGGAACGAATGGTTGGGCTTGATTTTATCTGTCATTTTTCCTGTCCATTTTTTTTTGGCATTTTACATATAATAGAAATGCGGATGGCCGGATGCAGTTAATTCAATATATATTAAGATGAAAGATTTTAACACTCTCGAAATCCGAATAGTGTCATTAAATAACAAAACAACATGTTACGACTAAATCAAATCAGAAATTACCAATAAACTATCAAAAACCCTAAAACCTAAAACATGAAACTGTAAACAAAAACCTGGAAAAAAATAATGTCGAATCCAAGTTGAAATCTCTCCCTGTCCTTAAGAACTTATTGGCCCCGTCACAGGCGCTATACGGATTCGCAATTGGCCAATGTTCTCCCAGGATAACTTGGTTCCTTCTTGTCCAGGGAGCACTTATTAACAAGTGTTTGAACTAGGGAAATGGTGGAACTCTCTCTCAAAACCAAAACAAAACAAAATGACTCCCAATTCAGATTTATTTCTCTATCTTTTTATTTGGATATAATGCCTCTTTTATAAGGCATGGTAGGGTGCCAATAGGGCATCCCCTTGAGGGGTGCAACCCTACAAAAGGTTGTACCCCTCACAAGCATCCAATGCATCCAAAAGACAAATATACCCTTAATGAACATTTAAAAGAATTTCCAACAATCCCCCACAATTCTTCAAATATTCATGGAGACACTTGAGAGAGTTACCATGAACTAAAGCTGCATCGAAATAGGTAGCTTTCGTCTTGAACCTTTCCTAGTGAGTGACAATCGGATTTACTTGGCAAACCAGTGACCCATAGTCTTGTACTGTTCTGCCGTTGGTGTAAACCAAGACAACTGCCAACACACAGCTTTAATTCGACCATTTTCCCGTTCTACGGTTGTGTTCATTTCGGCCCTGAATAACGGTCCCAGATTCATCAAGTACTTTAGGGTAACTAGCCTTTAAAAGTTCCCATGGAAGCGGCCTCACTTCTTACTTGAAATAGGTGATCTACTATGAAGAGGTAATATGTCTTTACCCCCATTAGGACTCATCTCCTAATATAATGATCATTAAAAATCTTAACTTATCCTAGCCAATGAAAGACAGCACTCAGCTTCATTATCGGAATGGGAAAGAGTACAAAACTCTTCAGTGCTTGTTTTGAATTGCATAAAGTTTATGTTGTCCCTTTTGAACCTAGATCTTGGGATCTCCAGTCAGCTAGGTTGGGTTTCCACAGTGACAATTCTTAGATTATTGGCTTCAAGCCCATTCCCCTCGATGACTTCTCAACTTGCTCTCGAGGTAAACCTTTAGTTAGTGGATCCGCTAGGTTTTCCTTCGACTTAACATAATCGATCGTTATTATGCCACTTGAGAGCAGTTGACTTATGGTATTATGTCTCCGACGTATGTGTCGAGACTTACTATTATACATTGTATTCTGGGCTCTCCCAATAGCCGATTGGCTATCATAATGTATGCTTATCGCTGACACCGGTTTGGGCCAACTAGGAATATCCTCTAGGAAGTTTTTAAGCCTTTCTGCTTCTTCCGCTGTTTTGTCTAACGCTATGAACTCTGATTCCATAGTAGACTGGGCAATACATGTTTGCCTCGAGGATTTCCATGACACGGCTGCATTACCAAGTGTCATTTGGATTCCACCGTATCAGATATCCAGTTAGCATCACTGTATCCCTCTAGTACAATATGATATCTCTCGTAATGTAGCCCATATTTTGAAGTTTCTATCGGATACCTCAAAACTCATACTATGGCTTTCCAATGGTTATGTCATGGATTGCTCGTATATCTGCTAAGCCGGTTCACAGCTTGAGCGATGTCAGATCGTGTGCAATTCTTGAGATACATCAGACTTCCGATGATTCTCGAATACTCTAATTGTAATACGCTTGAACCAGTATTATTTGATAGATAAAGAGTTGGATCTACAAGGGTTCTAGCCATATTTAGATCCCCTTTGATATATTTATCAAGTATCTTCTCAATATAATGAGTCTAAGATAATATATATCTGTATGATGTCCTAGAAATCTTAATTCCTAGGATCGCATCAGCTATTCCCATATCTTTCATATCAAATCTGCTGGATAATACGTTTATGGTAGACTGAATCATTTTATGATTACTACCAATTATCAGCATATCGTCTACATAGAGACACACAATGACATGTCCTTTTTGAGTTGATTTGGTGTACACACACTTATCACCCTCATTGGTTTTGAAACCACTTGACAATATTTCCTTGTCAAATTTCTCATGCCATTGTTTGAGTGCTTGTTTTAATCCGTACAAGGATCTTACAAGTTTGCACACCTTCTATTCTTGTCCAGGAACACTAAACCATTCTGGTTGTTCCATGTAAATCTCTTAATCCAATTCACCATTCAAGAATGCCGTCTTTACATCCATTTGATGTATTTCAAGACCAAATATAGCTGCTATGGCTATGAGCATTCCTATCGATGTGATACGAGTCACCGGTGAATAAGTATCAAAGTAATCAAGGCATTCCTTTTGTCTATAACCTTTTATGACAAGTCTCGCCTTGTACTTATCTATTGATCCATCCATTTTCAACTTCTTTTTGAATATCCATTTGTAGCCCAGTGGCTTACAACCTGGTGGAAGATCAACCAACTCCCAGGTATGGTTCTATAGGATTGAATCAATCTCACTGTTAAAAGCCTCTTTCCAAAGAGGTGCATCCGGAGAAGCCATCGCTTCTTTATAGCTTTGAGGCTCATTTTCTAACAAGTAAGTCAGAAAATCGGGACCAAATGACTTACACGTTCTAGCTCTTTTGCTACGTCTAGGCTCAATGGTCTCATCATTTACACATTGATCTGATTCTTGGTCAACCTAATCACTGTCCTTGACAGTATCAATTGTTCTTTTGAGAGACTCTGTTCTCTGTCTTTCCTTACAAGGAAACGTCTCTTCAAAAAATATCGCATTTTTTGACTCAATTATCATGTTCGAATTGATGTCAGGAATCTCCGACTTGTGTACCAAAAATCGATACGCACTACTGTTGTGAGCATATCCAATGAATATACAATCAACAGTTTTGGGTCCTATTCTAACCTTCTTAGGTTTAGGAACCATTACCTTGGCAAGACACCCCCATACTTTTAGGTATTTGTAGGAAGGTACGAAACCTTTCCACAACTCATATGGTGTCTTGTCCAGTCTTCTGTGAGGAAGCTTGTTTAGAATGTAGTTCGCTGAAAGCAAGGCTTCCCCCCACAAATTCTGGGGTAAACCCAAACTCTTCAACATGGCGTTCATCATTTCCTTCAACGTTCGATTTTTACGCTCCGTAATTCCATTATGTTGAGGAGAATAAGGAGTAGTGGTTTCGTGAATAATTCCGTGCACAGAACAGTATTCACCGAATGGTGAAACATATTCACCACCTCATCACTCTTGATTCTTTTGATTTTCTTGCCAAGTTGATTTTCAACTTCATTCTTATAGTGTACGAAGCTCTCAATTGCTTCAGCTTTGCTCTTCATCAAGTACACATAACAAAATCTTGTGCTGTCATCGATAAAAGTGATAAAATACTTTTTACCGCCTCTTGTTTGCACAATATTCATGTCACACACGTCATTGTGTACAAGTTCTAAAGGTTCACAATTGCGTTCAACAGAATGAAATGATGTTCTATGCATTTTTGCTTCAACACATGCCTCACACTTATGTTGGCCATTAATTACAAATTTAGGTATAAGGTCCATGTTAATTAATTTACTCATGGTATCATAATTAACATGTCATAACCTCCCATGCCATACATTTTGTGACTCAATAATATAAGCAGAAGTACTAGCTTTATTAATAGCACGATTGACAGTCATTACATTTAGCTTGAAAAGGCCCTCAGTTAGGTATCATTTTCCTATATAGACATCATTCTTAGTCATTACAAACTTTTCAGAAATAAACACAAGCTTAAAACCAGCCTTACTAAGAAGAGAGCCCGAGACCAAGTTCTTCCGAATATCTGGAACATGCAGTATATTTCTCAATGTTAGCTCATTTCCGGATGTCATCTTTAGAACCACTGTGCCTTGTCCAACCACCTGAGAGGTAGACGAGTTTCCCATTGTCTGATGATCACCGCCATCGACCTTCTGGTACATGGAAAACATCTTGTTATCTGCACAGATATGACGAGTAGCCCCAGTGTCTACCCACCATTCTTTCGGATTCCCAACTATGTTGGCTTCGGTTACCACTGCTGATAGTTCCATCTCTGAGATCTCATCAGTCAGCTGCTCACCTTTAGTGACATGGGCCTCATTTTTCTTTTTCTTGCCCTTGTCATGAGACTTCTTATTTCTGCAGTCCTTTGACATATGACCGCTCTTTCCACAATTGTAGCATTTCCCCTTGAACTTCTTATTCGAAGAATCAGCTCCACTGTTCTTTCTCTTCTTGCTACCTTTTACACCCTCAATGATGTTGCCCTTAGACTCCATAGTCTTGTAGCTAGCCTTTTCGGACATCCTGTTGTCCTCCTCGATTCTCAATCGAACACTAAGGTATCAAGGCTCATCTGCTTCTTTTTGTGTTTCAGATAGCTCCTGAAGTCATTCCATGATGGAGGCAACTTTTTAATTATGGCGGCAACTTGAAACATCTCACAAAGTTTCATTCCCTCATCCAGTATTTCATGAATGATCAACTGCAGTTCACCCAACTGAGATATCACCGTCCTTGAATCTACCATCTTGTAGTCCAAGAACCTACCCACAACAAATTTCTTTTGTCCGACATCATCGGTTTTGTACTTCTTCTCGAGAGATTCCCAGAGAATCTTCGCAGAAGTCATGCCTTAGTACACATTGTACAAGGTATTATCAAGACCACCCAAAAGGTAGTTCTTGTATAAGAGTCTCCAGAAAACCATGTCTGTTCTCACTCTTCCTTGGCCATTTCCGATTCACCCTCCACAGGACCCGGAGGATCTTTGAGGAATTTAGCCAACTGGAGAGTTGTCAGGTAGAACAGTATTTTGCTCTGCCACTGTTTGAAATTTACCCCATCAAATTTCTCCGGCTTTTCTCCATGAGAGACCGGTACTGTGATGTTTCCGCTAGCCATTTGTAATTGGAAAATCAACAGGGTTCAATTAGTCTACGAAAGACGAATTGTTCAATAATCAACGAATGATCTTGTTCAAAGTGATATTCTAGGTAGCCACTTATTGTTCTGTTGGACGATGGTTCCAATAAACATAAGTCCTTAAATTTTAACTAAAGATTCTTTAGAAAAATGAATAAACGAATATTCCCTGAGGACGATGGGGGTCCGGAGTAACCGCTTAAGTCCCTGACCACTTAGGCTCTTATCGCCTTTTTGACAGAATATTCTTTAAACACTTTTTCAATAAGATCTTTTAGTAATTCAAACCCAGAATTACACTTCTTCAATTTCATAAACTAATATATGATATGTGTAGATATATGTGTAAGTGTCAATCAAGATTGAATGAAATTTATTTTCTATGATTACACTTTAAATTCTCACCCAAATATGCAACACACAATCAATTTCAACTTTATCACTATGTGTATGCTTGTGATAATTAAACAACCTAATAATAACTTAAATCTATACTACCAAGATTAATGTGTTACAGTATATGATTTACTAAGTTAATATTAATTTAAGTTTGCAGTTTATAATAATTACAGGACTATTTCGTTAGTGTCACATTCGTATCTACGTTCGAACGAGACTGTCCAGTGTGTGCGCGTTCGTGTTGCGTTTGATAACGCGTTCGAACGAAGTGTTTCCAGAGAGTTCACGTTCGAGTAGCGTTTGATAAAGAGTTCGAAAGAAATGATTCTAGAGAGTTCACATTCGAATTACGTTTAGAACGCGTTCGAATGTTCTTAGGCAGAAGGCTTGCGTTCGAGTGGCGTTTGAAGACGCATTCGAATGTTCTTACAAAATTTCAGGTTTTGGCCTTTGCGTTTGTCGGGCGTTCGAACGCCCTACGGGTTTTTCTGCACAGTTCGTATTTTTCCAGAGAATTTTCTACCATAGCATGCAAATTAATATCTAACAACACTAGAATCTAATAAGTTCTTAAGATTATATGCCAAATAGTGTCATTAAATAACAAAACAATATGCCAGGACTAAATCAAACCAGAAAATACCAATAAACTATCAAAACCCTAAAATCTAAAACATGAAAATGTAAACAAAAACTTGGAAAAAATTAATGTCGAATCCAAATCGAGATCTCTCCATGTCCTTAAGAACTTATTGGCCCCGTCACAGGTGCTATACGGATTCGCAATTGGCCAACATTCTCCAAGGATAACTTGGTTACTTCTTGTCCAAGGAGCACTCTTTAACAAGTGTTTGAACTAGGGAAATGGTGGAACTCTCTCTCAAAACCAAAACAAAACAAAATGACTCCCAATTCGGATTTGTTTCTCTATCTTTTTATTTGGTTATAATGCCTCTTTTATAAGGCATGGTAGTGTGCTAATAGGACACCCCTTGGGGTGGGGTGCAACCCTCCAAAAGGTTGTACCCATCACAAGCACCCAATGCATTCAAAAGATAAATATACCCTTAATGAACATTTAGAAGAATTTCCAACAATCATAAAACTCACAAGTATCATATCAAATTCCATTAATCAAACTGTAGAAAAATGAGTCAAAATATTGAAGGGTATGAGAATTTTATCTTCATAAATTTGTTTGAAATAAGGAGTGTTGTTGTCATCTTCCTCCAGCGAATGGTTTGTACCTACAAAGACACTGCAATGTTCGAATTAGTTTGTGTTTATATAAGGGCAAACAGAAAATTAGAAGTAGTAGATAATTTAGAGAGGAAGTTTTGTGCTGCCACAGTGAGCAGTGAAGAGTGAATGGCCAAAAATGCTAATCGGTGTGTGAATGCTTTCTATTTATATATGGTACCCACCACAATAATCCCCCTCAAGTATATTTTCATATATAAACACACACGCTTGATATTTTTCGTGCATACGACACAATATTACAGAATTTATCGCATGATCTACAATTGTCATTTTCAGATAGATTTTAGTATTATGTTCTTTGATTTGTTTGATAATCTAAAATTATCATTTTCAGAAAAATTATATAATTAAATGATTTTATTTTTTGATTTGTTTGGTAACCTACAATTGCCATTTGCATAGAGATTTTATAATTAAAGGATTCTATATCAACTATTAGATTCTAATGAAAGGATCTGAGTTGCCAATTAAACCACTTAAATATAAGTATTTGAATACATTATGTCTCTTAATCATAATCATTTGTTATATTCTTTTTCACCCACTAAATAACACACTATTGTACTTTATAAAATATTGAAAATATATTTTTTTATTGTTTACATTTTAATGGTCAACCTTTAGCCTTTTGGTAAGATTTTTTTTAATGTTTTATCTGGTTAAACAAGTGACCATTTTTTGAAACGATGTGATTTTTTTTACTAGTTATTTTTTGACATCTCATGATTGGACATCTTCTGAAGATATTGTCATTTCTTATTTATATTT
The DNA here is from genome assembly GCA_019454045.1 of Zanthoxylum bungeanum. Taxonomy (NCBI): domain Eukaryota; kingdom Viridiplantae; phylum Streptophyta; class Magnoliopsida; order Sapindales; family Rutaceae; genus Zanthoxylum; species Zanthoxylum bungeanum. The sequence continues at coordinate 52,323 of SKCR01026313.1, forward strand.
GGGATATTTCACGGTCATCTTTCCTTTAGGGTTTATTTCTACTTTCTATTTCCTTGTTATATAAAAATGGTGGCTTTACATATTGTGAGAATTTCACTTGGTAAGTTTATTTATCATATTGAACTAACAATATGAGAAAGCATTAATGATAATGTTTATACTTTCAGTGGAATATTTCTCTTCGCATCAATTATTGTTGGCTCTATCAATGAATTTTGTTTTTGTTTTTTTTTCTCGCTGCTCCTTTTCACAGTGTGAAGCTTGTTTTTTCGTCTCGCTGCTTGTGAAGCTTGTTTTTCTTTTTCTCACTTCTTCTTTTCAAAGTGTGGAGCATCCTATTAATGATAATGCAAAACTATTTCATCATGATCAAAAAGCATTAATGATTATTCAATTTCTTCATTAAAATTAATATGTTACAACAATCCCCCACTTGAATTTTAATAAAATATTTTCATCGAGCAATATAACATAAGATCCTGCATAAATAAAGGTGTCTATAGACTTGAACCTTTAAGTAGTGTTGAGGATTCAAATTATACTAGAGTAACTCGTAGTTTTGAACTATATCTCTGAAAACGTTACAAACACAAACCTTTCAGGGTGAAGTCAAAATATCTGTGCATTACAGTCGTGTATGTATATCCAAGCATATTGAATACTCTAGAAACTTTTGCGCAAAGTTTCATAAGAAGCGGCCTCGCTTCTATATTCACATAGGTGTGTCTATCAATAATACTCATGTAGCTAGGTACTCCACTCTATATAGAGTATAAAACACATTAAGAGTTAAATAACTCATCCTTACATCACTTCAGGATATCATGCTTTCGAAATGGAACTCATTGATTAGTAGCATGATTCGACTCTCATTACTATATGACTTATTATTACCCATTGAACTTATTTCTTGGGATCTCCTGTCTATTGGTCGGGTTACCATCACAAGTAATCTAAATATTTAATGGCAATAGCCCCATTCTTTTTGAAGTGTGGAATATCTTCTCTCTTGCTAGATCTTTCGTCAAAGGATTAGCCAAGTTATCGCCAGTCCGTACATGATCCACTCTTACAGCTCCAGTAGAGAGACATTCTCTAACTGTGTCGTGTTTACGACATATTTTTCGTCTCTTACCGTTATAATAATGGTTCTGAATCTTTGCAATAGTCACGGTACTATCACAATAGATCAATATAGCTGGTATCGGTCTCTCCTATAAAGGGGTATTTGATAGTAAGCTTCTTGACTAAGCTGCTTCTTCACTAGAAGATGCCAGTGCAATCATCTTAGACACCATAGTGGATTGAGCTAAGATGGTTTGTTTCTTGGATTTAAAAGAAGCAGCCCCACCAACTATGCTGAAAATATATCCACTAATAGCCTTAAAATCATCTGAAAGGGTGTTCCAATCAGCGCCACTATATCCTTCAAGGACAGCGGGAAACCTCTGATAGTGTAATCCTAGGTTTGTGGTGATTTTTAGGTACCTTATAACCCTCTCAATAGTATGCCAATGCTTCATACTAGGTCTACTAGTAAATCTGCATAATAATCCTACGACATAGACAATGTCAGGTCTAGTGCAGTCGGTAGCATAACAAAGACTACCAATGATGCTTGCATACTCAGTTTTTCTAACACCATCACTGGCATTCTTGAACAACTTTACACTAGGATCATAAGGTGTACGTGCAGGTTTACAGTCGAAGTAATTATACTTCCTCAAGATTTTCTCAATGTAATAGGATTGATCTAAAGTAATTCCATTTTCTAACCTAGTAATTTTAATACATAAAATGACACTTGCTCCACCTAAGTATTTCATATCAAAATTAGCACAAAGCATATATTTAACATCATTCATAATATGGATATTGGAACCAAAGATAAGTATATCATCCATATATAAACATATAATAGAACACATCCCATTTTCTGATTTATAGTATATACACTTCTCACTTTCGTTCACATTAAATCCATTTGCTAAAAGTAGATTATTAAATTTCTCATACTATTTTTTCGGTACCTATTTTAAGCCAAATATATATTTATCAAGTTTATAAACTTTATTTTCTTGACCGGGTATCATAAATCCTTCAGATTGGTCCATGTAAATCTCTTCTTCTAATTCTCCACTGAAAAAGAAAGTTTTAACATCCATTTGATGCATAACAAGATCATGGATTGCAGCAAGAGAAATAAACACACGAATAGATGTAATCCTAGTTACTGGTTAAAAATGTCAAAGAAATCTATGTTTTCTCTTTGTCTATACCCTTTGGCAACAAGTCTAGCCTTGTATTTATCTATTGAACTATTTGGTTTTAATTTCTTCTAAGTATCCATTTACAACCTATGGTTTTACAACTTGGAGGTAAATTTACTAGATGTCAAGTCCTATTAGTCTCTAAGGAACTCATTTCAAGGAACTCATTTCATCTTCTATTGCTTTTTGTCATAAATCAGCATCTAAAGATGACAATGCTTCTTTTAGAGCAGTAGGATCTTCTTCTAAGGTGTATGCATAAAAGTCAGGACCAAAATCTCTAATTGCTCTAGACCTTTTTCTCATTCTAGGTATAGATTCAATTTCCTTATCAGATTCATTAACTTCTATTGCTAGATTAATACTAGAAGATGAGCCCCCACTATTCTTCAAAATAAAAGGAAATTTATTTTCAAAGAATTCAGCATCAACAGATTCAATCACAACATGATTTTTCAAATAATAAAATCTATATGCTTTGCTATTAACATCATAACCAATGAAACACATTCTTATGTCATACTAGCAAGTCTAATCCTCTTAGATTTAGAGATTCAAAGATAGGCACGACAACCCTAAGTTCTAAGATAAGTTTCTATTTTTTTAAATTTCATAAGGTGAAACTTTATCATTTGACTTAGGTACTCTATTCAAAACATAACAAATAGTCAATAAAATTTCTCCCCACCAAAATAAGGCAGCATTAAAATTAAGTAAAATAGAAACTATAGCTTCTGCATAAGTTCTATTTTTTCTTTCAGCTTTTCCGTTTATTTCAAGTGAATAAGGTGCAATTTTCTCATGAATAATACCATGCAATTTATAGTATTCAATAAAAGATGTAGAGTTATATTCAGTGCCTCTATCACTACAGAAGCTTTAATCTTCCTATTAAATTGATTTTCAATTTCATAGTGAAATATTTTAAACATGCCAAACGCTTCATTTTTTATTTTTCATTAGTTAAACATATGCATAGTTTGAACAATCATCAATAAATGTGATAAAATATCGTTTTCCACCCTAGTCATTTTTCACTAAACTTGCAAATATCTGAATTTATTAGATTTAACAGTTCAGATTCTCTAATTACAGATTTATGTGGCATTTTAGTGATTTTGTCTTGACTACATAATTCACATTTGTCAAAATCATTCAGAGATAATTCATTAATTAAGCCTAAGTTACTCATGTCCTTAATAATTCATTTATTAATATGACAAAGACGAGCATGCTAAGCATTGAAAGAACACATCAAGTAATCTGAAGAATCAATTTTATTAAAATCAATATTGAGTTTGAACATTCCATCAGTAGCATAACCCTTTCCTAAGAAAATATTATTTTTGGTGTGAATATACAAATCAGCCCCAATAGTTTATGTAAACCCAGCATTATTCAGAAGATAGCTTGAAACCAAGTTCTTTCTTATCTCAGGAGTGTGCAGCACATACTTGAGAATAATGGTCTTCCCAAAAGTGAACTTCAGTTCCACGTCACCAATCCTAACAACCATAGTGCTGTGGAAGTCACCCAACAACAGTTTCTTATCCTCAGTTTCTGCATAGGACTTGAATAAAGCACGATTATAGCAGACATGATTAGAAAAGCTAGTGTCAACCCACCAATCATTGGATCCACCAACCACGTTGATCTTAGAGATCATAGTAACAAGTTAGTCTCCTGTAAAGTTCATTTGTGGAGCGGAACGCTTATTCTGGAAGTTTCGAGCAAGATGCCATAGTTTGCCACAGTTGTAGCATTTTAACTGACCATTGTTATTTCTTGAGGGATTTGCTGTTGGGGTTTTGGTGATTATCGTTTTTGTTGTTCTTTGGGGTAAACTTTTTCTTCATATTCTTACCATTATGTTTCAGGGGTATTGGGGAAGATTTCCTATTATTTGACACAACTAGGATCTCTTCTTTTTTGATCCTATTTACGGGTTTCCTCTTCTATACGAAGGTGGGTAATAAGACTTTCTAAGGAAAATTCTTTAGTTTTATGCCTAAGTGTACCTTTAAAGTCTTTCCAGGATGAAGGTAGTTTATCAATTTTTGTAGCTACTTAGAATGTTCATCTAGAGACATACTCTCAGATATAATCTCATGGTCTATTTTTTGTAGTTCATGGGATTGGGTTTCTATAGATTTATCATCTACCATTTGGTACCTAAGGTAACGACTAACAACATATTTTTTAGATCCAACCTCTTTAGCATCATATTTGTTCTGAAGAGCATCCCAAACATCTTTAGTATTTTTCCTAGAACTATATATATCATACAATTCATCAAATAGGCCATTAAGTAAATAGTTTTTACATAAAAAAATCATTCTCTTCCCAATTTTCATGCTCCCTAATTTAGACTACGGTAGGGTCATCAACAATTCAGGTTTTTCAGATATACAGAAGTTCGATAACTTTTTAATGGTAAAGAAAAATATCATTTTTAGTCTCCAACATTTAAAGTGAAATCCTTGAAACCAAAAAGGTTTGTTCAAATCAATAGCAGTAGAATCAAAGATAATCGTATTCACGGCAGCAGTAGCAGAAGCAGACATGGAAGATATCAATGTCTTAAAATTATAGAAACATATTACAATGATCAGAACAATATTACTGTTCATCAGGAAAATAAAACTGTAACTGGGTTAAGTCACAGACTATGTCACTCTTTTTAAGATGTTTCTCGGCTCTGTTGGGAAATCTCTAAGTCCCGAGGATCGATTCAAGCATAAAACATAAGTGCGAATACAACAAAGGAAGTTACGGAATACTCACAAAGATCGGTTGAGTGATGCGGTGAAGAATAAAACTTTTTATGCCCTTTGAAGAGTTCATGAAGCTCACGGCAGTCCATAAAATTTGTCCTCCAAGATTCGGTCATGGATGGGTGAATCAAGCTCCAAGCTTTCTGTAAAATTCCATGCACATGGGTGGGTTTCCCTATCATCTTCGTATGTCTCTTTTGTGTGCTAGCACTCTTGATTTTTGCCACAAAAATCAAGCTTTGCTTCTCCATCATTCACGCCCAAAATAGAATTTTGAAGAAGAAAAATGGCCTTTGGCCGAGAGCATGAGAGGAGAAAGAAGAGAGAGAGAGAGATGAGTGTTGTGTTGTTAAAAATTGTAAATGAATTTCTAAAATCAAATACACAATTTGCTTTCCAAAAGTCAAAGTAATTAAATAACAATATATGTCATTCAAGCTTTCAAAAAGCTTTCAAACAACTCCCGCCTACTATTCACATCAATCAATCAATCAAGTGACAAGTTATCACATCACTCAAAGTGACTAATGATTTGACGCTTGATGTGACTTAGCGATTTGATGCTTGATTTGACTTGCGTGCCGCACTCGAATTCGAAATGCGAATATGCTCGCAAACAATCCCGAGCTCGGGTTCACTAATTCCAAATGAATGAATTTTCTGTTGCGTCGTAATTAAATCTAATTTAATTAAATAATCATGCCAAGCATAATTACTATTCACGTCGCTAACGAATTAATTCTAAATTAATTCGTTCGCCCGAATTAAAATCTGATTTTAATTCCTCGTCGAAATCCAATTTCGTTTAATATATCGAATATATTAATTTATCGATCAATTCCAAATTAATCGTTCTCTCTCTTTAAATGATATTTTATCCTAGATAAAATATCTCTGTAATTAATCCCAGATTAATTTTCTCTCTCATCTAATTAATCCCAGATTAATAAAGTGCGAGTCATACGTCATCGGTGAATCTTCGGGAAGCGACCCATGAGATCCCCGGATATGTTGGCAGTAAATACGGTTATCAGACTATCCAAATACGTACGTACCTAGTACTACGTGTTATCGATTTACAAGACAAGGTTGACTTCTAGCAAAGCGTCATGCCTACCCAATTCTCTAGAAACATGCTTACAGGAATAAGCGATCTATATCAGGCGTAGTATACTTAGTATTGTGTATGTCGATCCAGTATCGGATGTCACATGCTAGGCCTGGGGCTGGAATTGTGTCTGCCCCGTACGAAGCACATGTCCGATGTCTGGTAACTAGTCTCTATAATCAGATATATATGACCTAGTCATAATATCCCGATGACTGAAGTATTTAAGAGTACTAATATCGTATCCTACGTGACATCATCTCCACTATGACTGAAGTGATACTTTCATCTTGACATCACACCCAATATACTACGATTCTCAATATACCCAGAAGAGGCGTACACAGAACCTGTTAAATCCCTGGACGACCAAAACCAAAGCATATTGATTGTCGTAAGTATTAGCGGTGCAAGTCTCAGGTTAAGACCAAATACACCTACCCTGATTTCGGACTTCCATAGACACATAATCATACTACCAATGAAATTTCGAAGGGGTCTATCCAGAGCGAAGCTGTTTTCCTTACTATCGGTAAAACACAACCTCATATTACACTTACATGAGTATTCCATACCCAAATATATGAGAACTATGCTATTGTGCCCTCACATCGCGCACAAGTGTAATACTAGTCTTTTACGTATTTATCGATGTCCAATCTCGATAATACTCTGACTAGGGATATTTAATGATTAATCCTTCGTGGACTGATACTGTCTCATATCATCTCAATCCAGGAACTAATCATAAGGACCTCCTATCATTTATACATCTAGGTGATCTAATCACAAATGATAAGAGAACAATCTCCTTTGTCACATAGTTAATTTGTACAACAACACCATGATCTGTATAAATAGTGACGCTATGGGTCATAATTGTCTAACAATCTCCCACTTGGCCTATAGCCAGTCACTCGAGTGTCTACCACCCGAACTATATATGGTTCGCTCAAACTGTTGAGGAAATGCTTTCGTCAGCGGATTTGCATGATTATCATCTGATGTGATTTATTCGATCATCACATCGCCACGATGTATGATCCGAACGAATCAGATGAATAGTCAAAGTATGTATCTGGATCGTTGATGAGACCATTAATTCTTTAGCCTGTGCTGACGCCTAGCTCAGCTGCTAACATAACTATATCTAATCTAATTAGATTTTTTAATGACCCAGATGGGTTCTATTGTTGCCTCAGCTGCAGTAATAATCTGCATTTACTGTTTATTCGGTAACAGTATCTTGCTTGGAAGATTTCCAGCTCACTGTTCCGTAATTCAAACTGTATAGTACCATTTAGCGACTTAAAGTCGTTTTTATCGGTTAGGAAACTTGCAGTAGGGATCCCAGTCACTTCAAGTTCTTATTCTCCATAGTTTAAGACATCATCCTTAGTTCTCTAAGATACTAACGGATGTTCTTAACATCAATCCAGTGACCATCACTAGGATTGGCCTGTTTGTGACTCAATATGCTCAAAGCTTATGAGACATCAGGTCACGTACATTTTTCAATGTACCAGTTCTCGGAGAGTCTTAATAACTTTAAATCTATCCCAGTAGATCTTTATTCCTAGAATAAAGGTTGTTTCTCCCAAGAATTCTACGGAGAATTTTCATGAAAGCCAAGCTTTCACCGATTATCTTATGGGAATTTCATTTCCAAGAAATGACATATCATCATTACTTAGGACAATCACTTTCAGTGCGCTCCCACTAACCTCCTTATATACACAAGAATCATTTCGTTTTGAATTAAATCATACACCATTATGATTACATCAAAACGATAATTCCAAGAACCTAATGCTTACTTCAATCCAGGCATGGATCAAATAACCTGCAAACCTTGTTGCTAGTTTTGATACGACAAAACCGTCAGGATGTTGTAAACATCCTCCAAAAGGTTTCCTTTTAAGGAAAGCGATTTTGACATTCAGCTTCCATAGTTCATAAATGAAACATGCAGCATTAGCAAGCATTATCCAAATGGATTTATCATGGCAACAGGTAAAAGATTTCGTTATAATCAACACAATATTGATAACGATACCTTTCCACTACAAGCCTAGCTTAGTACGTTGGTATGTTGCCATCCATGTATGTCTTCCTTGAAGACTTATATAGTACCAATAGGCACAATGCCTTGCGGTACATCAACTAGTGTCCAAACATAGTTAGTATACATGGAATCCATTTTGGACATTTATAGCATTTTTGCTATAACAGAGAGTCGATACCTTGTATCACTTCCTCATACGTAGTCAGTTCGTATTCCCAGAAAAATTGACATCTTTATGAGGTGAGATCAGAAACCCATACCCCAAGTTATTTTCTGACTCTCTCCGACCTACGCGGTTCTTGTGTATTCAAAGATTACTGGTACAGTTTCATCCTTGATGAAATGTTTATGTTCCATTAAGGGCTCGATGCCTGGAACAATATTACTCCGATTTTCATCGAGTTTTACTATCCTCCCACTTACCACTGCATATCGGTATTCCTCTTAGGAAAACCGCATGGCGAGCAACAATAACATTGTTCTCTTAGTGTGTTGTATAAGTACTATACTTTGGTTTCCCTAGGATAACCTACAATTAGGCACTTATTCAATTTGGGTTTTAGTTTGGTATCATCCAAACGCATGCCCAACATTCCCAAATCATCAGGAGTTAAAAAGCCCGGTTTCTTTCATGTTCATATCTAATATGAATTCTGTCTAACAGATTTTCATGGAACCTTATTCAAAATAAGTATTGCACTATTAATGCTTATCTATTGAAGGAAAATGGTAGCTCAGAGCGACTCATGATTAACCTTATCATGTCTAACAAAATTTGGTTTCTCCGTTCGGACACACCGTCAAACTGACGTGTTTCGGGAGGAGTCCTCATTGAAAGAATACTATACTCTTTCAAGTATATTAGAAACTTATTGCTTAAGTATTTTCATCATGGTCAAACCGTGATGTTTTAATACTTTAGCCGATTTGTTCGTTTATTTCGTGTCGAAACTCTAAAAGCTTCCGATTCGTGTTTCAAAAGAAACACATAACCATAACGCGATGCTACATCCGTATAGGTCACGAAATATTCATATCCACCTCTAGCCTAGCTAGACATGGGCCCACTACTGCAACTTTCTGGAAGCCCATACTACTGCAAGACAGATCTTCTCTACTTCTTGATATCGAGCCTCATACGGAAGCATCTTCTTACTAAGATAATATACTGCATGTTCCACCCCTGTCTCATCTGCCTGTACCATCATCGCCCCCAGTGATTCTGATTCTATAGCCAGATACAGTATCAAAGGTTTGCCCGGTCTCGGAGGTTTCAATACATGAGGCTTTACCAAGTACTCTCTGATTTTGTCAAAGGCTGTCTGACACTGTTCATTCCATCTCACAGCTGATCTTTTCTCAACAGTTTGAAGATAGGCTCACACACTGATGTCAACTTGGCAATGAATCGACTGATGTACTGAATCTTTCCCAAGAATGCTCTGACTTCTTTCATGTCTTCAGTGCCGGCATCTCAGTAATTGCCTTGATTTTCTCAGAATCCACCTCTATTCCACCCATTCCCACTGTGTGACCCAGTAATTTCCCTGATGTCACTCCAAACACACACTTCTTAGGATTTAACCGCAAGTTGTATTTATCAACTCTTTGAAGGAACTTTTCAAGTGCCTCTATATGCCCGATTCTTGTCTCTGATTTCACCATCATGTCATCCACATACACTTCAATATCCTTGTGCATCAAATCATGAAATAATGTAGTGGCCATCCGCTGATAAGTAGCTCCTGCATTCTTAAGCCCAAACGGCATTTCTTTGTAACAATAAGTGCCCCACTCTGTGACGAAGGCAGTTTTGTGCTTGTCTTCTTCAGCCATAAGAACCTGATTATACCCTGAAAACCCATCCGTAAATGAGTACATAGCAGATAAAGCCACACTATCAACCAGAACATCTATGTGCGGTAGTGGAAAATCATCTTTCGGGCAGGCCTTGTTGAGATCTCTGTAATCCACACACATTCTGACTTTTCCATCTTTCTTCGGCACTGGCACAATGTTGGCTAACCATTCGGGATACTTCACTACTTCTAGGAACCCGACATCTATCTGTTTTTTAACTTCTTCTCTAACTTTCTTAGCCCATTCTGGTCTCATCCGTCGAAGTTTCTATTTCACTGGCCTCATATTCAGATAAGTTGGAATTGTGTGTTGGGCAACGCTTCTGTCTACCCCAGGCATGTCCTCATAGGACCAAGCAAACACTTTGGCATATCTGATCAATACTTCTTCTAGTTTCTCCCGCTCTTCAGCGGTAACTTCACTTGCAATCAGAATTTCCTTGGGATTCTCAGGTGTAACAAGGTTAAATGTATTTGTTTTGGCCGAGCTGATATCAAATATACTTGATTCGTGCAGAGTAAAAGAAAATGACTCAGGCAAGTAAACAAAAGAGATGTCTTTATTATTGGATAATGCGGAAGTACATTCAAACAAATCAGGAAGGTAAATGTCTTCATCACTCATAGACACTTCTTCCTCTACAACCGGGTTCTTTTCGAGCTTCTTATCTCCCTCAAGAGTCAGACTTTCTAACTTCATTAGTTCTTCTTCCCACTTCTCTTCTTCATTCTTTGCAGCTTTTTCCATTATTGGCTTTCTTCCCAATATATCCTGGAAGATCTCAAACCCTGGTACCACAATTCCATTAACTTCCACAGGCTCAGGCTCACCTTGATACCCTGAAGCCTTCACAAAGCAATACATCAGTTTTAGGCCCTTCTTCCTGACCTTCGGCTTTTCTTCATCAGACTTGTACCCCAAACCCTTCTGAGTAGTCTGTCCTCTGAAATCTGGCAGTTTTGAACCCTCACCCGGCTCATACTTCATTTTCCCCATGATCCTAGCTACCTTAGGATCCACCCATTCCTCAAAAGTTGCCGACACTTGGAACATTGTGAAAGGCGGTACTTCCAAAGCGGCCACATCATTATCTACCTCAGCTCGGACAGTAACAATTTCTCCCCCATACGGGAACTTAATCATCTGGTGCAGAGTGGAGGGCACACCCCCAAGCTTATGAAACCAGGCCTTCCCAACAATAAGGCAAAAGTGGCTGGGATATCCAGCACTGTAAACCCAACTTCGTCCTCAACTGGGCCCACTTTAACCATAGCCATAAAAGTACCTTCCACTCCGCGCTTACTGTCATCATAAGCATTAATGGTCATGTTGGAGGGGTCCAAGTCTGTTGCCTTTATGCCCAGCCTGGCCAAAATCTTCAATGGGCACACATTGATGGCCGAACCATCATCCACCATTACACATGAAGTCTTCTTAGCCTTCATTTCAGCTCTGATAAACAAAGGCCTGTTATGATTTCTACCCTCAGCCGGGAGTTCTTCTTCTGAAAAAGTGGTCATTTGCAAAGTTTCTCCTCGTACCGACCCGGCAAGCATTGCAGGGTTGGCATCCTCAGGCACCACAATTTTATTCAAGGCCTCAACCATGGCCTGCCTATGCTCTTGAGATGTGCACAGTAATTCCCAGATGCTAACCTGAGCCCGGGACTTTTTCAACTGCTTCAACACTGTATCCCCCTCAGCATTCTCTGCACTTTCCACCACTTCTCTACCATCGGTCAAGGCTTCCTTACCCCTTTCCGCCACATCATTGTAAAAGCGGCCGCTGCGGGTGATTTCCTCATCACCACTAGAGAAATCAAGCCAAAAGTTCTTCCCTTGCTCAGTCTCATCTTCACTATTACTATCCCAGATTCCCAGGCAAAAGGCTTGAGGGTGAAAGGATTTTAGGACAAGGTCTTCTGGGAGGCCTGAATTGATCATATAGGTTGGTGGTGGTACGTCACAGTAGTTGGGTAATGGATTTCTGTGTGTGTCAGGCTGTTCTGTTTCTGGGTCGGGTATTTTCTTGGAATCTATCAGGTCTTGGATTTCATGGCGGAGTCGGGTGCAATTATCAGTGTCATGGCCTTTCTGTTGGTGGAAGTGACAGTAAAGGTTTAGGTTGTAATGTGATGGTGGGGGATTAGGTAATGGTTTGGCCTCCAAGGGTTTTAGAAGTCCTTGTCTTTTTAATTTCTCCAACACCTTAGACAAGGGTCTCCCCAAGTTGGAGAATCTCCGGTTCCGGATGGCAGCAATCTCCGCAGAGACAGGTTTGGTGCCTGATGTCCCCCCAATAGGCCTCCTACTTAGGCCATAAAACTTCCTGTTTTCCGCCTCTTCCTCTTCAATGTCCATGACAGTTTCCCTCAACTGCCGAAAGTCTGTAATCATGGAGGTCATCCTCCTCAGTTTCCCATAGATGGAGGGCTTGGTGCCCTTGATAATCATCTTAATTTGGTCATTCTCAGAGGGCCTAGTCTGCATTTTCAACAAATGACTTCTCCATCGGTCCACATACTCATTGAAGCTTTCCTCCGGCTTCTGTTTGGTGTTCTCCAAATCACGGAGTGACAAATCAATCTCCAAGTCCGTGACGTACTGCTTTAGAAAAGCATCAGCCAACTCCCTCCAATCTTCCCTAACCTTCTTCTCAAGGCTGTGATACCAAACTATCGGTGCCCCTTCAAGTGACATTCCAAACATTTTCAGCACCTGGCGCTTGGACAAACCCACTGAACTCATGACTGAAACATACTGACGGAGATGGACCCTCGGATCCCCATTCCCGTTAAACTTAGCCATGTCCGGCATCTTGAACTGAGCTGGCAACTGTTCTTCGAAGGTCATTGCCTCATAATCTAACAACTCTTTATACTTACCCCTCATCTTGTGGGTAACTGTTTCAACCTGATCCCGAAGTTTCTGAAATTCTTTCGGAGACTCAATCATTTTGCCTGTTGCATATTCTGCCATGTCGTCATCAAAAGCGGGGACATCATCCCCCAACCCAATCGGAGGCTCCTCATGCCTCACATTTTCAGAATTTCCCCCAGCACGGGGCACAACCATACCAGCCACCGAAGTAGTCAAGGCTTGCAGCTGTTCAGTAATCTTTGTGAGACTGTTTTCCAACTGATCCATACGGGATACCTCAATATCTGATTCACTCATGTCTGTTCTCGATTTTTTGGTGAGTCTTGTCCCTTCTCTAACCCAAACGGTATCTATGATGTCTTTTTTAAAGACACAGAGGGTGTTAACATAATATATGTATGCATGATGTGCATGAGAAGCATATAATATATAAATCATACTAAGTCAATAAAATTTTCAAACAAATCGACTTATTATCATTTTAGAAGCTTTCGGGCTGACTGTCATAAGAGTGAACCCGTCCCAGTTTAAATGGCCCAACGAGTTCATATCTTATGGCAAGGAGCCCAACTAAATCCAAATGATAACATTCCGAACACAATCACAAAATGGCCCATCGTCATTTAGAAGCCTTTGGCCCAATAATCATAAGATATGTTCTTGTCCCAGTTTAAATGGCCCAACAAGCCCATATCTCATGACAAAAGATCCAAAGGGATCCAGATAGCAATGTTCCCAAACACAAGCATACAAGGGAGATAATATAAGCATAAAATAATAATTTCTACAGTGTGGCCCACCATCATTTCAGAAGCTTTGGCCTAATTGTCATAAGATACGAACTCGCCCCAGTTTAAATGGCCCAGCAAGTTCACATTTTTGACAAAGAGTCCAACCGCATCAAAATAAGAGTGGTCCTAAAGCACAAGGAAAAATTTTTTATAGGCTACACAACCCGGTCTACGCGTGGGTTCGTGGGAGTATGGACAAAGACTCTTGTCGGTGAAGGATTGCCCACAACTAGGTCTCCCCACTCAAGGGTTTGAGTGACCAAGCAAGCACACCTTTTTTATACCTTACGGTACGTGCCAACAAGTCATGGTGTGTGACTAACTGTCAAATGGATTCCTTGTTGCAGATTCCCCAGAGGGAAGGTGGAGCGAGGCTCACTTAAGTACCCAAACCTCTTAGGCTCTTATCGCTTGGTGACAGGAATAAGCAACAAATCCTCCAAATTAGTATGTCCCAACAGGCTAATGGTAATGATCATTTAGGTGCCTTCACAGCTTTTCCTCGAAAGGTAGTGAGTGAGGGAAGACACCAAACCACTAACTAGCCTTAAAATGTCTTTAATCAACAACCCCCATTTTACCCATTTGTAGACACGGTTAATTAAAGCATAAATCTATACATTACAAGGCATTGCTTCGGGGCCGATTCTCTATCCCCAGTGGAGTCGCCAGTCTGTGGTGACACAGGAAAACCTGGGCGACGCTTGCAGTTCTAGGCGCGGGGCCTAGTTGGGAGTACGGAGTAGCCAGCGAAGGGCTAAACCAGAGAATAAGGGAGTCGCCACCCGGTGTGAACCAGGACAAAGATTTAAGGCCGCACTCACCCCTCGCAATGGAAGACCTCAAACTATTGGGTTCGGAATGATCCCTTACTTAATGCCACTTGTAATGTAAAGATTTATGCAATAATCCAACCAAGCCTATGACATATATTTCAAAGTCCACCACAATCCTAAGTTCACATACATAAATATAAAGCTTACATCTAAACATATATGAAATCAAGTCCTATTGCTAAGTTTGCATGCAACAGCAAGCATATAAAATCATAAGAGTTCAATCATTCATGCCAATATAAACACAAACAACCATGGCAATATTGTCATGCAATATAAAGGAAATCAAAATAACAGTGAACATCTCATGTTATAAACGCATTATAAAGGCATATGAAACAAGATCAAAATAACCGCATAATAAACAAAATCGACATAAGCGCATAACTTGAAGAGATTAAGAAAGATGCGAATTTAAGCACGCAAAAGATAAACCTCTAAAGATGCACTCGTACATTAAAGATAAACGTGCCATGATATAATGCCAAAGAGTGTGATTAATCATGATTGGAAGAAGAAAAACGCAAAGAATGAGAGAGATGCAAGTGCGCACATGTGGACACTATAAATTTCTGATTAAGCATGTTATATGTGATGCGAAAGATGATAACTAATATGGGCACAAACATGCATGTGAATACTTTTCCAAGTGGTACGTGAGAATTGTATCCCAAGTACAGACCGCACTACCGTCCATTCGGAATCGGCTACGGAATTTACGTCTGGGTTTCCATCCGATATACCACAAGAAATAATGTCCACACGCCTTCACAACATGGATGCATAAATTGTAATACATTAAGCCAAGACTAAGGTAAAGTGATGCAACTATATGGAATTTTTAATACATGCATGAATAAGGCAATGATGTACAGAAGAATCAGTGACATGACAAGAAGCGCGGCGAAGCATCGTGGCAAATGATCTTATCCCCGTGAAACGGAGGGCCTTTAATTCGACTTACTAAGCCCATGCGCAATGAGCATATAATATGCATAAAATAAAGCATAATAATAAAGACAAGATATCGGACTTTGTATATCTGATTGAACACATCTCACGCCAAAGAACGTACGTCATCCGACGCAACAAACATCGTGGTAAGGATCTTATCCCCGTGAAACGGAGGGCCTTTAATCCGACTTACTAAGCCCATGCACAATAAACATATAATATGCATAAATAAAGACAAAAGTAACACAAAAAAATACTCGGCGCGGCGAAGCATCGTGGTAAGGATCTTATCCCCGTGAAACGGAGGGCCTTTAATCCGACTTACTAAGCCCATGCGCAATAAACATATAATATGCATAAATAAAGACAAAAGTAAACACAAAAATACTCGGCGCGACGAAGCATCGTGGTAAAGGATTTTAACCTCTTCAATTAGAGGACCTTTCATCGCACTTACTAAGCCGATGAGCTTTTCTCATCATTACATAAATAAATAACGTGCAGAAAATTAAATGGCGGAATAATTAAACAACTCAAAATTAAACAAAAGAACATGTCGTTTACTCCAGTGGTACGTGGAGTTGTGGCCCGAGTACAGATCATACTACCGTCTATTCGGAATCGGCTATGAAATTTACGTCTGGGTTTCCATCCGATATACCTCAAGAGGCGACACGCCTTTCATTTTATCCAATGCCCACAACACACATCATATTCATAACACATACATATTTATCTACTCAAGGGCCGCAACATGCATTTAAACATCATAATCATGCGAATAAAGCTCAATGAATAGTAAAAACGAAACTGAAAACAAGTGTGAAAAATACCCTCAGGTCTAACCTTTTTTGCCAACTTTCGGGCTTGCGTTTCGCGGAGATCGGAAGGGTAAAGCTCCTCAACTTCTCTGGTTCACTGGTTTAGCGTCTTAGCTCACCGTTTTGCTCACTGTTTGGTCTCCGATTTGCTGCTATTTT
Organism: Zanthoxylum bungeanum; assembly: GCA_019454045.1. NCBI lineage: Eukaryota > Viridiplantae > Streptophyta > Magnoliopsida > Sapindales > Rutaceae > Zanthoxylum > Zanthoxylum bungeanum. The sequence goes on from SKCR01026313.1 coordinate 68,840, forward strand.
CGCTGTATTTCTGCTCACTGTTTCAGCTCACTGTTTTGGTGTTTTAGGCTACTGTTTTTGATGTTTTTAAAGGCTTTAAGTGCAGATTTTTTTGTGACTTTTTAATGGTTAGATGTGCAGTTTTTACTCACTAGTTTGGGTGATTTAGGAGCGGTTTGCTGCTGTTTTTAAGGTGTTTTTGCTGCTATTTTAGGGGTTAAATAGTGCAGTTTTAGTGGTTAAAAAAAGTGCAGTTTTTTGTGATCTGTGGGGGTTTAAGGGGGCTGTGATTTTCGGTAATGGAGGGACTGTTTGCTGCTGTTTAGGGGTGTGTTTGCTACTGTTTTTAAGGTCAGTTTGGGCGTGATTTGGGGCTGTGAAAATTGGTTAAAGATGCGGCAATGGAGGGGTGGAGGATGGTGGTGTTTTTTGGTTATGGAGGAATTAGATGAAGAGAAATTTCCTTGCCTCTTTTCTACCTTCTTGCCGTGAACCTTGAAACTTTTTCTTTTTATTTTTTTTGTGAATTTTCGTGAATTAGGAGAGGAGGGGAGGCTTGGTGAAGCTTTGTTTATATAGAAAAGAGCTAGGGTTTGTCCTGTCTCACAAGGAAGGGATCTTGCATTCAATTTAGGATTTCCAAGAAAGGTATACAAAGATTGAGGGGGGACTTGGTTAATTCAAATTAGGAAGTACAATATTTGATGGTGTTGATTACGCATTTAGTTTGTTAGATTAGGAAGTCAATATTTTAGATTGGTATTAATTTTATTTAGTTAGGAATGATTATATTTGATTAGTTATATTAGGCATATACTTATTTTATGTTGGTAAATATTTTATTTAATTATTTAATTAATTTAATTATTATTTTATTAGTTAATGTTTTAATTAATATTTATTTAATTTGGGGTGTGTATTGAAGGCCTTGGGCGTGTGGGCCTTGGTGTGTGTGGGTGGGCTTGGCTTGGTGTGTGTTGGTTTGTGTGGGCTAGGTGTGTGGGCTTGCGGGGGTTTTGGGCCGAGGTTAGGTGATTTGTGAGTTTCTTGGTCCGGAAATAATTTTTAAAACAGAAATCAAACGAGTTACTCGAAGCTAAACTAGTGAACTTAATCCGTCAATGAGTCAATTCTTGACTCTTCCCTTCCGATGTCTGTTTCCCGCGGCTTTCGCAACTTAAAAGGTAGTACCTCCAACTAAAACTCATCATCGGGTTTCACATGCAAAAATGCAATGCCTACAACTGGGTATATTGAGAATCGTAGTGTGTTGGGTGTGATGTCAAGACAGAATTATCACTCCAGTCATATGGATACGATGATCGCGCAGGGATACAGAACTGGTTCTCTAATAAAGGTTGCAACCGTCGGGATAATATGACTTGGTCATGATTATCCGATATTAAAGAGACCATTTGCTCGTTATCCGATATATGCTTCGTACGGGGCAGACACTGTACCAGCCCCAGGCCTTGCATGTGATCATCTGATACTGGACAGAAATACGCAATACTACGTATACTACGCCTGATACAGAACCTTTATTCCTGTAAGGATATTTATGGAGAATTGGGTAGGCATGGCGCTTTGCTAGAGGCCAACCTTGTCTTGTAAATCGGTAAAACGTAGTACGAGGTACTTACGTGTTCAGATAGTCCGACGACCAAATTTACTGCCAACATATCCGGGGATCTCATGGGTCGCTTTCCAAAGATTCACCAATGACGTATGACTCGCACTCTAGATTAATCTGGGATTAATTAGAAGAGAGAGAAAATTACTCTGGGATTAATTACCGAGATATTTTATCTAGGATAAAATATCATTCAAAGAGAGATAACGATTATTTTGGAATTAATCGGTAAATTAATATATTCAATATATTAAATGAAATTAGATTTCGACACGAAATTAAATTAGATTTTAATTCGGGCGAACAAATTAATTTAGAATTATTCGTTAGCAACGTGAACAGTAATTATGCTTGGCATGATTATTTAATTAAATTATATTTAATTACGACGCAACGAAGAAATCGTTAATTTGGAATTAGCGAACCCGAGCCCGAGATTATTTGCGAGCGCATTCGCATTTTGAATTCGAGTACGGTACACAAGTCAAATCAAGCGTCAAATCACTAGTCGCATCTAGCGTCACATCATTCGTCAATCAAGTGATGGATGTCTTTCACTTTGAGTGATTGACGTAAGTCACTATTCACTGATTGATGGAAGTTGATGTGAGTGATGTGTGTGGTTGATGGCTTTAATGGTTTGACTTTAAAGCCAAATTCAAATGAAATGCATTTGAAATTCAAATGTGTGTATATAATACACAAATTTGACAAACCAAACACAACATTTTCTTTCCATTTCTCTCTCTTCTCACGCCCTTGGGGCCAAAAAACCTTCTGTTTTGCTGTGAAAAATCGTGAGCAGTAGGGAAGCTTGGAGTGTGATTTTGTGGAAAAATCACGAGTGCTAGCACACTTACGAGACATGCGAAGGTGATAGGGAAGCCCACCCATGAGCCGGGAACCCTTCGACGAAGCTTGGAGCTTGACGAAGGACCAAAATGAAGGCCAGACCAGTGAGCAAAATTGCTCACTGCCGAATGCAGTGAAGGAGAAAAGAAATAATTTTTGGTCGCCTCCACGTCGCTCAACCGCTCGATGTAAGTATTCCGCGACTTCTCGAATGTATTCACTTATGTTTTATGCTTGATTAGTGATCCTTGGGACCCTAGATAATCACCAACAACTAACCCCCCTTTTCTGTTCACCATTATTTATTGACTCTTCATTTGCTTTTGATTATTGTGATTCTTGTTATCGTACCTCGTATTTCTTAATTTAATTTATTTTTTATTTATATTCATATTTATGTGTAACATCCCAGATTTTCAGGACTGTTCCAGAAGATTCTCGGACCAATGTTATAGTCTCGGAGCATGATGATAATGAAGAATAAGATTTCAAGTGATGTTATATGAGTTGGAATAATATATTAAGAATATTCGTCGCATTGGAAAACATTTGGGATCAAAAGTCAGTTACGTGATTTTTGTAAAACGCGTAAAGTTTACAATTTTAGTCACAGAATTATCAAACGAACTCTGAGAGAGTTGATTCTTAAACCATCGGACTCGTTTTTCCGAGACGAACAACTTTCGTGTTGAACACTTTTCGAAAATCGCATCGGAAGGGCTCCAAAAATATGCAATTCCAGAAAGTTCCATGTTAGGGGCTAAACTGCAATTATACTGGGGCCTTTTTGATACTTTCTAGGGTGGTATAAAAAGCCTTAAGGTTTTGGAAAATTGCAAAAAGAACAAAACCAAACTATCTCTCTCAAGCCCCCCCACCGTCCAAATGCACTGTGAAGAGTTCTAGTCGCGCCGGTGGCCTTCCGGCCATCGTCGATCGGTGTGACCAGCCAGAGGGGTGCACCAGCCACCCCTCTATCATGTGGTGGCCGGCGGCAGCACCAACTCTCGGCGAACGACGAGAAAGAGGGGAGAGAATGCGCGTGTAGTGGGTTTCCCAATCCCGGATCTTCGGTTCATTTCACGACCCGAGCCACCTACCAAATCGAATCCCTCGATGAGTGCTACGAGTGTACGAAGTCGGTTTCACCGAACAGCGGCCGGTTACACGTGAAACGAGGAAGAAAGCGACGTGTGAACAGTAGACCTAGATGAACAGTAACTCCGATCAGAATTCCGATCACACCACTGCGTTCGTATGGCCGTTGGGAGTCTGAATATGGCCTCAGAATTTTGATACGACTCTCCGTTTAAAATTTGTTTTTTTAAAGTGTATCGATTTATATTCGGATGTTTCCGGTAGTTCCGTAGTTTAGCGAATTAGCATGGAATGAATTGGATATGTTTTAATATGTTAAAACGATAAATATGGTAGAATTCGGGGAGTAACAGATTAGATTTCATCGATCCGGTAGAATTAGCGAGTTTCCGGTAAAATGAAGTTTCTCGCGCGAATGAGCGTAGCTGATCGTAATCATGAAAATAGTATGAATATGATATCACGAAGGTAATTAAGTAATTCCGGAGTAGTTTGGAGGGTTCGAGATCCTCCCGTAGCGTTTGCGGAAACTTTTTTGTAAATTTTACCGCAAACGCGTAAAATGAGAATATGACCCATCTAGTTAGTTTAGAATTGTATATAAGCATGTAGTAGAGTAATGAAGTTTAAATGGTAGAATTACAGAGGATTCACATATTCTGAGAAAGTCCGTAGTTATTATAGAAATGTCTAAGTTCCGCAAATAGCGATTCTGATCGCATTTTATGATTTGTTTTGACAGATATGAACTGGACTAGGAGTGTCCACGAATCCAGGTAAGTATTCTATGTGGTGATCATCTTGAGTTGTTTGAATTGATTTCTAGGGTTTAGGTAAAACCTGGAATTGAACTTAATAATGGAGTAGAAGCATGCCAGGATGTCTTAGTAATGACATAGAGCAAGAAATCGAAAACTAGTGGCAAAAATATGCAAATGTGTAATTTGGTTAGCAAGCCTAGAATTTGGGAATTCTTTGTATTGAAGTGAATACCTATTATACATGAAACTATATATATGTTTATACATGTTAGTGGCAGATTGATTAATGATGTGGATGAATAGTTGATAATTTGGATATATATATATATTTACTGTGAATAGTAACTTTAACTAGGAATGGGGGGTTGTAGACACTACACCATAGAGAATGAGATTAGTGATAAATGACAATGTTTGCAAGTATGATTGAATAAGAATACGTGTGTAGCAAATATGTGATTTTGGCATGATCATGTATATTTGATATTTTGAGGAAATTGGCTTAACTAGTATCTATGTTAATATATTAATACATATTATATTGTATGATTTAGGAATGTAGACTGAAATTACTTGATGTTGTTGAATACTGGTTATGAATAAGAAAGTATGTGACATATTTATAAATGTGCATTTGTAAATATGTAAAGAAAGTAAATGAATATGAATGTTTGAGCATGACTTTGTATGCATGAATGAATGGATGTGAAAGATTATGATTATGAGAAATATGTTTGTTTGAACATGAAATAGCAAAGGTAAGTTGAGAATGTAGTACATGGGCATGAACATGCATGAGCATGCATATACGAGGATAGACATTGGTAAAATCATAAGTGAGAGAATACGAGATCATGCATGGAAAATATATGTGTGTATATGAGCATAATTGTGTGAATGCATATATATTTGGGTGCATTAGCATAAACAAAATATTTTCATAAGATGATAAGATTTTCAGAATTTTCAGATACTCTTAGAAATGATTTTCAGAGTGAAGTTGAAATTAAGAAAGGTTTTGAAAAAAAATTCAGAGTATCTTAAAGAAAAGCTTCAGTTGTCTTTGAAGAGAAATGTATTTCAGAAAACGTTCCCTTCAGTTTTGAGATTTAAGCATGAGTTTTATATTTTCGGGGCATAAGATAAAACCTCACCCCAGTACGTAACTTGAGACACTGATGGAATTGACGGATATCATATGGATTTAGGATTTTGGATTTAACCCATCCCAGTTGTACATTGTTGGAATTGACGGATTTATACACATGTGCACATGTGGAGGACTATGGGGACGCTCTTAGATCCTTAGCACTCATATGGTAAATTATTGGGCGGAGATGCGCCTACGAGCGGAGATGCGCCTACGGGCGGAGATGCGCCTACGGACGGAGATTTTAGAAAAAGGATTTCAGATTTTGATTTTCAGTTTTCAGAAAAGAACTTAGAAAGACGGTTTTAGAAATAATTACAAGAAAAAGAAAGATTTTCAGAAAGAGTTCTCAGTTTTCAGGTTCCCAGTAAACAGCTTTCAGAAACCAGAGATTTAAGGCATGATTTTAAAAAGATAAGTTTTATTAAAAGGTTTTCAAACTGAGTTTCAGAAAGAATTTTCAGAAAGCAGTTTCTCAGAAAAAGTATTTTCTAAAAGCATGACATGTTAGAGTATGGTTTACAAATCATGCATATAAATCATGTATTCTAGTAATTCATCTGAGATGCACATAGTTGATGTTAATGCATGATAGTGTGACCACATTCATGTAAGTATATAACATACATTTATATAAATCATATGTCTACATACAATGAGTGTTTTAGAAAATATTGCATGATCCTATTTATATTTGTACGTGATTGCTAATAGTATGATAATATAAATAATGTTTTATATTACCGATTTGATGATATTTCAATGACATGAGAGGAAGATAACTATATTTAGTGTCCAAACCAAACTGGCAAAGAATGAATAGGAAATTTGAGAGATAACTGAGTAGCGCAGCAAAAGCGTGAAGGGTTTTTGATGAAGCTGTTAATGATATTGAGACTTGACACGTATATTATGGATATATGAAAATATAATTAGTATGTGTGAGGAAACAAAAGGATTGGTAAACATTTAATGAATGATGAATTGTTGATATGTTAAATAAAAAAAATGGTAAGAAAGTAACTTAGATAAGTTACCTGAGCTTAAGGTAGTAGAGTAAAAGAAGATAAGAAGTTAAGAAAATGAAAAGGTGTTAGGCTTGTATGTGAGCAACGTAGTATAATGTACTATGATTATTATACATATGAGATCTTAAGTGTGTTGTGAATTAAAATGGTTCTGTTACGAATTAAAAATTAAAATATATAAGAGCTTGTGTATAGGGTTTTAATGACTGATATATTATTAATGGAAAGAGGATATATGTCGTACATATGATGGTATGGATTATATAATAATGATATATGATTACAATGATTGCAAATGAATAAGCTAGAAGCATGTTAAGAGAAAACAGATAGAGAAGGGTGTATGGATGCTCACATAAAAAGGAATATAAGAAATGGATATTTGCCAATTTGCTACGAAACAGATAGTATGAAGAGTTGGTAATACAGAGAATGTGTGAATCACTTAGAAATCCCAGGAATAATATGTAAACTGGAACCTAAACCTTGCATGTGTATGTTGCTCAAAGTAGGAGCATAGTTACTTACTGAGTCTTATGACTCACTATATTACAGTGTTTGAGTTTTACAGGTTGGCGACCTAAATGGTCGACCGTGGATTCCAGAGTTGCGGAGCAGTCGGATAGCGGCGTTGCAGTTAGCCAGTCACCAAGTCTTGGGGAAGTCGAGTCTTATGTATTTGAGCATTGTTTGAGACGTGCTGAGCACGGATGCTTATGTTGTAAAGTTTTTGTATATTTGTACTTTCGAGCACAAAGCTCTGGTTGTTTTATGTCTTTATGTCTACATCGCATATTTATTTATAGGGATCACATTATAATACATATCCCTTGATGTGTGTATTTTGGGGAAGACTCAATTAGAAATGATATTTCCATTAAAATGGAATAATACAATCATTTTGTTAGGGTTGGTGCTCTGAGCGCCGATTTATGTCTGATTCATGAATACGAGTAATATATTTTTCCATAATATTACTAATTTAAATGGTAGCACCTCCTGTCATTTATATACGTATTCGATCTAATTTTGATTAGACTGAAACTAAATCTGGTTTAGTGATATGTATATATACTAGACAAAGACCCCAAGATTTACAACGTAGTGCGCAGTTACAACATAGCTTGTAATTGACATTGGAAAGTGTCGTTATAAATTTTATATCCTTAAATTAAGTTCCTGGTCAAGATTTACTAACACGGTCAGTTAGTAAAATCTGTTGAGACCAATACATGTCGTATATCGGACTTGGTCTGATGGTTTATCCCAATGAACCATGAGTCTTGGGAGACTCGAAAAGATTTGTAGGTGTTTATTTGATAAACACTGAACGACTCACCGATGATTTCCTAATAGATGGTACACCAACATCAATAGGAATCTTCTCGGGTTGAGTAGCATAGTGATTTTTTGACTTGAGATACCACTGTGGATATATAAGTTATCCTCTACACTTAGATGACAGTCACGTCACCGATCTATTTAGATCAGACTTCCACCTGTTCGTTAGGTGTGGACTCATGCTCATGATATCCGGTGAGAATCAAGAAATGATCAGTCAGTTCTGTGTATAGAGCATAGGTAGTCCATATTTGATTAGCAATTTGTTAAATCTATAGCCATAGTATACTTCAGAAGTGAGTTCCGAAAAGTTATTTAGAGATTGCTAATAGATACGTCGACATGATTATTCCTATAGAGATTTGACATTTATGTCTATATCTCGGAGATAATCCGGATACTTGTGATAGAGGATTATACGTATGCAGTGACCTCGACTTGTATGATTCAGTGAGTTTATTCGTGGTCATTATAATTTACGGGTGGGTGAATTATGGACACGAAATTATATTTCGCGACGGATATGCCTGAATGTAGAGAGTCTCACTACTGAAATATACTCGTAGAGCAGTAGGGCATCTGTTATAAATAATACTGATTATTTATAACTCATTTAATGATTAAACGGAAAAAACATGCTGTCGGGACCTAACGGTCATTTCCAAAATTAATGCATATTTTATTTAATACTTGATTTTATTAAATACACATTAAAAGAAAATATCAATTTGTGATATTTGACTTATATCATTAATATATGTATTTGAGATATTTAATGTGTATATAATACATATATTTAAGATATTTGTATTTAATTATTTAATTATATAAATGTTATATGATTAATATAATTAAATTAACAAATATCTTATTTCATGATTAACTTTATTAAGTTTGGAAATGACATGTTGCCACTGGAACATATTTTAGTATGCTTTATGAATAGATAAATGTTATCTAAATATTTGGCGAAATGTGCACCAATTATATTGAAACAAAAATTAAAGTATTTGATTATTATTTTTTTTGAAATTCAACCAAGGAGGAAAATGGATTAAAAAAAAAATTATTTTGTGTCATTTTTCAAAGACTAACACAAGTTTAACAAATTTTTACAAAGTGAGTTGAGAGAAAATTGAAGAAAGAAAGGAAAATCAAACCAAAAATTGGAATTTTTATAAATTTCTTATACTTTCTTCTATATAGAAAATATTTCTATTATTCTTAACTTCAAATTGTGTTGTTAAGTTTATTTCTCTACTCTTTGAATTTATAATTAAATTTGTTGAAAGCTTGTTTGAAGGTGTTAAACATGTATGATTAATTTACAACCTTATTAGTGTAGTTAAGCTTAATAAATTAATTAGAGATTAAAGTTGCCATTCTAGAGTTAAATAGCCATTCATAATTAACCTAGAATTGTTCTTGATTAATTTTATGATGTTGAGATTTGATTGTGTGGTAATTGGATGATTAAAATGTTGAATTTTGTCAATTTAATGTAAATTGTCCAATTTGAGTAATTTATGAAATTAGGATTTTTAACCCAGTCAAATTTTGGGATTTTTCATATATATGACATAATTTGATGTATATTTGATGTATGTCAAATTTGGAATTGATTGGATTTGATCTTGATGTGTTTTGAACAAATTGGGCCAAATTATAATTAATATAAAATCTGGGCTGTTTTCATAATTTTGGAAAAATCTGGGCATTTTCAAAATTCTGGAAAAGTTTCTGGTTTATATTGCAAATTATATAAATTATTTTGGGATTTATTTGGAATCAATTAAATATGTATTTGACAATTTAAGGACCAAAGTGATTAATTTGCAAAGTGTATGGGTCTCATATCAATTAATGATAAATATGATTTTTTAGATAAAGATTCAGTTTTTATTTATTGAGAAATTAGAATAAATTTATTTATTTTAATTTCCCAAGAATAATATTTATCAGAAATTATTTCGGAGTGAAAATATGCAAAAATAGTGAAAAATGACGTTACCGGGTAATGGCTACCCAAACAGTGAACTGGGCACTGTTCGGGCAGCCCACGAACTATCCAAATATTTTTGGGGCTGACCTGGGCAGTCCCCATGAGCATTGGTCAGTCGGTTCGACCGGACACATGTTTTATGCCATTTTACGGAAAAATATTTTCACAAAAGTTTCGCGATGTTTCTATATTATTTATATCATTATATGATATCGAATAAATATGTTTAGGTGAAATATAAAGAATTGTTAATATTGGATATTAAATAATTTATTTGTAAGGTTAAAATTTTAAACTACGATTTTGCCCGAACAACACTTCTTCCGCTACGCCTCCCTGATTTGACCCCAACAAAAATGGTGTCAGAGCGAGTCTCATCCTGGACACCCAATATGATTAGCCCTTTAAAATTCAATGTTTAATTTTATTATTACTTAATTCATGCATGTGTTTATTTAATTTGATTAAATAAAGTAAAAACATCTTTTGTTGGAAAATCCCCGTTTAAATAAGGTTTTAAGAAAGTGACTAGTATGGGAATACTTGTTTCTTCGTCTGTCTTATCAATACAGATGTAAATATGTTCATGATGTTATAGCAGTAACGTGCCAAAGCTGTGCAGTTATGGTTGAAGGTATTTCATTTGCACCGGTAGAACTTATATGATAAGAGACAAATTCAAGTGAAAGTGGAAATCCTGAACGTGCCAAAGTTGTTAGGATTACATCGGTAGCTTGAGTTTGTCATTGACAAGTTTAACCTTGATACGCCTCATTGTGAATGTGCCAAAGCTGTCATAATGAGAAATGATTAGGACCGAACCCAGGAGTCACAGTGAGTGTGATTGATAATGAGTTGTCTACTTAATGAATATACGTAGGCGAGAACGTGCCAACGCTTGTGAGTCAAAATATATTCATGGGATCCACTTCCCATTTTGGAATTCAATTTAATTATTGAATTCTCGTTTCCGTTGGGGATTATGGTATTACGTAAAATAGTGGGAGGCACTGCTAGGTTAAAAATCCTTAACTTATGCGGTGTGTAATATTTTGTAAATTGTCACTTATGCTATTCCTTATTCTATTAGTTTGATAGAATTAAACTTTTACCCACTACATACATATTATATATGTTTTCTGACTTCAATTATGGTTGCAGATTTCTAGAATATGTTCTAGATTAGAGTAGATAATGATATAATCCTTCTAGACAGAATAGTTTCTTATGCAGTAAAGATTGACATTAATTGGTTCATGTCTTGAGATTCTTCACTGACATTAAGAAAATCTCATTAGGTATTTGTTTATCTAATGATGATGTTTCTTAGCTTTAGTGACATTCAGAGGTCACATGTTAGACACTATTTATTTTTCGATTATTTGTAAATGCTGTAAATAATTTAAAAGTAAATAATAAAGCTAAAGAAAGAAGATGCGTATAGTTGAGTATTGAAAATATTGATTCTCATAATATGATAACTATATATATTGGATATTAGATCTCCTGTCTAGTTATTTAAAATATTGTTGAATGATTGTTTCGATATTTGATATCAGAACTTGTGGCTATTTGATAGTTACTTGTTCTTTATAAATAGTTGTTACATAATTTAAAACGATTAATAATGTCATTAAAGAATATATAACATTAAGAAAAGTATTCGGTTAAGCAAATAACTTATAACATTATTTTATGAGATTTTATCACTTAAGTATTAGATGCTTATTCCATATGGTAAAGGATGGTCTGATACTAGATCACACAGCATATCCTTATCCGTTTAACGAATATAGTATTCGGGAAGGTGACTAAATCTCATTTAACCAATGACTGTCATTGGACAAGAAAATTTATTAAACTGATACATTATATGTATGTAATTTAATGAATTGTAAATTGCTTAAGTTAGTTTTCTTTACTTCGTAACTTAGTCAATGATCTGTGGTGACTTAGTTACGTGTTTCTGATGAAACGCGGATAAAATATTTTGACTGGTTCAAAGATATGTGATCTAAGTTTTGAAAATTATATTTTTAAAATTCATCGTGAGTCTATGAATTTTTCAAAGATGTTTGATACGATCAAATATATGAATTAATGGCAGTTAGTTCTAAGATTATTTGAAGAATATAATTCTTACATCAATATTATTCTTCCACGATTCCATGTTGATGGAATTGGTTAGTGAAAGAAATTGGATCTTTTATGATTTGATTCGGTTGATATTGAATGTTACCAAATTAGTTTCAATACTCTTGGGGTTGTGATCTAGTAACACTTATTCATCATTTTAATTAATGTTCCATTAGTTTCTACAGTTACGTATATAATGTGTATAAGTAAAAAATTCGAATCTAGAAATGTTTGATATTTGAATATTTATTTTGTATAATAGTTATATAATCGAACTGTACTTGCACCTCGGAGGTACGAGTAGAAGTTTATCATTTATTCTATTTAATGGAATATTATATTTTATTTGATAAAATATATTTTCTATGACCTCGAGTAATAAAATTATTTATTACTTAGTGTGTAACATTGGATGTTGACTATTATAGAAAAGACTTGACTTATTGAAGTCAAATATGGTGATAAACCGTAAATAGAACTACATAATTAATAAGATGAAAATACCCATTTTAATTACTTCCAAATAAGTGCAATAGGATGTCAGAATCATTTGCAAAGTATTTGATACTTAATGGTTCTGTTATTTTCTTATTAAAGAAAATTATCCTATAACTTATAGTGGGAGCGATATTTGATATCGAATCTGGAAATTAGCATTAAACTATAGATCTAAGATTGTTCATAGCTTATTACGATCAAGTTTGGAACTTGATTGAGCTTTCATTATGAATCGTTCATAAAATGTAGAATGGTTTACGTTGCAAAAGCATAGTGAGCTATTAAAGGTTTGATCTTTATAATATGACAGTGAGAAAAGTTATACTCAGTGTAGGCACTGTATTTTTACATATAAGTCCGGATGATGAGCCTCGTACGGAGGCATTACCCTTTAAGGTGCGGAAGTCACGGGAAACGGACGTAAGAAGGGAAAATTTAGAAATCAATACCTTGTTGGACTCAATTCGTTTGCTTAGCTTCGGGTTTGCTCATTGGACCGTTGTTTTAAAACTTATCCTTAGCCCAAAACCCCCCGCAATCCACACTTAGCCCACCAAAAGAACCAATCACACGACCAAACCCATCAATCCCCTCCAAAATAACAATTAACACATTAAACACATGTTAAAATCAAAACAAATCACCTTCCCGAATCAAAGAAATCAAATCAAATCACCTTCCCTAATTAAAGAAATAAAATCAAATCCCATAAATCCATTTCCTAAACTAAAATAAATCACCTCCCTAAATTAGAGAGATCATTTTCTTGCAGCACATTAATTAGAAGATATCCTCCATAATTGCATGATTCATTCACTTCCCGTACAAGGAAAGCCCTAAACTTTTCTTATAAAAAAGAGCATAAACCAAACCCTTCTACCCCAGCTCATTCACGGCAATACAAAAGGTAATAGTCCTAAGCTTCACGCCTCCCTACACCCTCTCTTCCATCATCGAAAAACACAGCAAGAAACCACCCTAAACAGTCCCGCAAAACAACCCACACATTCACGCCAAAACAGCCTACACATTCACGCCAAAAGTCCACCAAAGTCCCCCCAAATAGTCGCAAAACAGTCCCCTAAGGCAGCCCAAATAACCACAGAAAACAGCCTCTAAAATCCCTTACAATTGTCGTAAAACTGTTGAGAAAAACTGCACCATAAACCCGTAAATTGCACCCATAAAACTGCACCTAAACTATCGCAAAACTGCCCATAAATCACCGTAAAAATAGTGATAAAAACAGCAGCAAAAACAGAGGAAACGGCAGCCCAAAACAGCGAGGCAACGAAGGAAAATAACGAACCAGTAAATCGGAAAAGTTACGGAGTATCAATCATTCCGACAACTGTGTAATGCACTTCCAAGATGCAACTTAAGAGGTTAGACCTGAGGGCACCCTTTTTATTTATTCCCGTTCTATTATTTATTATCATTTCTTCGCATGCGTATTGTTGGTTTATGTATGTTTGACCATTGGATGAATGATTTTGTGTTATCTCTCGCAGTATATCGGATGGAAACCCAGACGTAAATTCCATAACCAAATCCGAACGGACGGTAGTGCGGTCTGTACTTGAGATACAATTACACGTACCGCTTGAGAAACACACATATTTCATTTCATCTAATATTGTGTTTATCTAGTGTTTATTAGAAATAATATGTTATTTTCATGCATGATTTAGTTCTTTCTTTCATGTTAGGGATTTGATTATCTCTCTTTAATTTTTATGTTTAGACAATTGTTATTTATTTATGTTTCCGCATGTATTAATTTAATGTATTCATGAGATTGTGTGCTAGCCGTTATTCCGACCTACTCTTATGCATGAAAACTTAGATATAGGTCTTATGCAAACTTAGATATAGGTTTTACTTTATGTATGCGAACTTAGATGTAGGTTATTTTGCGTATGTATGTTGCGTAGACTTGGTTAGATTATTGCACAAATCCTTTTATTAGAAGTGGCATAAGTAATGGATCATTCCGAACCCAACGGTTTGAGGTCTTCCCTTGCGAGGGGTGAGTGCGGCCTTAAAATATTTCCCAGTTTACACTGGGTGGTGACTCCATTATTCTCCGGTTTAGTCCCCAGTGGGCTACTCCGTACTCCAGACTAGGCCACGAGCCTGGAACAGCGTCACCGATTTCTGTGTCCTACACTCAATAAGCAATTGTAGATTCTGAGGAAACTTGTCTCTAGACGCACTGATTGAATAATTTCAGATATGTTGGTTAATGATGATATTAAATTGTATAGTTTAGCTAAAGAATATAAAGTGACGTTTCTGAATGGTTTCTTCAGATAAGAGATCATTTGTGATTTCTTAGTTTGAAGAGTTCATTTTGGAATGACCCTGGAGTTTGTATTATGCTAAGATTATAATTTAGTATTGTAATATCTCTGTCATCCGTAACCTGTCCAGCATAGTAAATAATTGTACGAAGCATGTTAATATTCATTTTAGGGTATGAAAATGATTTTCATGACTTAGAAATCCCGACCGAAGACTCGGGATAAATTCTCAAGTTTTGACCTTTTTTTCGTTAATTTTCTGTTTTGAATAGCTGTTAGTAAAATAGCCATAACTTCTTCGTTTTAACTCTGATTTTGACGAATAATATATCGTTTCGAAGGGAAGACATAGACGCACATCGTTCATGTTAAATATTTTTCCAAATTCAGATCAGATGTAGTAAAAAATGCGACCAAAAGTACTATATTTGTCAAAATCCGGGAACAAGTGAAATGGTGACACTTGGCACTACCAAAGCCACTCCTTATCAACCAAAAAAATCTGCAACATGTATAAATACTAGTACTATTCATTCTTTCTCCCTCTTGAAGTTAAAAAATTCGTAGCTTCTCCTTCTCCTCATGCCAATCCTTTTTTGTTTTTTTTTGTTTTTTGTTTTTTTTTTTTTAATCAATCTTAAGTTTTGTTTATGGAAAATACATGGATTCAAGCATCAAATGAAGCATGTAAGTGTTTTACACCCTTTCCTTCTTGCAATTTTCAGCTTTGAACATGATTTCTTCCCCCCAAAATTTGAAACTTTGAACCCTAGAATTTAGGGGTTTTTGATTTTTAGATTTGATAGAAGTTATGGCATGATTAGGTTGTTATTTGGTGGAGGTATAACATGGTTATAACTTTCGTATTGATTAAATGTACATGATGAGCTTGGAGAGGCTCTTGGCCGAAACTAGGAGGATGAAATTGAGTGGTGATTTTGTTGATTTATTGACTTGTTAATATTGAATGAGTGTTGTATGATGATATGAACACAAAATAATTTTTTTGATTTGATTGGAATGGAAAATGCAAAATTAGTAAATTGGTCAGTTTTGTTAAAACAGTAGGTTTGGTTTGTACTCTGATTTGCGTGGCCTTAGAAGAGGAATTAGTTAACGTGTAAAACATGAAACTTGTTGCGTTATGTCTTATATATATGCCTGTAAAATGGTTTTGTGAAATATTGAGTATTGGAAACGTTATAGCATGATGATTGGAGCTGGTTCTGTCAGATTGTCATGTAGGCAGCTAGCTGTAAATCAATTAATATGAGGACTTTAGGAGCTGAATTAGGCTAAGTGGTAAGTATGAGTTTTGTTCATTTATGTGTTAAATAAATGCCTGTAAAGTGGTTTTTCAATTGGAATTAAATTGTTCCTAAAATGATGAAGAAACCGAGACCTGTTCAGATAGTAACACTGCTAGAAAACATGGTAAAAATTAGTAAGTTGTGTTTTATGGTTTGATCAAGTTTGATATATGTTTGTGGGGATGATTTGCATGATTTGATAATGTCTTGATAATGAATAATGCATATTCAGATGAATGTTCATACATGATAATGAAAATGAATTGAAAAGTGCTAAACTTGAAAATGTGTATATTGGCCGAATTAGGTAATAATGGAATGGGGTTTGTGTCTTTGTGAATTGGAATAACGATTGGTAGTAATAAAGGTATATGCTAATGCATTGTTTGATGACTTGTGAAGTAGATGAAGAATGTGTGTTAATGATGAGTGCATAGGGAAAATAAAGTGCATGATATGATAAAATGAATGAGTATTCTGACACGGATGAGTTTAATATATTTGTGAATTAAAGGAAGTGGAATTGATGTGTACATACTTTGGATACCTGATGGTGACAATAGAAGGTATCAAAATCGGATAACGTTGTAGTCCAGATAAGTACACTATGTGATGATTTCCTTGGGTTGCTTGATATTGAAGGTTTAGAGTTAAGATAAGTTTGAAAATCGGGAAAAGAAATTGACAATGAACATGATAGGTCGTTCTAGAGACTCCACATAGAAAGAAATTGGTTAAATTAAAGTAATATGCAAAATTGTGAGACTTGAGCAGTAAACTCTAGAATTTGATATTTGGGAACTTATACCTAAGTGTAATTATAAATATGTTTTATCGTGTTATAGAAATGATACTTGGTAATAGAAATGAAAATTGGGATTAGACAAAGATTTAGAAAATACGAGATAAGGAATGCATATGAAATTGGACATTTAATGTAAACTCGGAAATTAAAAAAAATTAAAAATATAAACTATGAAAGTAAAACTTAATTGGGGTTACGAATGCAAGAATATATAATGATGCCATTTTGTTGAGTGGGTTTGCGAATGTATTGGATAAAGCATGGATATGTATATTTGTATATGTTGGGAATATATGTACTTATGATGAGAATGTATTTCCTCGTAGCGTGAATTAACTTCAATATGAATGCACTGGTATGAGATATGATGTATGGTTAATTGTGATAATGCTTAGAAACGTAAGGTAAATATGGAACACAGGTATGTGATATAAATGTATTCCCAAACTTGAATGAGAGCCATGAAATGTGATTGATATGTGGACATGGGTGATGATGTGTGATTTTACTGAGATCATCATATCAAATAATAGTATGATGATATGTGCATAAGAATGATAAATAAACACATTTCGTAGTATATAGGTGTAAGCATAAACCTATACGAATGGAAGCAGGTAGTGTGAATAGGCACATTGTTGCATGTTATGGATTTATGTATGTAGATGATAGCATCTATAAGTATGTGTATGATATAAGAAAATATAAATTAACTTTACTCGAGTATATGTATAAGTATGTACGCATGCATATATGTGCATATGTGATAGCAGTAGCATATAGAGTATAAGTAAGCATGAAAGCATGTATTGAATTAATGAAAGCATAATGCATTGAACATGCATATTGGGTAATCTTTTCTGAATTGCAGTTGAAACTGATTTTAAAGTTTAAAGCATTTGAACAGTTTTAAAAGTTTTCAAAATAAAATTTTAATGGATTTTATCGGGATCGGGGTATAAACCCATCCCAGTGAGATTTTATGAATAATTATGGAATTGACGGATTTCATATGGATTCGGGATTTGGGATTTGACCCATCCCAATTGTACATTGTTGGAATTGACGGATTTCATATGGATTTGGGATGTGGATTTGATGTTAGGTTTGTTTCTAGGTCCCAAGATCAAACAAGACATGAAAACAATGTGTGTTCACATCAACGGAGGTAGCGGAATACTCACATCGATTGGTTGTGAGATGCGGCAAGCAACAAAACTTGAAAAACCCCACTGCCAAGGGCGTGAACTGCAGTGATGTTGCTCACTGTTTTGGGCGTGATGATGGTCCTTCGTCAAGCTCCAAGCTTCGTCGAACGGATCCCGCCTCATGGGTGAACCTCCCTAACACCTTCGCAACTCTCGTAAGTGTGCTAGCACTTGTGTTTTTGCAACAAAAACCACTCATTGCCTCCCATTAAGCTCACGGCAGTGAGCTGATCCAGTGAAGAGAAGACAGCCCATTGGGCGTGAGGAAGAGAGAAGAAATTGGAGGGAGGGAATGTGTAAAAGTTGACTTGTAAAATGAATTACCAAAATGCTTTATATATTTTTCCAAAAATTAATAAGCATTTACCATTTAAAATATCAAATAAAATAAATGGTAATCAATTACACATCCAACAATCCCTATTCCAACAACACCCATCACTATTCATTGTCACTTTATAAAAGTGACTTGATGTGTGTCTATCAATCAATCAAACACTTTATAAAAGTGACTTGATGTGTGTCTATCAATCAATCAATCACTCATATCAATCAATCAAATGTCACATCACTCAAAGTGATATTTGATTTGACGCTTGATGTGATGAATGACTTGACGTTGGATTTGACGCTTGATGTGACTTGCATGCCGCACTCGAATTCGAAATACGAATGCGCTCGCAATCACATTCGGGCTCGGGTTCGCTAATTCCAAATTAATGATTTTTCCGTCGCGTCGTAATTTAATGATTACGCCTAGCGAATTCACTATTCACGTCGCTAACGAATTAATTCTAAATTAATCCGTTCGCCCGAATTAAAATCTAATTTTAATTCCGCGTCGAAATCTAATTTCGTTTAATATATCAAATATATTAATTTACCGATTAATTCCAAATTAATCGTTATCTTCTTTAGACGATATTTCATCCTAGATAAAATATCTCCGTAATTAATCCTAGATTAATTTTCTATCTCTTCTATATAATCCCAGATTAATTATGAGTGCGAGTTATGCGTCATCGGTGCATTATCGGGAAGCGACCCATGATATCCCCGGATAAGTTGGCAGTAAATACGGTCGTCGGAAGTATCCGAATCACGTACGTACCAAGTACTACGTTCTACCGATTTACGAGACAAGGTCGGCTTCTAGCAAAGCACGAAGTCTACCCAATTCTCCGGTCATATCCATATAGAATATACAAGGATCTATATCAAGCGTAGTATACCAAGTATTGTGTATATCGGCCCAGTATCGGATAGTCACGTGCTAGGGCTGGGGCTGGATAAGTGTCTGCCCCGTCCGAAGCACATGTCGGATGTCTGGCAACTAGTCTCTATAATCGGATATACATGACCTTGTCATAATATCCCGATGGCCGGCCAGCACTTAAGAGCACTAATACCGTATCCTACGTGACATCATCTCCAGTATGACTGAAGTGATACTTCCGTCTTGACATCACACCCAATACTCTACGATTCTCAATATACCCAAAATCGGCGTACCAGAACCGGTTAAAGCCCCTGACGACCTCAATCAAAGTATATTGATTGTCGCAAGCATTAGCGGTGCAAGTCTCAGGTTAAGACCATACAACATACCCTGATGTCGGACTCCCATAGACACATAGTCACAATACCAATGGGATTCCGAGGGGTCAATCCAGAGCGAAGCTGTTTCCCGTACCGTCGGTGAAACACAACCTCCTACCGCACTTGCATAAGTATCCAATACTTAAATATATGAGAACTATGCCGTCGTGCCCTCACAACGCGCACAAGTGCGATACTAGTCTTTTACGTATTTACTGATGTCCAGTCTCGATAATACTCTGACTAGGGATATTTAATGATTTATCCTTCGTTGATTGATACTGTCTCATATCATTCTCAATCAAGGAACAAATCATAAGGATCTCTCATCATTTATATATCTTGGTGATCTAATCACAAATGATAAGAGTGCAATCTCCTTTGTCACATAGTTAATTTGTACAACACTATGATCTGTACAAATAGTGACGCTATGGGTCATATTATCCAACAATCTCCCACTTGGCCTATAGCCAGTCACTCGAGTGCTTAACACCCGAACTATGTACGGTTGGCTCAAATTGCTGAGAAAATCTTTTGTCAGCGGATTTTTATGATTATCGCCTGACGCGATTTATACGATCATCACATCGCCACGATGTATGATCCGAACGAATCAGATGATATGTCGAAGTATGTATCTGGATCGTTGATGAGACCATTAATTCTTTAGCGTGCGCTGACGCCTAGCTCAGCTGCTAACAGAACTATATCTAATCTAATTAGATTTATTATTGACCCAGATGGCTTCTATTGCTGCCTCAGCTGCTGCAATTAATCCGTATTTGTTGTTTATTCGGCAACAGTATCTTGCTTGGAAGATTTCCAGCTTACTGTACCGTTATTTAAACTGTATAGTACCTTTTGCGACTTTCAGTCGTTTTATCGGTTTGGAAACTTGCAGTAGTGATCTCAGTCACTTCAAGTTCTCCTTCTCCACAGATTAAGACAGCATCCTTAGATCTTTAAGATTCTAACGGATGTTCTTAACATCAATCCAATGACTATCACTTGGATTGGCCTGATTGTGAATAATATGCTCAAAGCGTATGAGACACCATGTCACGTAC
The DNA here is from genome assembly GCA_019454045.1 of Zanthoxylum bungeanum. NCBI lineage: Eukaryota > Viridiplantae > Streptophyta > Magnoliopsida > Sapindales > Rutaceae > Zanthoxylum > Zanthoxylum bungeanum. The sequence goes on from SKCR01026313.1 coordinate 89,613, forward strand.
ATTTTTTAATGTACGAGTTCTCGCAGAGTTTTAACAACTTAATCTATCCCAGTAGATTTTATTCCTTGAATAAAGGTTGTTACTCCCAAGAATTCTACGGAGAATTTTCTTCGAAACCAAGCTTTCGCCGATTATTTATGGGAATATCATTTCCAAGAAATAATATATATCATCATTATTTTATTCAGGACATTTATTGTCAGTGCACTCCCACTAACCCCTTATATACACAAGAATCTTTCGTTTTGAATTAAATCATAAACCATTATGATTACATCAAAACGATGATTCCAAGAATCCTAATGCTTGCTTCAATCCAAACATGGATCGAATAACCTGCAAACCTTGTTTACTGGTTTTAGTACGACAAAATCGTCAGGATGTTATAAACATCCTCCAAAGGGTTTCCGTTTAAGGAAAGCGATTTTGATCTTTAACTGACACATTTCATAAATGAAACGTGCAGCTACTGCAAGCATTATCCAAATGGATTTGCCGTGGCAACAGGCAAAAGGTCGAACCGTAATCAACACAATGTTGATGACGATACCTTTCCGCTACAAGCCTAGCTTTGTACGTTGGTATGTTGCCATCCATGTATGTCTTCCTTGAAGACTTATGCAGTACCTATAGGCACAATGTCTTATGTTACATCAACTAGTGTCCAAACATAGTTGTTACATGGATTCCATTTTGGACTCATGGCACTTTGCCATAACGGAAGTCGATACCTTGTATCACCCCTCTTATGTAGTCGGTTGGTATACCTTAACAAGATTGACATCTTATGAGGTGAGATCAAAAACCCATACCCTAGGTTGTTTTCTGACTCTGTCCGATCTACGGGGTTCTTGTGTATTCGAAGATTAATGGTACAAATTCATCATTTGATGAACTGTTTGTGTTCCATTAAGGACTTCGTGCCTTGAACAGTATTACTCCGATTTTTCATTGAGTTTTACTGTCCTCCCACTGACCACTGCATATCGGTATTCCTCTTAGGAAAACCGCATGGTGAGTAACAATTACATTGTTCTCTTGTGAGATGTTTAAGTACTATACTTATGGTTTTCCCTAGGATAACCTACATTTGGCACTTATCCGATTTAGGTTCTAGTTTGGTATCATCCAAACGTAAGCCTAGCATTCCCAAATCTTCTGGAGTGTGAAACCCTATTTCCTTCCGATTCATATCCAATATGAAGTCTGTCAAACAGAATTTAATGGAACCTTATTCTAAATAAGTTCTGCACTGTTTACGCTTATCCTTTAAGGAAAAGGTAGCTCAGCCTTATCATGTCCAACAAAATTCGGTTTCTCCGTTCGGACACACCGTCAAACTGACGTGTTCTAGGTGGAGTCCTCATTTGAAAGAATACTATACTATTTCAGGTATATATGAAACTTAATGCTTAAGTATTTTCCAATACGGTCTTACCGTGACGGCATAATACTATAGCCGATCTGTTTTCCACTTCGTGTCGAAACTCTAAAGCTTCCGATCTGTGTTCTTCAAAAGAAACACATAACCATAACGTGATGCCACATCCGTTAAGGTCAGGAAATATTCATGTTCACATCTAGCCTAGCTAGACATGGGCCCACTAACTTCACCATGAATAGGGCTAACAGATCGGTGGCACATATACTATACCAAAAGTAAATAGTGTTTTAGGTACTTTACCTAATAAACTAGATTCGTAGACCTTATTTGAATAGTCAAATTAGTATAGTACCCACTCTTCAAAAGTGTGGATATACGAGTCTTGTTTAATTGTGTCCCAGACAACAATGCCACAAATAAGTCTCTGCTTGATCAAATCAGTTTGAGCTACTAATTTGTCATTTTATATGTTTGAGATTTTATTTATATTCAAAATATAAATTCTGTTGTATAATCTAATGCGTTTATCTCAGTATCATCTTTATATAATGAAACACTTAGTGTTCTAGAATATAAAGGTTTATCCACAATGGATTAAACACTGATATAGAGATAATGTCTCTAGTCAAACTAGTTATATTGCAACAGTTCCTAATTTAAGTACATACCCAAAGGTAGTTCCTAAACTTAGGTATCTATGGTCGAAACAGCGACTTTCGTCCCGTTTCCGATTCGCAGAGAAATCTTGGCTTGAAGTCAGTATCCTGCTCATAGCAGATTCTGAACATCAATACATATATTTTATGTACCACACTAAGTATTTAAAATCTAATTTCAATACTAGAAGTGAACATAACTTTGACAAACATTTTTCAAAGTCAGAGCCTTGCTCTTTCTTTAATTCCTTCGTGTCTGCCATATCCAAACGGTAGTCACTTTGGGATATATTCATTGTCCTTTTCAATATTTCACAAACCTTGGCCAAGCCTTGGGTTTTAGAATATTGTAATGATGTGCACCTTGTGCAATATACCAATTGCAAACTTTGACTTTTCTCCTCTAGAATAGTCATTAATTCTCCAAGAATTACATATTGCAATTTTAAGGGCTTGGGTATCATAAGTTATTTTATCAAATAAACTAACCTATATTTATTCCCAATTGAAAATTAAATCATTTAAAACGTTTAATCCAAGGATTTATATTTTAAATATTCAACTTTTCAATTCTTTCTTGATTTCAATAGTCAACTATTTAATCAATTATTATAGGTACTATTTATTATAATGATTATCATAGTCCAACTATACAATCAAATATGATTTAAATTAATTAACCTCAATTACATTGATACTATAATCCAATTATAAAATCAAATGTAAATCGAAATTAATTAATCAAATAATTGATTACTATAATCCAATTATATAATCAATCAATATCAATATAGTCCAACTGTTTATTAAAACAACAATTTAAATATTAGTCAAACTAATACTTTTAATTTATTTGACGAATGATATTTGTTTGAGTGCGCGTATGGCGAGTAATTGAACGAATATTGCAAATTCAATTCTTGCCTCCCACTATTTTTCGTCGAGCCTCTAACCCTCTGTCGAGTACTCGGGAAACCGTGTTTCCTAGTGGGCTAGGATCCCGTTAAAGTATCACACAATCTTGACTTTGGCCAACAAATTGTATGATAGTTAACTAGGTAGATCTCGAAGATCAATTGGATCCCATCCAACTCCTAGATCCAGTAGGTGGACATCCAAGTCCGAAACATATATCTTATATATGCCTATATATCGAATATATACCCTAACCTTTTTCCTCTGAATCTACTAGGCCTTGGCTTTGGCACAACAAACTTAGTGATCCCAGTCAAGCGTGGACCCATTGACCATGGAAGCTTCGTAATCAATGTCGATGGACAAGAAGCGGTCTTGACTTTGGCCAACAAACCACAACTTGGACATGACACCAATATGGAACAAAGCCTCGTGATTCAAACACATCTTCGACGGACAAGGGCTTGACTTTGGCCAAAAACCCAAGCCAATCTAGGATCTTGAGTAATAATCACTCAATGGAAGGAAAAGACGCATGATATTTGATGAGGGCTTTTCGCGTGCAAATTGGCTACCAATTTAATTATCTTTTTAAGGTCTCATCATCATACACCCTTAAACATGCATTCTAAACACATAATAAAGCGAGTATGAAAATAAAATAATAATGATATGCGGATGGATACTTAATACATTGATCCTAGATCAAATCTCTCCCTTTCTCACTCGAGCTAGCACTTGTATTACTTCTACCCGTTACACTACACTTCTAAAGAAACCTCATTTACATTGAGGGGAATAGGTGAGAAGAGAATACAAAGAGAATAAATGTGATAAGGCTGGACACGCAGGTCCAATTTAATAAATCAAAGTTATTACAACAATTTCCAAAATTAGCCCACCCAACTAATATCCATCCGATATACATTATTCATTCATCACAACCACGTATTCACACACAAGCATGCTATCAATCAATCTAATCAAATTAATTAATCTGATAATTATGTGATCATCCAATGTTCAAACAACGATTTGATTTTGTTCGAGTCAAACTCGTTTTTGCGAATAAGTACTCAAAGTACGAATTCTCGAATTAAATTAAACTACGTTATCAAATCCATTTAATATGCATTCAATTCCAATTCGTTATTTAATTCCAAATTAAATATTACACTTTAATAATAAAACTTTTACGACTTAAATTCCAAATTTAATCGTAACGCGTCTCAAAGACCGATCAACGTCCAACGTCAATTCAATTAAAGTCTAATGGGTTTTTTAATGATTTCTTAAGGCGTGACTTTTGGTCAACTCGGGGGTCAATCCGAATAACAAAATCCAATCCGGGATTTACCCCATAAGCCCATAAATCAATTGGCCCATTAGGCCCAATCAAACTTTAAAGTTCATTAAGTCGCAATTGGGCTTAACAGAAGTGGTTTTGGGCCCAATTGGATCCAATCCATTTGGCCTAAACCCAACTTGATAAAATCAAGCCCAATAGGCCCAATTACAACAATAGAAGCCCAAATCCAATTTAAGGCCTAAATAACTAAATCACATGAATCCAATTCCGCAATTTAATTACCTAAAGTGCATTACATGATTAATCAACTAAATCAATACTTCTAAAACACTTAATTAGTCCAATTAATCATGCTTGACATCATCATCACATGTCCAACACATAAATGAAAAAATCAAACCCATCACATGCTTTAATGCTCTCGGCCAAGGAGGGATTTTGTGTCCGATTTGGTTTCAATCCAATCGAACCCACAATCGACATAAATCAACATCCTAAATGATTTCATACACATCCAATTGTTCAAAATCAAAATTACCAAGACATTAGGGCATAATCACATTCGGCCAAGGTGATAACTTTTGGGGATTTTATGTTCAATTCAAAATCCAATCCAATTAGTTTCAAATTAACATTATCCTTAATGATTCCAACTCATCAAACGAATCAAAATCAAAAAATTCCAAGAACCCAAAATCAACATTACATTCGGCCAAGATGAAAAAATTGGGCAAAATTGATCCAATCACATTTTGTTGAAATTGATCAAATCAATCTTCAATATAACATATATTAAGCATGCTCAATCATCCAATTTCGTTAAATCATGCTCAAATACAAAATACCCAATTTTAAGCCCTACATTTTCATGCTTGAACCCATAGCTCTTGATGCCATTGTTAGGTTTGTTTCTAGGTCCCAAGATCAAACAAGACATGAAACAATGTGTGTACACATCAACGGAGGTAGCGGAATACTCCACATCGATTGGTTGTGAGACGCGGCAAGCAACAAAACTTGAAAAACCCCACTGCCAGGGCGTGAACTGCAGTGATGTTGCTCACTGTTTTGGGCGTGAAGATGGTCCTCGTCAAGCTCCAAGCTTCGTCGAACGGATCCCGCCTCATGGGTGAACCTCCCTAACACCTTCGCAACTCTCGTAAGTGTGCTAGCACTTGTGTTTTTGCAACAAAAACCACTTATTGCCTCCCATTAAGCTCACGGCAGTGAGCTGATCCAGTGAAGAGAAGACAGCCCCTTGGGCGTGAGGAAGAGAGAATAAATTGGAGGGAATGTGTAAAGGTTGACTTGTAAAATGAATTACCAAAATGATTTATATATTTTTCCAAAAATTAATAAGCATTTACCATTTAAAATATCAAATAAAATAAATGGTAATCAATTATACATCCACCAATCACTATTCCAATAACACCCCATCACTATTCATTGTCACTTTATAAAAGTGACTTGATGTGTGTCTATCAATCAATCAATCACTATATCAATCAATCAAATGTCATCACTCAAAGTGACGTTTGATTTGACGCTTGATGTGATGAATGACTTGACGTTGGATTTGACGCTTGATGTGACTTGCGTGCCGCACTCGAATTCGAAATACGAATGCGCTCGCAATCACACTCGCGGGCTTGGGTTCGCTAATTCCAAATTAATGATTTTTCCGTCGCGTCGTAATTTAATGATTACGCATAGCGAATTCACTATTCACGTCGCTAACGAATTAATTCTAAATTAATCCGTTCGCCCGAATTAAAATCTAATTCTAATTCCGAGTCGAAATCTAATTTCGTTTAATATATCAAATATATTAATTTACTGATTAATTCCAAATTAATCGTTATCTCTCTTTAGACGATATTTCATCCTAGATAAAATATCTCCGTAATTAATCCTAGATTAATTTTCTATCTCTTCTATATAATCCCAGATTAATTATGAGTGCGAGTTATGCATCATCGGGTTGCATTATCGGGAAGCGACCCATGAGATCCCCGGATAAGTTGGCAGTAATACGGTCGTCGGAGTTATCCGAATCACGTACGTACCAAGTACTACGTTATACCGATTTACGAGACAAGGTCGGCTTCTAGCAAAGCACGAAGTCTACCAATTCTCCGGTCATATCCATATAGAATATACAAGGATCTATATCAAGCGTAGTATACCAAGTATTGTGTATATCGGCCCAGTATCGGATAGTCACGTGCTAGGGCTGGGGCTGGAATAAGTGTCTTCCGTCCGAAGCACATGTCGGATGTCTGGTAACTAGTCTCTATAATCGGATATACATGACCTTGTCATAATATCCCGATGGGCGGCCAGCACTTAAGAGCACTAATACCGTATCCTACGTGACATCATCTCCAGTATGACTGAAGTGATACTTCCGTCTTGACATCACACCCAATACTCTACGATTTCAATATACCCAAAATCGATGTACCAGAACCGGTTAAAGCCCCTAACGACCTCAATCAAAGTATATTGATTGTCGCAAGCATTAGCGGTGCAAGTCTCAGGTTAAGACCATACACACCTACCCTGATGTCGGACTCCCATAGACACATAGTCACAATACCAATGGGATTCCGAGGGGTCAATCCAGAGCGAAGCTATTTCCCGTACCGTCGGTGAAACACAACCTCCTACCGCACTTGCATAAGTATCCAATACTTAAATATATGAGAACTATGCCGTCGTGCCCTCACAACGCGCACACGTGCGATACTAGTCTTTTACGTATTTACCGATGTCCAGTCTCGATAATACTCTGACTATGGATATTTAATGATTTATCCTTCGTTGATTGATACTGTCTCGACTATGGATATTTAATGATTTATCCTTCGTTGATTGATACTGTCTCATATCATTCTCAATCAAGGAACAAATCACAAGGACCTCTCATCATTTATATATCTTAGTGATCTAATCACAAATGATAAGAGTGCAATCTCCTTTGTCACATAGTTAATTTGTACAACAACACTATGATCTGTACAAATAGTGACGCTATGGGTCATATTATCCAACATTTGACCCATCCCAGTTGTACATAATGGAAATTGATGATTTAGACATATGTGTACTTGTGGAGGACTGGGGGGACGCCTCTAGATCCTTAGCGCTCAGTTGGTATATTCATGGGAAGAGATGCGCCTTCGGGCGGAGATGTACCAACGGGCGGAGATGCGCCTTCGGGCGAAGATGCGCCTACAGGCGGAGATTCGGTTTTCAGAAAAAAGGATTTCTGATTTCAGTTTTCAGAAAAGAGTTTTAGAAAAGAACTTAAAAATGGTTTTTATAGAGAAGTACAAGAAAAATAAAGATTTTTAGAAATGAGTTTTCAGAAAATAGATTTTTAGTAAAAGAGTTTTCTAAAAGAGAAAAAGAAAGGGAGTTTCAAACATGAGTTTTTCCAAAAAGGATTTTTTTAAAAAAATGTTTTCTAAATGGAATGTATTATAAAGATTGTGAGTTTTTTTTTTTTAAAAAAAAAGAAAGAAACTTTCCTAGCAAAGTGAAGTTATAAGATATCAATATGAATTAAAGCTTTTTAATGTTCGTGTGATTCATGCATATGATGTTTGAGCACGATGATATTGTTACTTATGCCTGTATATATGATTGACAATTGTATATTGCATGGTAGAGGTGCTGGATAGGATCCGTTCGGATGGAATCCTTTTCATACCTGTTCTAAAATAGGTAATGAGTTCTACACGAGTATTGCTTACACGAACCAAAACTAGTGCATACATATGATGATGAGATGCATATTTGCTGCGTATATAAATAATATGGATTGTATATGATAAATCGATGATATGTTAATAGAATGGTAAGAATATAACTTTGATAATTCACTTGAGCTTGAGGTAGCGAAGTAAAAGAAAGATGAGAAGATGATATGTATATGATGTGAACACTACTATATGATATGCCATGAATGTATATATGTGACATCATGAATGTGTTAAGTATGCTAGATAGAGGTAAAAGTTATAAGTAAGGATAAATGTGGATGATCATTGGTTATTGAATTATTCAAGTTAGAGAGGAACTACATGTTGTAGTTTTTATGGTTAAAAAATAAAGGAAATGGTTAAAAGAACAAAAGGATTATGCTTGACGTGTGTTGTGAACTAAAACGATTTTGAATGCGAAGTGAAAGTTAAATAATATATAATATATATATATATATATAAAAGTGACTTGTACATATGACTTCAAATCATTGATATATGATTAATGTAAAGACGATATGAGTTATACATGTGATAGAACGAATTATACGATGAGATCTTAAGATTGATATTTGTATGTAAACAATGATTTCAAGCAAACAGCTAGGCAGCATGACATAAGAAAATAGAACGAGATAAGTGTGTGGATGTTCATATAAAAAGAATATAAGAAATGAATGTTTGTAAACTGGCTAGGAAACAGACAGTATGAACAGTTGATAATTTGGAGAATGTGTGAATCACTTAGAAATCCCAGAAATAATATGTAAACTGGAATCCAATCTTGCTTATGTTTGAAGCGCAAGGTAGGAGCATAGTTATTTACTGAGTCTTATGACTCACTATACTACAGTGTTTGAGTTTTGTAGGTTGGCGACCTGAATGGTTAGCTATGGATTTCAGAGTTGCAGAGCAGCCGGATAGCAGCGTTGCAGTCAGCCAGTCACCAGGTCTTGGGGATAAGAGTCAAATTGTATAAGTCATAATTTGTATAGGTTGTAACATGCCGAACATGAGTTATCTAAAAAGTTTTTGTGTATGCGTATTTTCGGGCACGGAGCCCTAGTTATATATGATTATATGTCTGCATTACATAGTAGATGGGCCCTTAGATTACATTGATGTTGAGATACCGGCCTGAGGATGAGATTTTATTTTCATGTTATATATGGATGCTAGCTATAGGCCAGGTTGCATGATGTTATGAATACATAATGTCGAAATTTTTCTAAAATCAGAGGCTTATGGAGATGGGTTTAGTCTGTCTCCTACAGGTAACATCACTGCTAAGGCGGGATGTTACAAGTATATTAGCTTATAGAGCCTATTGTAGACTCGGATGAGCTTTCTGGAAATTTGTATTTTCTAATTTTTATATCATTCAGATTATCTGATTTTATCAAAGCATAGAGAATACCTATACGATAGAAGGGTTAGTGGGGAGCGTACAAATTTCTTTCTAGTATTTTACATCATAATGACATTATCATTATTAAGGTAATAATGAGATGTTTATAAGGTAAAAAGTTTACCTAATTCTTATTTTCTCCGTTAATACAGTGTGAGTGGTCTCTATTATATTTGATATAGAGTTTTTATATAAGATATAAAACTAAGAGACTTATGAGATAATCCTATTAATCGTATATAAGATATGATCTAATAAAGGACGCAATAAGACTATTTATATGATAGTTAGTATAATTGTTTGACAGTTATGTGTGTCTTATGTATAGTATTCATATTTTGTTAAAGATGATTTCTTTTTCGAAGAGATGTTGACTAGAATGTTTAATCAATATCATGCATCATATGATGATGGCATAATGAATACTATATTGAGTACGATAAGAGATATCAATTTAATCATAACTATTATAAGTTATTTTGATATCCTCTGGACCATAAAACGTGTCTTGAAACTTGTTCTTTATTATCTTTGAGATATTAAGAACGAGTTTCTAATTAATGGAGAATAAAGTTCGCAACCATTAGGGTCAAATTAGTTTTGAGTCTAGTTATGTCGTTAGACAGTCTACGTCATAAAAAGTCAGGAAAAATAAAGTGAGAGTGTCAAAGATGATTCTACTGTATGAGTGGAATTAGTTGCAACTTATGAAGTATTGACTTATGAAGTTGCATAGTGACCTCGTAGATTAGAAGTTTATTATTAGTGTTGTGTTTGCGGTTGTGTACATAGTATTTTGGATTTGATCCGTAAATACGTAGACAACTTAGTAGCTAAAGCACAATGTTCATATGGCATCTGAGTCATATTGATGTAGAACTTAGTTTCTATAAAATATGAATGATGTTTGCTAAGGAAAATGATTGTGTTTGTTGTACAAACTCAATATGTCATAGTGGGCTTACTTGTTGTTACCTACCTCTTGAGCGCTAGGTGAGTTCTTGAGGGCCATGAACATGTGATACACATTGGGAATATATGATACCATGGAATGACATTAGAGCAAGTGGGAGAAATTGTAAGGGTTGGTGCTCTGAGCGCCAATCCGGATCGTATTTATGTCTGATTCATGAATACGAGCAATATCTTTTTCCATAATATTACTAATTTAAATGGTAGCACCTCTTATCTTTTATATACATATTCGATCTAATTTCGATTAGATTGAAACTAAATCTGGTTTAGTGATATGTATATATATTTGACAAAGACCATAAGATTTGCAATGTAGTGCACAATTACAACATAGCTTGTAATTGACATTGGGAAATGTCACTATAAGTTGTATGTCCTTAAATTAAGTTCCTGGTTAAGATTTACTCATGAGTCGGTTAGTAAAATCCATTAAGATCAGTACATGTCGTATATCGGACTTGGTCTGATGGTTTATCCAATAAACCATGAGTCTTAGGAGACTCGTAAAGACATGTAGGTAATTATTTGATAAACACTGAACGACTCACCGAGATTTCCTAACAAATGGTACACCAACATCAATAAGAATCTTCTCGGGTTGAGTAGCATAGTGATTCTTTAACTTGAGATACCACTGTGGATATATGAGTTATCCTCCACACTTAGATGACAGTCACATCACTGATCTATTTAGATCAGACCTCCACCTGTCCGTTGGGTGTGGACTCATGCTCATGATATTCGGTGAGGATCAAGAAAAGATCAGTCAGTTCTCTATACAGAGCATAGGTAGTCCATATGTGATTAGCAATCTGTTAAATCTATGGCCATAGTATACTTCAGAAGTGAGTTCTGAATGTTATTTAGAGATTGCTAATAGATAAATTGATGAGATTATTCATATAAAGATTTGATGTTTATATCTATATCTCTGGATAATCCGGATACTTGTGACAGAGGGATTATACGTATGCAGTGATCTTGACCTGTATGATTCAGTGAGTTTATCCGTGGTTGTTATAATTTACAGGTGGGTGAATTTTTGACACGAAATTAGATTTCGTGATGGATATGCCTAAATCTAGAGAGTCTCACTAATGAAATATACTCGTAGAGTACTAGGGTAACTGTTATAAATAATACTGATTATTTATAACTCGTTTAATGGTTATACGATAAATACAGGCGGTCGGGACCTAATGGTCATTTCCAAAATTAATGTGTATTTTATTTAATACTTGATTTAATTAAATGCACATTAAAAGAAAATATCAATTTGTGATATTTGACTTATATCATTAATATATGTATTTGAGATATTTAATGTAAATATAATACATATATTTAAGTTATTTGTATTTAATTATATAAATGTTATATGATTAATATAATTAAATTATCAAATATATTATTTCATGATTAACTTTATTAAGTTTGGAAACGGCATGTTGCGATTGGAACACATTTTAGTATGCTTTATGAATGATAAATGTTATCTAAATATTTGGCAAAATGTGCACCGATTATATTGAAACAAAAATTAAAGTATTGATTATTATTTTTTGTTGAAATTCGACCAAGGAGCCAAAATGCATAAAAAAATTATTTTGTTCATTTTTCGAAGACTAACACAAGTTTAACAAATTTTTACAAAGTGAGTTGAGAGAAAATTGAAGAAAGAAAGGAAAATCAAAGCCAAAAATTTGGAATTTTTGTAAGTTTCTTATACTTTCTTCTATATAGAAAAAGTTTCTATTATTTTGAACTTCAAATTGTGTTGTTAAGTTTATTTCTCTACTCTTTGAATTTGTAATTAAATTTGTTGGAAGCTTGTTTGAATGTGTTAAGCATGTATGATTAATTTATAAGTATATTAGTATAATTAAGCTTAATAAATTTATTAGAGATTAAATTTTTCATTCTAGATTTGATTAGCTATTCATAATTAACCTAAAGTTGGTCTTGATTAATTTCATGATGGTGAGACTTGATTGGTGTGGTAATTGGATGATTAAAATGTTGAATTTTATCAATTTAATGTAAATTATCCAATTTGAGTAATTTGTGATATTATGGTTCTTAACCCATTCAAATTTTGGGGCTTTTCCATATATATGATATAATTTGATGTATATTTGATGTATGTCAAATTTGGGATTGATTAGATTTGATCTTCATGTGTTTTGAACAAATTGGGCCAAATTATAATTAATATAAATCTGGGATGTTTTCGTATTTTGGAAAAATCTAGGCATTTTTCAAATTTTAGAAAAGTTTCTGGTTTATATTACAAATTGTATAAATTATTTTGGGATTGATTTGGAATCAATTAATATATATTTGACAATTTAAGGGCCAAAATTATTAATTTGCAAAGTGTACGGGTCTCATAGTAATTAATGATAAATCTCATTTTTCAGATAAAAATTTCAGTTTTTATTTATTGAGTAATTAGAATAAATTGATTTATTTTAATTTTCCGAGAAAAATATTTATCGGAAATTATTTCGGAGTGAAAATATACGAAAACGGTGAAAAATGACGTTACCGGATAACGACTGCCCAAGCAGTGAATTGGGCACTGTTCGGGCAGCCTATGAACTGTCCAAATATTTTTGGGGCTGACCTGGGCAGTCCCCATGAGCATTGGTCAGTCAGTTTGGCTGGAAACTCATTTTATGCTATTTTGTGGAAAAATATTTTCGCAAGAGTTTCAAGATGTTTCTACATAATTTATGTCATTATGTGATATCAAATAAATATATTTAGGTGAAATATGAATAAATTATTAATATTGGATATTAAATAATTTCTTTGTAAGTTTAAAATTTTAAACTACGATTTCGCCCGAACAGCCCTTCGTCCGCTGCGCCTCCCTGATTTAACCCCAACACCTTTAATGTCAAATGTCATAACTCTGGAAATTGAAAACGTTTTTAGAGTGTATAGTTTGACATATAGGCACATTTACAAAGACAACCCTCCATGTGTATAAAAAATGGTCATTGGGTTCATTTTTCATTAATTCATTCTTCCATTAATTCTTTTACTAGTCTTAGGCATATTAGAAAGTCTAAAGTCTTCACATTTGACAGAGTTTCTACCATTTTATCATAGTTCGGGTTCTTGAATAAAGAAGCCCCTTCTATAAGAAACAACAAAGAGTCATGGGAGAACGTTAGCCACAAGAAATTTATATAGCAGCAAGGCGAGGCTAATAAGTTCTTAAAGACAGAGGAAAGAATTTGACTTGGTTGAAGTTCATCATCTTCTACATTTCCAGGTTTTTCTATCCCTATGCATTAGTGGTAACTTAATGGTTTTTTGATTGAATAATGTATGTTATAAAATGATTAATAACACATCCGTCAAACAATCTTAAGAAATTATTATTAACTTACATGTGTTGTTAACTCTGATTTTACATGTTTTTTTTCTTTTATCTGGAAAATGTATTATGTGCATGAAAAATACGTAATGCGTTTAAATGCTTGACGAACATGTTAGCGACATATTCTCAAGATGGATTTTGATGATGTAACACTATAAGTCTTCGACGCACTTTAGCGGATATTACAAAAAGAAGTCGAAACAACTGGTGATGAAGAGCAATGAATGTGAAGTCTCAAGAGCTTAAATGAAGAATATTCGGTGTAGTATTAGCTTAGTGCTTTCTATGTAAATGAGTTGATAATTTAAGTCTCTAAGCTCATATGACTCATAAGCACATTCATTTGTGTAGTCTTATCTTAGCTTAGTGCTTTCAACTTTCATATCCTAAATTCTCTGCACTGGGACGGGCATACCGACCTCCCACACTGGTATACCAATGACCCTGCTCTGCCTTAGGCAGATTTGCATGCTCTCTAGAATCGGGTTACTCCATACCATTCTCTCATGCCAATCAACTAGAGTTTTCACAGCCACTAGCATTGATATAGTCCATACTGGTCCCCATACCGGTGAGCACACTAGTATACCGGCCTCCATACCGATCGGTAATCTAATATTACACTTGAATCTTCAATGATAATATAGCTTTTATGTTTTGACATACTGACATACCGGCCTTTGAGACCAGCATACTGGGTAGTTTTTCTCTTACTCTATAAATTATGCCCCAAATTCATTTTTGTTATACTCTTTAACCTTCATATAATTTCCTCTAAGGCAAAAATAGAAAGTTAAATAAAACCTTCATCATCATACACTCTCATACTCAAGCTCACACACTACATAATCATATCATTTGTAGCGAGCTTAGATTACTTAGGTTAGCAACTCACACTTTAAATTAAACTTCTATATTTTAAACACTTGTGGTTGGAAAGTCCCTCATTGAGTGGGTATTATCATAAGGGTAATTTGTGTAAAGGTAGCAAGTCAGCCTAGGAACAAAACTCATTATAAGGGTTTAAGAGTGAGCCATTGGAAAACTCTTATGTAAAGGTTTAGAGTTAACATATGGGATAAAACTCTTGGTTACGAGTGAGCCACAAAAAGCTCAATGTAAGTTGAGGATTCAACTTACTGGAAATCTTCAAGCATGGTTTGGGATGAGTGGATGGAGGTAAAAAGTTGGTCAAACCACTATAAATCTTTGGTCAAACCACAAACAACGCAGGCAGCAGCGAGAAAATAGGGAGGAAAGTCGCGCACGTGGGTTTGATAGTTCTGGCTCGTTAGTTCATTTCACGATTCGAGCCACATACCAAATCAAGTCCTTGATGAGTATTACGAGGTGGTGGTGACGAGTATTTAAGCAACCAAGTTAGTTTAGAACAGTGTGTAATGACTTAGAATGAGTATTAGAGTGATTATAGATGAATCGGGATAAATCTGACAATTTTCGTTTTTGATTTGGTTGTTCCGAGAAGGTCCGGAATTTATTATAGATGAGTAGGAAGTTCCACAAATATCGGTTCTGACCATGTTTCGTTATTTGTTTTGACAGATCGAACCAGGATTATGAGTGTCCGTCAAGCCAGGTAAGTAATCCATGCAATGATTACTTGTGACGTATTCTGATTGAATTTAAACAATATAGAAACTTTATAGATATATGTGTAAACATAAAACAGGAAGCATATATATATATATATATAATATATATATATATATATATATATATATATATCTATATATCTATATATATCTATCTATCTATATCTATATATCTATATAATAAAGGAGAATGGTGTTGGAGGAAAGAGAGTGTATCCAACGGCTCTCTTTATGTGGCTTTATTGACGGCCCAGATCATTTCATTGGTAATTGGAGGAAAGAGAGTGAATTGATTAATGGAAAGGGTCAAAAATTTTCAAATTTTCAAATTGACGGTCCAGATCATTTCATTGGTAATTGGAGGAAAGAGAGTGAATTGATTGATGGAAATGGTCAAAAATTTTCAAATTAAAAAATAGAAAGTTAAAATAAAATCATTTAATTCTGTAACACCGTGCCGTAGGCACGGGCATCATTTAATTAAAAAATAAAATCATTTAATTTTGTAACATCGTGCCGTAGACACGGACAAATACTGTAACACCATACCGTAGGCACGGGCAAAAACTAGTATATATATATATATGTATATGTATATAAGTAGTAAGATATTAGTAAGCCTTAGATTGAAAGTATAAGAATGATAAGTTTATGTAATCGTAATATGGGAACAAATACACATGATTAAAATATAGGATACTTGGGATTGGGGGTTGTAGAAACTACATTCTAGGGAATGAGATTAAAGTTTAAAGGATGAAAAATTATAAGGAAGTAAGCATATAAGTACAAAAGTGGGTAAGTATGCACGGAGAAATAGGTAAGCTTGTATATGGTAAGTATGTGTTTTATGTACTAGTATCTTGATGTATGTTTAAATGAACATAAAATATTTGTGTATATGAATACATGTAGATGAGATCTTTGAGCACATGTTGATACTTGAGAAATTGTTAATTAAGTTTAAGAACTGAGAATTTGGAGTTTGTATTTGTATGAAGTTTGATATAGTAGAATAACTTTGACTGCATGTGTGTATGCATAATTATGGAATTTGTAATATTGGCTTTATGTTTGATTAGTATAAGAATGTTTGAGCATAAGTTGAATGCAAAATTGAGTTGATATGATATTATGGTCGAAAAGCTAATACAAGTTAACTTGAGCATGTGTGATATACGCAAAGTAAGATAAGAATAGAAAAGGCATATATAATGCGAGTTAACTCAAAATAAAAGCATGTAAGGAATATAATGCATATGTCATTAAATTATGAGTATGTATGAGTATGTACATATACATATATGACACTGCAAGAAAGCATGGCTAGGGTAGAAAGAAGCATGAGAAATGCATATGCATATGTGTGTGTTAAGATTTTCAGCAGTTGAGCAAAAGTTAAGAATGTTTTCAAAGATTAAAAATATTTTAAAGAAAGTTTCAGATGTTTTTGAAAGACAATATATTTCAGAAAAAGGTTTCTTCCAGTTTTGAGATTTTAAGCATGAGTTTTATGATGTCCGGGGCATGAGTTAAAAACTCACCACAATATATAACTTGAAATATAGTTCGGAATTGACCGATACTTTGGAATTGACGGATTCAGAGACATGTGCACATGTGGAGGACTGAGGGGATGCTCTCAGATCCTCCAGATGGGTTAGGGGGACGGCGATACTAACACCCATAGACCCCAGTTTGAGCTTGGATGGTAGCATAGATCCGCACCCCCAGCTCCAGTTTGTGGCTTGGGCGACGGCGATACGTAACACCCCAAGACCACCAGATATGAGACATTAGTGACATGTTTATTGGGACGGCGATACGTAACGCCCCAAAGTCATGGATTTGAACTTCTGCCTCTAGATAGGCGTATGGGGAGACGGCGATACGTAACGCCCTCATACGTCCAGTTTTTCAGACAGAGACATAGAATTCAAAAAAGTTGTCAGTTTTGAGATACAGTTTTCAGTTTTGAGATACAGTTTTCAGTTTCCTGATATAGATTTAATTTTCCAATACAGCTTTCAGTCTTGAGATATAGTTTTCGGAAAGAGCTTTTCCAGAAAGAAAAAGTAAAATAAAGTTTTCAGCAAAGAGTTCTTCAGAAAGGATTTTCAAAAAGTAATTTCTAAACGTATAACGTGTTAGAGTAGAGTATGGTTTACAAATCATGCATATAGATAATGTATTCTAGTAATTCATCTGAGATGCATATAGTTGATGTTAATGCATGATAGCGTGATCACATTCATGTAAGTATATGATTGATGTTTATATGTATTGTATGTCTACATATAATGAGTATTTTAGAAAGCATTCAGGTATGATAACATGACTATATATATATATATGAGTACGTGGTTGATAATAGTAAGTGAATAGAAATAATATTTTATATTACCGATTTGATGATATTTCAATAAAATAAGAGAAAGATAACTATATTAAGTGTCCAAACCAAATTGGCAAAGAATGAATAGGAAAGTTGAAAGATAGCTGTGTAGCGTAGCAAAAGCGTGAAGGGTTTTGATAAGGCTGTTAATGATATAGAGACTTGATACTTATATTATGGATGTATGAAAATATAACTAGTAAACAGAACCAAAGATATGTGTAATCAGACTAAAAGGAGTTTTAATAAATGACATGGTTGTCAGTGATATGGAAACTTGATGTATATGTGTATATATATTAAGATGTTTAAACTATAAACGATAAACATAATTTAAAATATGTGAGTAATCAGATAAAATGATTAGTAACAAGTAATATGTTTGTAAATGGATAAGACCTAGATAGTTAGCTCAGACCTAATACTTATTTCATACTAAGCCTGTAAGATTTTCAGTGAAGACTTAAGATAGTGGATCACCCCAATTGCAGTCAAGAGAGTCTTTGAGTCCTGGGTCGAGTTATGGGTCCTCAACGGCCCCTTTGTATTTGTATTTGCATCTGTATCTTATATGTAAAGGTTATGTAATAGTATAGGTTTATTTTGAGTTCTGCCCGGAGGCAAAGTATTTACATTTTGATCATTGAGTTCTGGCCTGAGGCCTAGATGATGATTGCATAGATTTTGAATTGCATAAGCAGGTTGTCTCATGGTGCTGGCTATAAGCCAGGTTACATGATGTTCTGCATACATCATGCCGAAATTTCGTTAGAATCATAGGCTTATGGAGATGGGTTTTCCTGTCTCCTGCCAGTAACATCCTGGCCTAGGTGGGATGTTACAACTACCTTTTAGCCGTTGATGTACAATCATTCAAAATGAACACAAATGGTACAAAAATACCAATAAAAAGGATAGTAATGGTATGGAGTTTCTGAAGCTATATTTTGAATAAACTGATGATGATTTCTTGGAAGCCTCCCGAAATGCTAAGACACTCAACTATTTTTTTAATGCAATTGATCAGAGTTCAATCAATAAGATTTCAGATTTTGGAAATGCATAGAAGTCTTTGGGAATGGTCAATGAGGGTACAAGCCAAGTTAAAAAGTCAAAGATCAACTAGTTCATGTGTGAGTTGGATAGCTTCAAGATCGAAGCCGATGAAGATCTTGAGCATATGATTTCTAGGTTCACAATGATTGTGAATCAACTTCGTGCTTTGGGAAAAACATTCACTCTAGCGATCAAGTGAAGAAATGTCTTAGGTCACTCCATAAAATGTATAGGATTTACACATCCTCCATCAAGGAATCAATTAATATCAACAATTTGAAATTGGATGATTTAGTGGGAAAATTATTAGGATATTAGATGGAGCTCAAATGGATTTGAGGGAAAAAGAAGAGAAGAGTAAAAAGAAAATAGTTCTAAAGTCATTTGTGAGAAAATGGGATGATGTTAGCTGAAGTGATGAAAAACATGATAACGATGATGAATTGACACATTTAAACAAAAAATTCCAATAAGTTCCTCAAATCCGAAAAGTATAAAGGGAAATATCAGATGGATGAAAAGAGGGAAGAGTCGTGGCCATGGTAGCACAAGAAAGATAAAGTCATATGCTATGAGTGTGAAAAGCCGGGTCATGTGGTTTCTGATTGCCCAATGAGAAGATTCAAAGGAAAATTCAAGAAGAAAGTAATGAAGGAACGAAGGAATAAGAAATCTCGCTTTCATGGCTATTGCTGATCTACTAGAGGAAAACGATGAGGAAAAGGTACATGATTTCCTTGAATAGGATGAATTACTTGATACATTTAATGAATTACATGAATTATATAACTTGCTTAGATAGAAGCATAAATTGATTAAAAATGAGCATTTATCATTATTACATGATCATGTATCAATTGTTAAGAAAAACAAAATACATGAAAAAAATCGCATGCTTAAAAGATGAAAAGCTAAAACTTGAAAAGATCATAGCTAGTATGTCATCTATCTCTTGTACATGTGATTGCAAATCTATAACGGATGAAAATATTGTTTTGAATAAAAAAATTATGGATTTGCATAACATTATTGCAAAATTTGCTTTGGGAGAGAAAATTTTTAATATGTTGATTGGATCCCAAAGATGCGCTTTTAAAAGAGAATGATTATGATATAAGCCTTACATCAAAAGAAAAATTTTGAAAATTTATTTTGTAAAGGCATCTAATTCTCATACGCATGTCACTATTGATGAAAATGTCACATGTCATGCATGCAATAGGAAATGACATAAAATATTTGATTGCATGAATAAAAATGGGAATGTGAATACATGAGTTCCCCAAGGAACCAAAATTAACCTCCATGGACCCAAGGAATTTAGGTAGTAAAATATGCTTAAATGATTTTATAGGGGAAGCTTTGGGTAGTAAAATATTTATTTATGAACACACAAAATGACATATCATTATTTTATTTTCAAACATCAAATACATAAAAATAAACATTCACAAAATTATCTCATAATTAAAAAATTGAAAGATGAGTTCAGATACTTTTCAATTTGCTCTCGATGTGAATTGTTGGAGTTTTTTGCAAACACTTAAGGGGAAAGCTCCTCACGCAGCGAATGTTGTGCTTAGGACCTGAGATCAAACTTGAAATTTTTTCTTCATTTTCTTTCTAGTTAGCCGAACTGCACACCCATGCACAGTCTTATCACTTTACGACAATAGCAGATATTTGGGCAGCCCTATAATTATGTGATTATAATTCACTTTGGAAGGATTTATGAGTCGAAAGACACTCATTACCTCTACACATTGTCGTCGAACTCACCATGCCCATGCTTACTACAACTTCATACAACCACGATCCACATCTACTAAATATTGCTCAATTACTACTTTGGTGTTCTCCTTAATAATGCGCTCCTTAAGTTACAACATAAAAATTAAATATATTTTTTTTTTATTAATTTCTAAAATAGGCTTACAACTTTACATTCCCAAAAACACAATAAAACCAAAAGTTAGAAAACTTTACGATCAATGCATTAAATAAACAAACCATTCATCATAAGAAATATTTTATTGCATAAAATATTTATTTATGCGACACAATATAACATACCATTATTTGATTTTCATGCATCAAATATCAAAAAAAAAAAATAAGCATTCACATAATTATCGAATAATTATATAATTGAAAGAAGAGTTAGAATACATGTCAATCTGCTCTAGATGGGAATTATAGGAGTTTCCTGAAAAACTGCCCACTACCATGAGTAAGAGAATGAGGAGAATGTGAGTTCTTCACTTGATATTTCGTGATATGTCTCGTCACCAAGAAGCCTAGAAGGCGGGGCTCTTGAATCTCAAAAAATTATTTTTTAAACTTTTCAGAGAATTAAATCACTGCACTTTGTTTTCTTTTTCTATAAAGATGAAGAAAACACACGGAGGCTATGGTTCTTTTTATTTTTTGGCTTCTATATTCAATAAAAATTGAAATCATCTCTTTTTATACTTAGGATTGAAGTTGTTTATTTGTAATCAAATTATACAAAATAACCCCAAATCTTAAAATACCTATTTGTGTGTGAATAGCCTTTTTTTTTTATTTATTTAATTAATTAAATACTTAATATCAAATATTGGGTATTTGTTTCAGAATCAAATTCTAAAATTATTTAATCAATGATTAAATAAATTAATTTAAATTAATTTAAACTTAAATATTTAATTATCTAATAACCTAGTGTTGAGTTTCTAAGCATTCCCAAGATCATATTAAGCAATGAAAACATGTGTGAATACAATAAAGAAGTATGGCGGAATCATACTTACAATGATCGGATTGGATGCGTCGAAGAACAAAACTTTTCTCCATAGTGAAGCATTCGGCCAAGCCTCCAAGAATGTCTTCAATTTGAATCTCCAAGCTCCAAGCTTCATGAGTGATTCCATGCTCATGGGAGAAGTTTCCCTATCACCTTTGTAGGACTCTAATGTGTGCTAGCACTTTGGAGATTTTGCCATAAAATTCCCTTATTGCTTCTTGACATTCGTTGCGATGTAATTAAATCAAATTTAATTAAATAATTATGCCTAGCAAAATTACTATTCACGTCGCTAACGAATTAATTCTAAATTAACTCGTTCATCCGAATTAAATTCTAAATTTAATTCCGCGTCGAAATCCAATTTCGTTTAATAT
Organism: Zanthoxylum bungeanum; assembly: GCA_019454045.1. Taxonomy (NCBI): domain Eukaryota; kingdom Viridiplantae; phylum Streptophyta; class Magnoliopsida; order Sapindales; family Rutaceae; genus Zanthoxylum; species Zanthoxylum bungeanum. Next base: position 111,647 of record SKCR01026313.1, read on the forward strand.
ATCGAATATATTATTTTATCGATTAATTCCAAATTAATCGTTATCTCTCTTTAAATAATATTTTATTCCAGATAAAATATCTCCGTAATTAATCCTAGATTAATTTTCTCTCTCTTCTAATTAATCCCAGATTAATAATGAGCGAGTCATACGTCATCGGTGAATCTTCGGGAAGCGACCCATGAGATCCCCGGATATGTTGACAGTAAATCTGGTTATCGGACTATCCGAATACGTACGTACCTAGTACTATATTTTTACCGATTTACGAGACATGGTTGGCTTCTAGCAAAGCACCGTGCCTACCCAATTCTCCAGAAATATTCTTAAAGGAATATATGATCTATGTCAGGCGTAGTATACATAGTATTGTGTATGTCGATCCAGTATCTTGATGTCACTTGCTAGGCCTGGGGCTGGAATTGTGTCTGCCCCGTATGAAACATATGTCGGATATCTGATAACTAGTCTCTATAATCGGATAAACATGACCTAGTCATAATATCCCGATAGCTGCAGCATAAAAGATCACCAGTTCCGTATCCTACGTGATCATCATCTCCACTATGACTGGAGTGACACTTCCATCTCGACATCACATCCAATACACTACGATTCTCAACATACCCAGAAGAGGCGTACACAGAACCGGTTAAAGCCCTGGACGACCAAAACCAAAGTATATTGATTGTCGCAAGTATTAGCGGTGCAAGTCTTGGGTTAAGACCAAATACACCTACCCTGAAGTGGACTCCCATAGACACATAGACATACTACCAATGGGATTCCACGGGGTCTATCCAGAGCGAAGCTGTTTTCCGTACTATCGGTAAAACACAACCTCTTATCGCACTTGCATAAGTATCCAATACTTAAACATATGAGAACTATGCTGTTATGCTCCCACAACGCGCACAAGTGCAATACTAGTTTATTCCGCATTACCGATGTCTAGTCTCGATAATACTACGACTAGGGATGTTTAATGATTAAACTTTTATGGATTGATACTGTCTCATATCATCTCAATCCGAAACTAATCATAAGGACCTTCTATCATTTATATATCTTGGTAATCCAATTACAAATGATAAAAGAGCAATCTCCTTTGTCACATAGTTAATTTGTACAACAACACCATGATCTGTACAAATAGTGATGTTATGGGTCATAATTGTCCAACACCTAGTGCATTGAAACTTTATATTAAACTATTAAAAATATAGTTCTCGATTACGATTTAAATAAATTATTAATCTCATTAATAATTTATCATAATATATTGTTATGCATGAGAGATTATAATTGAACTTTCCAATTATTTAATGACTCCCTATAGTATATCAAGCGAGCATGGGGACCAAATAGACCCGCAGCTCCGAGCTCTAATAATTCAATATATTAATTAAAACTCTTTAATCAAATATCATGAATTGTTAATTTCAGGTTATTCCATTAAAAATCTGAAGCTGAATTCTCGTCACTATACATATATTTTATATCAAGCGATGTCGGCATCCGACGATATAATCATTATATATAGATTGACCATCAACGAGTATCTAATAACTAAAGTTAGGGGGTCATATTGTCCATTATACCCCTCTAATTATTTCTTGTGCCTTAAGTACCTTTAATTCTCTAATAAATAATTTATTCATAACTATTATTAATTTTAACTTTTTATTCATAATAGAAAAGTTCGAGCGGTCTAATTGTTCAAGTATTGAATCAACCCCCAAGGAAGATACTCATCTACTTCTTGCATGAAGGAGTGGATTCTATGTCCATGTAAAATGCTCTTAACTACATACCAAATCAAGTCCCCTAAGTACGTAGTTATTGATCGGGATTGCTACACTACTGACCTCACCTTATAAATCAAAGGACATAACCTAACATGTATAAGTTTATAGTATGCCCAAGATTCAGATCAATCTATACATGAGCATCTATTATACTGATATGAATTTCTTTATTTAACAGATATTAAAATAAATTTATTTATGTCTTAGTCCAATCCTATATTACCACCGCATCATATAAGGTGCTTTTATTCCCATATCATTACATAAACGATCCTGGATCAAGGTCTTCATATCATTATGGAATGAACACAACTATAGATAAACCATAAACAAATTGTCAATCTTTCTTGCTATTTATGAATTTTTTTGGATTACTAATTTCATATTTAAATCCACTTATGTATAACATACTAAATCTGAAAGTATATTAGTAACCAAGGGCATACATGATCATTTATAATATACTAATTAAAAAAATATTTGATAAATGAAAATTAAATCATTCATTTATTAAAATAAATTTAGTTTACATATTACATGATACTCTATGGAATATGTCTCAATATATACTACTCTATCCGGATTATCAATGTACTCATTATCGATAATTATGTTACTATGAACGTTTAAGAATGATAGGATCTCCTAAAACAAAATATTATTTGATTCCTGTGTAAACCATGAATAGGGTTCGTATCATTACATATGTCAATTGCACATTATGATACTATACTTGCTAAACATAAATTTATCATGAATTTGAAAAACCTATATTATGTCTTCCACATCTTCATATGTTCATTATGTAATTTAATGACTCTTTTATTGGTAATCTTTAAGGGATGACTCAAGTCGGTGTCAAAGTTACAGGACTCACATAAAGACTAGTGAATGCCTCAAGTCTAATGACTGGTTCATATTTCGTTATCAAGAGACTTCTATAGACACGGGGATAAAACATTTTCATATGTAATCTCTTGAAGGTCAATTCGGTGTACTTGTTAAATGCCACAAGCACTGATGTGTTATAACAAGCATCCTGATCATGTTAGTAGGTTATGAGACCAACTATCCACTACTGCATGGTACTAACATCATGTTGCATGGTACTAACATCATGTTAGTCTATCTAGATTATCAATGCCTTGATAATCCTTTTACTAGGAATGTTTAGGAATTATATATAGGATCCCATATACCAAAGCTCCATTTGGTTCTTATGTAAATCATTCTAAAGATTGTATTATATTATAGATAATAGAGATATATGGACAAATGCTTATATAATAAATAATTTTCATTAGATTAATAACCAATGTTTATTACAATAATAATATTACAAACCTAAACAATTGATTTAGGGATGCTATCAACAATCAGTCATCCCAAAAATGTACGATAATAATATCATGTTAGTTTATCTGAATTATCAATGTCTTTATTATTGATAATCTCATGACTAAGGATATTATATTAATGATAGAATCTTATAGGTCAAAGCTTCGTTGATTTCTATGTAAATCACTCCAATGACTCTATTATATGGAAATTATCTATAGGTATGATATATAAAGGTTAGTAAAAATAATAAAATGTAATTCAAAAATGATATTACAGTCCTAGTCACATGGATCTAGTACATAGTACTAACACCACATCCTTCCTCTCGCTCGATCGCTGCTGGAGATTGCTTTATACCTAGTTACCTATAGATGATAATCTTAGATACTCTTGTAACTCAGTTGGGTTTATTGGCATCCACTTCCTTATTCATAAAGTGAAGAAGTCGAATCTTTATAAAAAGTCTTGGCACATGCTATATTAACACTTAAAAACTTAAATTTGTAGCTGAATAATGCAAACGGTTCACCGCATTCACTTTTTGACAAAAATTTAAACAAGGTTAATTAATTAACTTAAAAATATATCACCTTGCATAATATTTGAGTTGATTAATTAACAGTCGTCCTTTACTTTTGCGATTGACAGGAGATAATTAATAATTAAAAAAAATAAAAAAGAAAAGCGGAAATGTCTTGGAAAAAAGAAAAAGTTGTATTAAAATTACTATATTATTGACTCACATAGAAACTTCCGAATTTTATAAAAAGAAACAAAAGATAAATTGTTGTGTACATTGTATTATTATTATTATTATTATTATTATTATTATTCTTTGTGTAGTTTCTTGTATGGAGGGCATGTTGCATGGGAAGTTCGAAATCTTCAGCTTCTTTCTAAGATCCATTTTAATACACCAAGCAATGCATGTGCTATAACTCCCCATAAATGTAAATAATTTTGTTAAAGTAGACAAATTATGCAAGATGTTCAATTAGATTTTTAAAACTATAAATAGAATTAGGTTGCTAATCCCACCAAATGTAATCTATATACTCAATATTTAATGTAAATAATTAAACACAATTAAGGGTGGCAAATATATTTGGATATGGAAGATCTAGATTCGGAAATATTCGGATCCATTTAAAAAAAAAAATATACAAATCTAGATATGTATTTTTTTAGATCCTCTAAGTGAATCCAGAGTCCGGATATAAAATAATAAAAATTTATTTTTAAATTGTAAATGTTATTTTATATGTTAAATTTCTATTATTTAATTAGAGATATTATTTTATTTTAAGTATATAAATTAAATAATTTGAAAATATAAAATAAAAATCTGAAATTTTTTTGTGGATTCAGACATTTGGAGACCTGCATGGAAAATACTAGCATCCGGATCCATAAAATATAATACGGATGCAGATCTAGATCTTCATTTTACTATCCCTAAATACAATGAATAAATTTAAACACGTATTAATTTAAGTGTGTATAAAATTTACGAGTATTTATATTTTACTATTAAATTTATGGATAAAGAATTATCAGAGATATATCAGATTTTGAAACATTATATTTTACTAATAAACTTATAGAAAAAATATTTTACTATTTTTTTTTTTTGTCAAAATCTTAAGAGACCCTTAATTGAATGTTCCATTTTAACTATAAAGTTAATTAAATCAACTAACGATGAACTAATTAAAAAATAAAATATTAGATTTTGAATAATTTTGATAATAAAATCTTATTTTACCATAATATATAATATCACCACTTATTATTTTATCATTAATTTAATAATAAAATGTAAATAATCCTAAAATTGAAACTCGTAAAGATATAAAAGGAACCAAATGAATAAAATAAATCAACAAATGAAGCTTTTGAAAGAAACCATATATGTAGTTGATGAAGGTAGAATCTTAAATTTCTTTATCCATCACCTTTTTTTCTTTTCAGCTTTTATTTTCTTCACCGCCCAAACCACTTTTAAGTTGTTTTTCAAGTTATTTTAGGCTATAAAATCATCTGGAAATGGATCTTATATACCAATCTGCTTGCTTGGTGAATAAAAAACAACCATAACTTTTTTTTTAATATGTTCCCTCCAGCCAATAGTTTTGTAGCACGTGTTACGTATAAAGTAATGAGAACCTTCTGTGTTACTAGTAATTCTTTGGTGTAACGGAGGTATGAGTGATATAATATCATTAATAAATTAGTAAATGACAATTATGACATGTATGATTTAATATCCATTTTTTTAATTTTTTTTAATATTTTAGCACGTTTGTCAATAGACTATTGAATTATTACACAGCTGCCGTGTTACCTCAGTTGTATTGTAGATTTTCTAATGTGTCACTCACTTTCACCCCACTATTAAAAAGAACAAATTAAAGCAAATAATTTTCATATCGACTTTACTTTCTATATAACTCACCAAACACTGCCTTAAAAATAAATGCAAAACCATTTCCTCCATCACTTAACAATATGAAGAATAAGGCTTCAGCTTTCTTTAAAAAAATAATGTGTTTGTTGAGTTCAATAGGTAAAGCGAAGTGCACGGCCATTAAGAATAAAACCAGCGCGGCTAAAGCTCGTCTGATTATGTTTTCATTAATGAAAAACAAGAAGGTTTTGGTAGGTTCAATCTCTGATAAAATTCATGGTCTCCTCTGTCACACAGCTGACAAGCAAAGCCAAGCCATTGTTCCCTACGTTAATGCATCTGCAGCCATGGTCACTGAGCCTCAATATTCCACTCAGTTGCTGCTGGAACATGCAAACGAAGATGATGATGATGAGTATCCAGATCTAAGACATTGTTTGTTTGATGAAGAGGATTTTGAGGATGAGGGTGGATCCATCATCGACTTGGTGAGGAATTCCAAGGAGGAAGGACAAGATTTCAGCTTGGAGGAAGAGATTGATCATGTTGCTGATTTGTTCATTAAGAGATTTCATAAACAGATGCGTTTGCAGAAGCTGGAATCTTTCAAGAGGTTTCAAGAGATGCTCGCCAGAAGCGTCTAGCTACCCATATATATATAAAAATTCATTAATTAATGCATTTTATTTGTTGTTGCTGGCCCTAGTTAGCTGTGGTTTTCAATTTGTGTTTGAGGAGAATATCTGTTTGCTTGCTTAATTAGGAATCATCTTGTACTGTTTACTAATTTGCTTGGCGGTACTTCATTTTTCTTCCACATTAATATGTTCTTGGCCTGTAACATAAGTTGCTTGATGGCGGTAACACTATTAATGATGTAAATCTTTACTGTGCAATAAAACTCATATGGGTTTCAACTTGTAAGCTATGTTTATGTTTTATCTGAGTGTACATTCAAACATCACGGGAGCTTTGTCAGACACAGTGTAAGGGCGCAAATGAAGAAATCCCTATGGACCAGTTCAAGTAAGCAAGAACGAAACCTTTGATTAGTTTTAGCCGTGAGCTCAGTCAGCATGACGAGTCGAATCCGGATGATTGCATAGACGCGATCCACACAGACCGCATGAATTTTACCTACAATATTCGACACAATTATATGCTTTTGTTGATAGTGTTTTTTGTGACAAGTATTCGGTAAGGGTAGATATGTAATTTCTCCTTTTGGAAGGATGAATGTTCTGAGGATATTGGTTACTCCTCGGCCATACAGAGAGTCCGGGCCCGGTTTATCAGATTTGACCGACTGCAGGACACAACATAATTCAGTTCTCAGAGGTTGACAACATCAGAGCCGAGACCGACCACAGTATCTCGGTAGCTCGGTTTAGTTCTGTTTCACCTCATTCTCTGTGAAGGATGGCTCGGGTATTCCGGATCAGGTCGGGAGTAGTTTGGGTGGTTCGACTCATCTGGCCGACCTCTTGACGACCGACACGTGAGTAGGGCAGTTTGGACTTTTCTTCTGGCGTACATCACAATTTGAGAAGCTTTTTACAGGCTGGCATCATTATTATTAAGTGTGGCAACGTACGAAACGACGTGATGTGACAAGATGTCAGATGGCAGGATTACTTTTGGTGAGGCAGTTGGGGCAGAGAGTCCATCAATCCGCAAGAAATCCGCATGACTGACGTCGCAGCCACATGGGAGCAATGTGTATTTCTCTTAGTATATAAAGGGAGGTAGTCTCATTTGTAAGGGAGATGGTGGTTGGTTAGTAGAAATCTCAAAAAGAATACTACTTGTAAACACCGTAAGCAAACAGCTCGGTTTTCATTGGACCATCCTTGAAAACTGGTCGGCCGAGCTGGTTTAGTAATAAAAGTAACCCCTCACTTTGTGCCCGTGGACGTAGGCTGAACTTGCTCCGCCGAACCACGTTAACACTATTTGTCGATCTTTGTGTTCTTCTTGTCTTTTGCCATATTTGCTTTTGGTCCCCAATAACCAAACAAATTCAAGGTTGAAGAAGGATTGTCTCTGGAGGGTTATCTCGAAACTGCCTTTGGGACGAAAATCACCCGTCAACAGCTTTTAAGATCTTAATTACCTCTCATATTATGATCCAATTCATGTCTATATTTCTCAGCCCACGATTTAGCCATTAGTTTATGTTGTAACTTATCCCCCAATTTACAAGTCATGTTCCCAGTCCACGCTCTACGAACCATGACCAGCCTCAGTCTTTAGTTATAAAATTTAAGCCACAACGGACAACTCCATCATGCTGATTGTACTCCTATACACCAAAACTTGAGTTTATAGGAGTCAGTCACAGTATATTATGTCACGACGCATTCCAGTTGTAGTTGAAGAGTAAGATTAGTTTCAGGAAATCAAGAGGTTCTATCGGTAACAATCAGTTGACAGCATTTCATGGCCAGGAAACAACATGGGAAATTCAAGTGTATCTTAGGAGCATATCAGCTCCATGATATTTAAGATCAAGGTAAGGAGCATAACCTTAGATGGGATTCAGGGACGAATCCTATTTAAGGAGAAAAATGTAATACCCCGATCATTATGACATAAATTTCGATGATTATTGTCATGCTGACATAATACGTAAAATAAAATCACGCATGAATTTGATTGTACTTGTAAATTTATTTTTCAGATGTCTGGTAAATCATTTGAAGTTCCGGTATGCAATTAATTTTTTATCGCATACCGGACAACCTTTGGTATTTTTTGTTGTAACTTGGGCTCCTGATTTCCAATTCTGGTGATTTTTATATCGTCGAAACTCAGATAATTATCTACAACTTTCATGTTGAATATTTTTTCGGATTTTGTTCAACTTCGGGAATCATCCCTCAATTTAGAATGTGCGTATTTTTAAATTAATATTTTAATAATAAAAATCTTCTTTATGATACAAAACCAGCCTTTTTACCGGACTTCCTCTTTAACACACAATAAATTTTCTTCTTCATCCTTCAAGCTCACTTGAGCTCCAAACAATGGGATTTTCATGGCTTATTCATATGTTCTTCATGCTTGGTAAGCTTCTAGCTCTCTTCTCCTCCTAATTTTGATAATCATACATGTAAATCCCCCTTTCATTTTCAAACCTATGGAAGTCCTAGCCTTATGGTGACTCATTTTACATGACCTAGCTTTTTAGAGTGAATTATTATAACATTTGATGATTTTGTACCATGGATTCAACCTTAGATTGTTTGGATTTCAAATGTGGTATCATGGACAAGCTGATCTATAAAGAATGTTAAGCTCCAAACAAAGGGTTTTAGAGTGAATTTTTAGTGACTTTGTGAAGGCTAGATGTGTTGTTGTTGATGTCATGAATAATGTAACTATGCTTGTAAAGAAGTGTAAAGAATATGTTATAGCTTAGGTTGTGATGATGGCATGAAATGCAAGTGGAGTGTGTAAGGGTTACCTTGGCCGAACCTATAGGATGAAGAATAGATGAAATTTTGTAGTTGATAATGTTGCTAACATGATGAAAATGAATCTTGATAAGCATATATGTGTTATATATGTGTGTTGTGGTCAAAACCTAAGGGGGATGATAAGATTCATTTAGTAATTTGGTTGTGTTGTAAACAAATGAATGTCAAGCTTAATATGGTGATGAGTTTTGCTTAAAGATTTGGTCATGAGGATAATAAACACACCCTGGAATCAGGCTGGCGTCGCGACGTTGCACCATTAAAAAATTTTAAGTCTCAGTTTTCACCTAGTGAGTGGGGAGCGTGTCGCGATGCGTGAAACATCAAGGTAGGTGTCGCAAAGCACAGTGTCATGCGTTGCGACGCGGAACCATTTTCCAAAATCAATCTTAGCTCATATCAAATCTCGCCTAGGATGCCAGAAAATGCCTTAAGGCTCCATTATCAGCATAGATACTCGAATCATTACACAGACATGTTTAGCTTCGTAATTATATTAGTGTTCTAACTATACCTCGGTTACATGCTTGTAGTGCTATGGTTTTATACGGAATTACAGGGTTAGCGCAGCGGAATACGGAAAATAGAATTTTCCGATTTCAAAATTTTTTCTTGGAACAGTTAAATAAAAATATTTATTTAATTAACCAATACTTAAAATCTGAAATTTTAAAATTAACCAATACATAAAATCTGAAATTTTAACGCAAGAAATTATATTTCCTAAAATTATCGATTAGTCCCAAAATTTTACACTTTATTCATTTTGGTCCTTAAATAGTCAAATACATATTTAATTGATTCCAAATTAATCCTAAAATGATTTATACATGTCTAATACATGAAAATATAAATTGTATATGTCTAATATAAATTGTAACAAAAATCCCCAATTTTTTACAATTTCCGAACAATCCCTAAAATTTCCAAGATTTGCAATTTGATTGTTTTTGGTTCAAAACAAAAAAAAGATCAAATCCAATCAATCCCAAATTTAATATATATCAAATTACATCACATATATGGAAAGTCCTAAAATTGGATTAGGTTTAGAACCCTAATTTCACAAATTTCTCCAATTGCATAATTCACACTAAATTGATTTAATTCAATGGTTTAATCAATTCAATAATTCACCAAACAAGTCTCACTACTTGAAATAACTTAAGAACAATTCTAAGTTATAATTAAGTGGAATTAAAACTCTAGAATGACAACTTTAATCACCAATTAATCATATAAGCTTAATTACTCCTAATTAGCTTATTAATTAATCACACATGCTAAACACCTTCAAACAAGTTTCCAACCACAATAATTAACATAATTAAAGATTAGATAAAATTCTAAACTACACAAGTTGAAGTATAAAATTAAAGAAACAATTTCTAAATTGAAGAAAATTGGAAATGACTTACAAAAACTCCAAGTTTAAAGTTTTTCCTTTAGGTTATTCACTTTGTTTCTCTCAATCTTTTCTTAGTCAATTTTAGAAACCTTGTCTTAGTTGTGTAAATGAAAACATACACACAGATATATATATATATATATAATATGTTAAAAATTGTTGTTGCCGTGAACAACAATAATAACATTCATAAATATTTTACTTGTTTCATTTTCATTAGTCCATGTATTACTTATTAAAGATAACCTTTATTTAAAATAAAACAAAGTTACATGTGTTATCAATAAGGTAATGCCATTTTCAAGCTTTAATAAAGCAAATGATGACTTAAAATATTTGTTACTTTAATTATTTTAATCATATAACATTTATATAATTAAATAATTAAATATAAATATCTTAAATATATGTATTATATTTACATTAAATAATCAAAATACATATATCAATCATATATGTTAAATATTATAATTTTATATTTAATGTGTATTTAATGATATCAAATATTAAATACAAATACACATTAATTCACAAATGATAATTAGGTCCCGATTGAAGGTATTTTTCGTTTAACTGTTAAACGAGTTATAAATAATCACTATTATTCATAAAAGTTACCCTAGTGCTTTACGAATATATTTCATTAACGAGACTATCTAGGTTCAGACATATCCATCACGAAATCAAATTTTGTGTCCATAATTCACCCACCCTTAAATTATGGTGAATACAAATAAACTCCATGAACCGTACTGGTCGAAATCACTACATACATAAAATCCATTCGTCACAGGAATTCGGATTATTTCAAAGATATAGATATAAACGTAAAATCTTTATAGATATAATCACGTCGAATGTTTCTACTAGAAATCCCTTAATAATACTTAAAAATGATTTCTACAGTGTATCATGGGCCTATGAATTTAGCAGATTGCTAATTCCATATTGAATACTTATGCTCTGTACACAGAACTGGTGAATCATTTCTTAATACACATAGGATATCCTGAGCATCACTCCACACCCAACGAACAGGCGGAGGTCTGACCTAAATAGATCGGTGACGTGATTGTCATTGAAATATGAAGGATAACTCATATATCCACAGTAGTATCTCAAGTCAAAAAATCACTATGCTCACTCAACCCGAGAAAATTCTTATTGACGTTGGTGTACCATCCATTAAGAATCTTTGGTGAGTCGTTCAGTGTTTATCTACTATAAACACCTACACGTCTCCAAGACTCATGGTTCATTGAGAAACCATATGAATCTAAGATTCCAATATATGACATATAGCAGTCTCTACGGGTTTACTTTAGTGACCAAGTAGTGTAAACTTTGACCATGAATTGTCTAAGAATGACAATATCATGATACAACTCAATGTCAGATGTGACGCTTTTGCAATAATATCATAACTAATAATTCTAAGGTCTGTTACGTCCTTACCGTATCAAAGAAGATTTTATATAAAAGAAACTGTTTATTTTATTCATAATAAAATATTACATGAGTATTTACAAGGAAATACATAATAAAATTGGTGTTCAGAACACCAACCCTAACAAAATCTCCCACTTGCTCTAGTGCTAATATCGATTGTATCTAGTACCCATCGACTCCAAATATTTGTCAAATAAATTCAGAGGTATGGCTTTGAAAAACGGGTCTGCTATATTTTCTTCACTCGGTACCTTGCACATGATAATGTCCCCTCGCGACACAATCTCTCAAATGATGTGATACTTTCGCCCCACATGCTTCGACTTCTGATGCGCCATTGGTTTTTTTGCTTGCGCAATGACTCCAATATTTTCACATTATAACGAAATCATATTCTCAATACTTGGGACTACTCACAATTCTGTGATAAAGTTCATAACCCAAATAACTGCCTTTGCAGCTTCAGAACCTGCAATATATTCCACCTCTGTGGTGGAATCAGCTGTCGACCCTGTTTGGAACTCTTCCAATAAACTGCACCTCCGTTAAAGGTAAACATGAATCCTGATGTATACTTTATATCAACAAGATCCGATTGGATATCAGAATCCGTATACCTATTAAATTGTAGTCGTTTCCTCCATAAATAATAAATTTATCTTTAATACCTTTAAGATACTTATGGATATGTTTAATGGCCATCCAATAGTCATTTCTTGGATTGGACTGATATCTACTGGTCACACTAACTACGAAGCTGATATCAGGCCTAGTACATAACATGGCATACATGATGCTACCCAAACACGAAGCATAAGGTTGATCATACATTCTAATCTTTTAATCTTTTGTTTGCGGACACATCTTCTTCGAAAGATGTAAGCCATGTCTGCATGGTATGTTTGTTGTCTTACAGTTACCAAAATTATATTGTTCTAAGATCTTATCTATGTACGTTGATTGGGATAACTCAATAAGCTTCCTTCTTCTATCTCTATAGAGTTTTGTGCCTAAGACATAAAAAGCTTCACCCAGGTCCTTCATGGAGAAATTCTTATAGAAGTAAGCTTTGACGCCTTACATCATCCCGATATCATTCCCAATGATAAGGATGTCATCAACATAGAGAATTAAAAATACCACCATACACCTACTGGCCTTCTTATACATAGAGGATTCTTCCGAATTCTTAAGAAAATCAGACAATTTGATTATCTCTTCGAATCAAGTATTCTAACTTCGTGAAGCCTGTTTAAGTCCATAAATGGACTTCTTCAAGTTGCATACCATGCCCAAGTTCTCGCTGGATGCAAAACCCTCCAACTATTCCATATAGATTTCTTCATCAAGAAATTCATTTAGAAAAGTCATTTTGACATCCATTTGCCAAATCTTGTAATCATGATAAGTGGCAATTGACAACAAAATCCTTATAGACTTTAGCATTGCAACTGGCGAAAAAGTTTCATCGTAGTCGACATCGGATCATTACGAGTAACCCTTAGCTACCAGTTGGGCTTTAAAAGGTTTCAACCTTTCCATCGGCCCCGCGTTTCCTCTTGTAAATCCATTTACGACCGATAAAAATAATTTATTCGGGAAGGAAAACCAAGTTCCAAACTTGATTCTCATACATTGAGTCCATCTCGGATTTCATGGCGTCTTTCCACTTCACGGAGTCGATATCCAACATTGATACTCTATAGGTAAAGAAGCCAGTCTCTTCAATCTAAGAGAATATCCAGACGTTTTTCTTGTATCAAATACAAGCGTTCATGAGGTTTAGATACCTTTTGTGACCTACAGAGTGTGTGTGTTGAAGGTTCTTCATCTTTTTGAACTTTAAGTTCCTCCATTAGTTCGTTGGCTTCAGGTTGTACTTCATCAAGTTCAACTTGTCTATAATCACCACCTTCAGACAAAAATTCTATTTCTAGAAATTTTACGAAGTGAGCTACGAACACATTTTGATACTCGGTATTATAGAAAAAAAAAATATCATTTCGTATTTGATGGATATCTAATAAACCTAAACTTATGCCCTCGAGGCAAAAGCTTATTCTACTGAGTCATCCTAATGTCTGCAGGACAGCCCCAAATCTTACCATAACTAAGATTCAGTTTCCTACTGGTCCATATCTCATACGGAGTCGTAGGAACAGCTTTGGAATGAATCTTATTTAGGAGATGAGCGACAATTAAAAGAGCATAATCCCATCAGTAATAGGGCAAATATGTATAACTTAACATCGATCGGACCATATCCAATAAAGTTTGATTTCTCCTTTCTGACACTCCATTGTGTTGCGGAGTGCCTGGAGAAGTATATTGAGCGAGAATCTCATTCTCCTTTAAATAATCACTTAACTCTCCACTCATATATTCACCGTCTCGATCATATCGAAGGCATTTAATATATTGACTAGTCTATTTTTCAACTTCATTTCAGAATTCTTTGAACTTTTCAAAGGTTTCTAATTTATGTTTCATCAGATAAACAAAACTATACTGTGACAGATCATCGGTAAAGGTGATGAAGTATGAAAAACCATTGTGTGTAGTCTTACTTATGGGACCACATACATCAGAATGTACGAGTTCTAATAATTCAGTGGCTCGATGTCCAACACCCGAAAATGAGACTTTGGTCATTTTTGTTGGATAATTATGACCCATAGCATCACTATTTGTACAGATCATGGTGTTGCTGTATAAATTAACTATGTGACAAAGGAAATTGCTCTTTTATCATTTTTAATTGGATTAGGAAATTGCTCTTTTATCATTTTTAATTGGATTACCAAGATATATAAATGATAAAAGTCCTTATGATTAGTTCCGGATTGAGATGATATGAGACAGTATCAATCCACGAAGGTTTAATCATTAAAAATCCCTAGTCGTAGTATTATCGAGACTAGACATCGGTAATACGGAATAGATTAGTATTGCACTTGTGCACGTTGTGAGGACATAACAGCATAGTTTTCATATATTTAAGTATTGGATACTTATGTAAGTGCGATAGGAGGTTGTGTTTTACCGATGGTACGGAAAACAACTTCGCTCTGGATAGACCCCACGGAATCCCATTGGTAGTATGTCTGTGTGTCTATGGGAGTCCGCTTCAGGGTAGGTGTATTTGGTCTTAACTTGAGACTTGCACTGCTAATACTTGCGACAATCAATATACTTTAGTGTTGGTCGTCCAGGGCTTTAACCGGTTCTGTGTACGCCTCTTCTGGGTATATTGAGAATCGTAGTGTATTGAGTGTGATGTCAAGATAGAAGTATCACTTCAGACATATGGAGATGATGATCACGTAGGATACGAAAATGATGTTCTTTTATGCTACAGCTATCGGGGATAATATGACAAGGTCATAGTTACCGATTATAAAGACTAGTTACCAGATATCCGACATGTGTTTCGTACGGGACAGACACAATCCCAGCCCCAGGCCTAGTGTAGGACACAGAACTTGGGCGACGCATGCTGTTCTAGACTCAGGGCCTAGTTGAGAGTACGGAGTAGTCCGCAGGGAACTAAACCGGAGAATAATGGAGTCACCACCCGGTGTGAACCGGGACAAAGGTTTAAGGCCGCACTCACCCCTCGCAAGGGAAGACCTCAAACCGTTGGGTTTGGAATGGTCCCTTACTTATGTCATTGTGATGATATAATTTGTACAATAAATCAACCGCATCTACTCAATAATCATGTTCAAAGGTCACTTAGATCTAATATGCTTCCGCTAAATAAATCCTAATCTAAGTTTGCATGCTTGAAAGTAAGTCTTTAAACAACAAACACGCAATATCACACATTGAACATATTGAGCCATCAAACCAACATAAACAAATAATTACTTAAACATGAATATAAACTAAACTAAATATCATGCGTAAAAAGAACATAATCATGTTTTAAAATTAAATAACAAAACTAAATTAAATCATGCTTAAAATAATAAATAAACAACCTAGAACTATGACATGCTCAAATATAAATTTGGATGAGACGAGATACGTGTATCTTAAGTGGTACGTGGCATTGTATCCCGAGTGCAGACCATACTACCGTCCATTCGGAATCGGCTATGGAATTTACGTCCAGGTTTCCATCCGATATACCACAAAAGGGAACATATGTCCCGCTCATCCAACAGTCAAATCATGCCTCAAACGACTCTCATGTAATAATATTTTAAAATAAATAAAATAAAATGAAAGAATATAAGAAAAAGGGTGCCCTCAGGTCTAACCTCTTTTGTCGTCTCAAGAAAGGGCGTTACACGTCCGTTGGAAGGGCGAACGATCCGATACTTTTCCGATTTGTTTGCTCAATGTTTTTCCTTGTTGTTTTGATGCTTGGGCTGCTGTTTTAAGTCCGTTTTGCTGCTGTTTTGCTGCTGCGTTTCAGGTCACTGTTTTGGTCGATTAGTGGACTGTTTTGGGTAATTTGGAAGGCTTAGGGGGGTGCGTTTGTAAGGATTTTTTAGGAAAACTTTATGGAGGTTTTTGGGATGGTGTTTAGGTGATTTTAGGACTGTTTTGTGGGCCAAGGAAGCAGCAAATACTGACCAGAACAGTAAGCTAAACTCGGCAGTTCACTAGTGCAGTGAAGCCGTTTTCAGGGCTGACTTGGGCGCACAATTGGGGCTGCTTTCGGGGGATGTTTTGCACGACTTTAAGGCTGTGAATAAGGTTTATTTGAGGGTGTTTTGGGGCTGTGAATGGTGGCTAAAGACGCAGCAAAGAAGGCTTAAGTTTGGGTGTTGGGCGTGAAGGGTGTAGATGAAGAAAGTGGATTTGCGGCACTAAAGGGTGATTTTGGCTTGATGATTCGGCAATGGAGGCTTGAAGGAGATCCTTGGGCGTGAAAGGGAGGCTTAGATGAGTGTCTTAGGCGTGCTTGAGGGATATGTATGTGCTAGGGTTGTGAATGGGGGTGAAGGCCTCTTTTTATAGGCAAAGAGAGAAGACTTTCCTAATTTGAATAGGAAAGAATCTCCTAATTGGTGTCTAACAAGGAATGGATCTCCTAATTTGGATTTGTGATTGGATTTGATTTGGTAGGGATTTGATTTGATTTCTTTTATTTAGGTAAGGATTTTTTAAGATTTTAGCATGTGATAAATATGCATATACCTAAATAAAGGCTATTTGGGCGTGAATCCCTCTCCCTGGGCATGGGCTTGGTTTGACTTGGTTTGACTTGGGTATTTTGGGTTTGGTTTGGGTTTTGGGCCTTAGGTAAGCTTTGAAACGGAAGTCCAACAAGCAGCCAAAGCTAAACAACTCAGATAAAATCCAACAAAAATTCTATTTTGCAACTTTACCATTCCAACATCTGTTTCCCGTGGCTTTCATGACTAACGAGGTAGTGCCTCCATACGAGACTCATCATCGGGCTGATATGTAAAAATGCAATGCCTACACCTAGCACGTGACATACGATACTGGATCGATATACAAAATACTACGTATACTACACCTGACATAGATCGTATATTCCTTTAAGAATATTTCTGGAGAATTGGGTAGGCACGGTGCTTTGCTAGAAGCCAACCATGTCTTATAAATCGGTAAAAATGTAGTACTAGGTACGTACCTGTTCGGATAGTCAGACGATCGAATTTACCGCCAACATATCCGGGGATCTCATGGGTCGCTTCCCTAAGATTCACCGATGACGTATGACTTGCACATTATTAATCTGGGATTAATTAGATGAGAGAGAAAATTAATCTGGGATTAATTACGGAGATATTTTATCTGGCATAAAATACTATTTAAAGAGAGAGAACGATTAATTTGAAATTAATTGATAAATTAATATATTCGATATATTAATCAAAATTGGATTTCGACGCGGAATTAAAATAAGATTTTAATTCAGGCGAACGAGTTAATTTAGAATTAATTCGTTAGCGAAGTGAATAGTAATTTTCCTAGGCATAATTATTTAATTAAATTTGATTTAATTACGACGCGATGAAAAATTCGTTAATTCAGAATTAGCGAATCCGAGCCCGGGAGTATTTCCGGGCCCACTCGTATTTCGAATCGAGTGGGGCCCATAAGTCACTTTAAGCGTCAAATCAATAATCATTCAAGTGATGGATGTCTTCTCACTTTGAGTGATGTGATGTTAGTCACTATTCATGAATGATGTGAGTGGTTGAAAGGCTTTATTGCCTTGTACTTTTTAACTTTGATTTTGGTATTAGTTTTTTGAAAACAAAATACACAAATCAATCTCATCTTCCACACTTCTCTCCTCTCCCCAACCTCACGGCATTGGGCCATTTTTCTTCTCTCAAATTTCTTTTTCCATGGCCGAATCTTGGAGGATGAAGATGGTAATTTTTGTGGCAAAAATCACCAAGAGCTAGCACTCAAAAGATTATATACAAAGGTGATAGGGAAACTTTTCCCATGAGCATGGAATCACCAAATGAAGCTTGGAGCTTGAAGACTTCCATGGAGCACAAAAGATGAGCATGGCCGATAGCTTCTACAAAAGTTTTTATGTTCGTCGCATCGCAAGCCGATCATTGTAAGTATCATTCCGCCATACTTCTTTATTGTATTCACATGATTTCATTGCTTGAATTGATCTTGGGACTATAGTAGAAACCCAACAATGGTATCAGAGCCATTTAAGCATGAAATTGATTTAGGGTAAAATTTGGGTAAAATTGATTTGAGTATGTTTGAATGAAATTGATGGTTTGAGTATGCTTGAATGATGATAACATAGTGTTGTGCATTGTCAATTTGATGAAAAATGAATTGGATAATTTTTTCCCCAAAATTTTGCTTGGCTGAATGTCATTGGTGCCCAAAATGTCATGATGTTTTTTGATTTTGATCACTGGATGAGTTGAACTCATTTGGGAATTGTTGATTTAGGATTTAATTGGATTGAATTTGGAATCGAAAATAAAACCCTACAATTGCCGTGAGTGATAAAGCATGAAAATAATTGATTTTTTTTTATTCAAATGTGTTGGACATGTGTTGATGATAATTAGCATAATTAATTGAATAAATTGGTATTTTGGAAATGTTAATTTGGTTGATTAATTATGGCTATACACTTTAGGTAAATTAGATTGTGATATTTAGAATATTGGAATTTAATTAATTTGGTTTAATTTGGAATTGGGCTTGTAAAGTTGTATTTGGGCTTAATGGGCTTGGTTGGGCCAAGTTTGGTTTAGGTTAATTGGTTGGATCCAATTGGGCCTAAAACCATATCCATAAAGTCCAAATATAACTATTGGGCCTTTAAAGTTTAATTGGGCCTAATGGGCCGAAATTGATTTCTAGGCATAAAGAGTGATTCCTTACTTGGGCTTTGGTTGCCGAAGCCCATGCCTTAAGAAATTAATTGAAAGCCCATTGGACTTTAATTAAACGACATTAGATGTTAATCGGGCTTTGAGACCCGTTAAGACTAGATTTAGAATCCAAGTCACAAAGGCTCATTAATAAAGTGTACTTATTTAATTTGGAATTAAATATGAATTAGTATTGAATACGAATTAAATTGGATTTAATGTTATAGTTTGATATAATTCAAGAATTCGTACTTTGAGTACTTATTCTTAAAACGAGTCGGACTCATTCAAATAAAATCTTTGTTTGAACATTGGATGGTCATTAATTTCAGATTAATTAATTGGATTAGATTTATTGATAACATGTTTTGTGTGAATACATGGATGTGATGTATGAATAATGTATATCGGATGGATATTAGATGAGTGAGAGAAATTTTGGAAATTATTGTAATAAATTTAGAATTTATTAATTGGACCTGCTAGTCCAGCCTATCACCTCTTGACTCTTTGTATTTCTCTTCTCACCTATTCCCCTCAATGTAAATGAGGTTTCTTTAGAAGTGTTATGTAATCGGGTAGAAGTAATACTTGTGCTAGCGGGAGAGAGGAAAGGGAGAGTTTTGTTCTAGGAACAAAGTGTTTAAGTATCCATCCGTATATCATTATTAAATTTATATACGCGCCTTATTATGTTTTTAGAATGCATATTTAAGGGTGTATGATGATGTTAAATGTTTTTCCTTCCATTGAGTGATTCTTACTCAAGATCCAAGGTTGGTACTGGTTTGTTAGCCAAAGTCAAGACCTTTGTCAATCGCGGATGTGTTTGAATCATGAAGGCTTTGTTCCATATCGGTGTCTTGTCCAAGTTGTGATTTGTTGTCCAAAGTCAAGATCACTTCTTGTACATCGACATTGATTACGAAGCTTTCCAAGGTCAATAGGTTTCGCTTAACTGGGATAATTAAGTTTGTTGTGCCAAAGCCAAGGCTTAGTTGATTCAGAGGAAAAAGGTTAGGCAATAGATTGGATATATTGACATATATGAGATATATGTTTCGGACTTGGATGTCCACCTACTGGATCTAGGAATTAGATGGAATCCAATTGATCTTAGAGATGTACCTAGTTAAGTATCATACAATTTGTTTGCCAAAGTCAAGATTGTGTGATATTTAACGGGATCCTAGCCCACTAGGAAACTGGGTTTCCTGAGTACTCGACAGAGCTCGCCGAAAAATAGTGGGAGGCAAGTATTAAATTTACAATTTCGTTTAGATACTTGCCACACGCGCTCATTTCATTATTCGTCAATAGATACAAATGTTGTTTTAATTAAACAGTTGGACTGTATTCAAACTATTTCATTTATAGTTGATTATATAATTGGATTATAGTAATCAATATATTTGAATTTAACAAGAAAAGGTATAGTTGATTATATAGTTGGACTATAGTAATCATTATATTAAATAGCACACAAATCGTTGATTAAATAGTTGGAATATTAGAATCAAGATAAACCTGAAAGATTGAGCATTTTAAACATAATATTGGATAAAAATGTCTTTAAACGGCTTTAATTTTCAAATTGGGAATAATAACTCAGGATAGTCTTGAGAATCGAGAAGTTATTTTATTTGATAAAATGACATCTCGATCCTAAGCCCGGAGTTCAGTAAATAGTAGAGCATGATCTTTGGAAGATTCATGTGATGATAACTTTAGTGCTTAATCCGTTATCCTTGCCATAATGACTCCTTAATTTCATCGTCATAACTAAGGATTATATCGTTAAACCATGATGTTGAAATTGAAGGATCTTCATAGGTCTATACTTAGATCTTAGAAGCATTGATTGCAAATAAGAACTCTTCGAGAGTCAATGGCTATGCTCAAGGAGACAAAGCCAGAATTTACAAAAGGGCAAGAAGCGCAAAGCGTATCTTACTTCGATATCCCATAAGGCCAAGGCTTGGCTGAAGGCTTCTGAGGTATAGAAAAGGGAAAAGGTAAAATCATCACAGTCTTCTAGGAAGACAAAGGGCATATCCCAAGATGTCTGCCTAAACTGTGGAAAACGGGGTCACTAAAGCGTGACTGTCGTATGGACAAGGCAGACATGAAGGAAGTGAGGCAGGGCAAGGCTCTGACTTCAAGTATGTTTATCATAAACATGTTCACTACTAGTATTAAAATTGGATTTAGATACTAAATGTGGTACATATTGTTGGACAGTTATGACCCATAGAGTCACTATTTGTACAGATCATGGTGTTGTTGTACAAATTAACTATGTGACAAAGGAGATTGCTCTCTTATCATTTGTGATTAGATCACCTAGATGTATAAATAATAGGAGGTCCTTATGATTAGTTCCTGGATTGAGATTATATGAGACAATATCAATCCACGAAGGTATAATCATTAAATATCCATAGTCAGAGTATTATCGAGATTGAACATCGATAATGCGTAAAAGACTAGTATTACACTTGTGCGCATTGTGAGGGCACAATAGCATAGTTCTCATAAATTTGGGTATAGGATACTCATGCAAGTGTAATACTAGGTTGTGTTTTACCGATGGTACGGGAAACAGCTTCGCTCTGGATAGACCCCTTCGGAATTCCATTGGTAGTATGACTATGTGTCTATGGAAGTCTGAAATCAGGGTAGGTATATTTGGTCTTAACCTGAGACTTGCACCGCTAATACTTGCGACAATCAATATACTTTAGTTTTGGTCGTACAGGGCTTTAAACGGTTCTGTGTACACCTCTGCTGGGTATATTGAGAATCTTAGTGTGTTGGGTGTGATGTCAAGACAGAAGTATCACTCCAGTCATAATGGAGATGATGTCACGTAGGATACGATACTAGTACTCTTAAGTACTGCATTCATCGGGATATTATGACTAGGTCATGTATATCCGATTATAGAGACTAGTTACTAGACATCCGACATGTGCTTCGTACGGGGCAGACACAATTCCAACCCCAGGCTTAGCACGTGACATCCGATACTAGATCGAAATACACAATACTACGTATACTACGCCTGATATAGATCGCTTATTCCTGTAAGCATGTTTCTGGAGAATTGGGTAGGCTTGGCGCTTTTCTAGAAGCCAATCTTGTCTTGTAAATCTGTAAAAACGTAGTACTAGGTACGTACATATTCGGATAGTTCGATAACTGTATTTACTGCCAATATATCCGGGGATCTCATGGGTCGCTTCCCGAAGATTCACCGATGACGTATGACTCGAACTTTAATTAATCTGGGATTAATTAGATGAGAGAGAAAATTAATTTGGGATTAATTACGGAGATATTTTATCTAGGATAAAATATAAATTAAAGAGAGAGAACGATTAATTTGGAATTAATCGATAAATTAATATATTCGATATATTAAACGAAATTGGATTTCGACGCGGAATTAAAATTGGATTTTAATTCGGGCGAACTGGTTAATTTTGAATTAATTCGTTAGCGACGTAAATAGTAATTATGCTTGGCATGATATTTAATTAAATTGGATTTAATTACGTCGCAATGGAAAATTCATTAATTTAGAATTAGCGAACCCGAGCCCGAGGGTGATTGCGAGCGCATTCGCATTTCGAATTCGAGTGCGGCACGCAAGTCACATCAAGCGTCAAATCGCTAGTCACATCAAGCGTCAAATCATTAGTCACTTTGAGTGATGTGACATCTTGTCACTTGATTGATTGAGTGATGTGACTTGATGGAAGTTGTTGGAAGCTTTTAAAGCTTGTACTTTTTTGACTTTTTTGAAAGAAAATATAATATATCTTTATTTGATTTTTTGAAAATCAAATAAGTGTATTTGATACACCTTTCTCACCAACCATCTAATCTCTCTCTTCACTATCTTCTCTCTCTTTTTCTTGTTACACAGTTATGACCCATAGCGTCACTGTTTGTAAAAGACATTGTGTTTTTGTATAAAATTAACTATGTTATAATGAAATTACCTTTTACCATTTTGTGATTCATTTACTTTGATATATATAAATGGTAAAAGTCCTTATATTAGTTCCGGATTGAGATGATATGAGACATTATCAATACATAAAGGTTTAATCATTACATATCCCTAGTCGTAGTATTATCGAGACTGGACATCGATAATGTGGAATAGACTAGTATTGCACTTGTGCGCGTTGTGAGGGCATAATGGCATAGTTCTTATATGTTTAAGTATAGGATACTTATGCAAGTACGATGGGAGGTTGTGTTTTACCGATGGTACGGAAAACAGCTTCGCTCTAGATAGACCCCGCTGAATCCCATTGGTAGTATGTATATGTGTCTATGGGAGTTCGCTTCAGGGTAGATGTATTTGGTCTTAACCTGAGACTTACATCGCTAGTACTTGCGACAATCGGTAAACTTTAGTTTTGGTCGTCCAGGGCTTTAACAGGTTCTGTATACGCCTCTGCTGGGTTTATTGGGAATCGTAGTGTATTGGATGTGATGTCAAGACGGAAGTATCACTTCAGACATATGGAGATGATGATCACGCAGTGATTCAGAACTGGTTCTCTATTGTGTTGCAACCATCGGGATAATATGACAAGGTCATGATTATCCGATTCAAAAAGACTAGTTGCTAGATATCTGATATGTGCTTCGTACGGGACATATACTATTCCAGCCCCAGGCCTTGCATGTGACATCCGATACTGGATCGCAATACGCAATACTTCGGTATACTACGCCTGATAAAGATCGTATATTCCATTAAGAATATTTCTGAAGAATTGGGTAGACATGTCACTTTGTTAGAAGCCAACCTTGTCTTGTAAATCGGTAAAAATGTAGTACGAGGTACGTACGTGTTCGGATGGTCCGACGACCGTATTTACTGCCAACATATCCAGGGATCTCTTGGGTCGCTTCCCGAAGATTCACCGATGATGTTTGATTCGAACTTTATTAATCTGGGATTAAGTACGGAGAAACTTTATCTTGGATAAAGTTCTATTTGAAGAGAGAGAAAAATTAATTTGGAATTAATCGATAAAATAATATTTTCAAGATATTAAACGAAATTGGATTTCGACGAGGAATTAAAATTAGATTTTAATTCGGGCAAACGAGTTAATTTAGAATTAATTCGTTAGCGATGTGAATAGTAATTTCACTAGGCATAATTATTTAATTACGTCGCGACAGAAATTCATTAATTCAGAATTAGCGAAACCAAGCCCGGAAGTATTTGCGATCCCACTCATATTTCGAATCGAATGGGGCCCACAAATCACATCACGAGTCACATCACTTGTCATATAAAGGTGATAGATGTCAAAAGTCACTTTTTGTGAGTGACATGCTGTCACTATTCATGATGGGAGTAGTTGTGAGCATTTATTGAAATTTTGGAGCCAAAATTTGTTGACTTTTTGAAAGCATATATAAAACATTTTGGTAAAGGATTTTAATTATTATTGTTTTAAGAAAAACAAAGCAAATACAAAAACTCTCTCTCTCTCCATTTTGCTTGCCATTGCCGTGAGTTCAAACAAGGTTAAGGAATATTTTATTTTCTTTAATCTTTTGCTAGCACATTCAAAGGTTCAAACAAGGTGATAGGGAACCGATCTTAGAGCTTGGAATTCATAAAGCTTGGAGCTTCAGCTTCTTCTTCAACACACCACCTTGGCCGAATTTCAAAGAGGACTTGGAGCAATTTTTGTTGATCAACACATCCTTAAACTGATCGATGTAAGTGTGTTTCCGCCATACTTCTTCGTTATTCATTCGTATTTTTTTGTTCATTATGATCTTGGGACTAATCATAGAAACCAACATTTCACGCCCAAAGTGGGCATTTTTCTTCTTCAAAAAAATCTGGTCACTGCTGTGACAGTGAAGGGAGAAACAATGGTGTTTTGTGGCAAAAACATCAAGAGTTAGCACTATTAGAGACATATGAAGGTGATAGGGAAACCCACCCGTGTGCATGGAATCATTTCATCACAAGCTTGGAGCTTGCATGAAGGACCAAAGCCGAATCTTGGAGAAGGAAACCAGTCCACTGCCGAGCTACTCTAGGAGGGATCTTAAAGTTTTGTTCTTCACCCCCATCACCTCTACCGATCGATGTAAGTATTCCGTAACTTCCTCGAATGTATTCACATGTGTTTGATTCTTGATAATCGATCCTCATGACTTAGAGATTTCCCAACAATGGTATCAGAGCGAGTAAAAGAATGAAACTTGATTTAGGGTTTAAAATTGGGTAAATTGATTTTGAACATGATTTGGTTAAATTGTTTGATTGAATATGTTTAAATGATGTTTAATTGAAGATTGATTGGATCAATTTCAAGAAAAATTGTTTGGAACAAATTTTCCCAAATATCTTAGCTTGGCCTAGAGTTTGCTGCCCTAAATGTCTTGGAATTTTTGTTTTTTTTGATTCAGTGGATGGGTTGGAAATGATTTGAATTGTTGATTTAATGTCGATTGTGGATTTAATTGGATTTAAACCGAATCGGACATAAAATCCCCAAATGGCCGAGACATATAAAGCATGAATTGGGTTTGATTTTTTGATAAATTGTGTTGGACATGATTTTATGTTAATGAACATGATTAATGGGGATAATTGGTGTTTTGGAAATATTGAATTGGGTAATTGATTATGTAATAAACTTTTGAATAATTAAATTATGAAATTGGATTTTGTAATTTAATTATGTTGGGCCAATTTTAGAAATTGGGCTTGAAAGTTGTTATTGGGCTTTAATGGGCTTGGTTGTACCAAGTTGGGTTTAGGATAAATTGATTGGATCCAATTGGGCCCAAAACCACTTCCGTAAAGTCCAAATGCGACTAATGGACCTTTAACTTTAATTGGCCTAATGGGCTAAATTGGTTTCAAGGCATATAAGGGTGATTCCTTTAATGGGCTTTAGTCTTTGGGTTTGACCCATGTTGACCAAAAGCCCATGCCTTAAGAAATTAATTGAAAGCACATTGGACTTTAATTGAATTAACGTTGGATGTTAATCGGGCTTTGAGACCCGTAACGATTAAATTTGGAATTTAAGTCGTAAAGGTTCATTATAAAGTGTAGTTATTTAATTTGGAATTAAATAATTGAATTAATATTAAATACATATTAAATTGGATTTAATGTTGTAGTTTATTATGATTCTTGAATTCATACTTTGAGTACTTATTCGCAAACGAGTTTGACTCGCGCAGAATCAAATCGTTGTTGAATATTGGATGGTCATTAATTATCAGATTAATTAATTTGATTAGATTGATTGATTACATGCTTGTGTGAATACATGGTTGCGATGCATAAATAATGTATATCGGATGGAAATTAGATGGGTGGGGCAATTTTAGAAATTATTGTAATAAATTTGGAATTTATTAATTGGACATGCGTGTCCAGCCTATTACCTACTTACTCTATGTATTTTTCTTCTCACCTATTCCCCTCAATGTAAATGAGGTTTCTTTAGAAGTACAGTGTAACGGGTATAAGTAAATACTTGTGCTAGCGGGAGAGAAGAAATGGAGAGATTTGATCTAAGATCAATGTGTTAAGTATCCATCTGTATATCATTATTATTTTATTTTTACGCGCTTTATTATGTATTTAGAATGCATGTTTATGGGTGTATGATGATGAGACCTTAACAAAGATAATAAATTGGTTGTCAATTTGCACGCGAAAAATCCTCAAACAATATTAAGCGTTTTTCCTTCCATTGAGTGATTCTTACTCAAGATCCAAGACTAGCATTAGCTTGTTGGCCAAAGTCAGGGCCTTTGTCCGTCGAGAATGTGTTTGAATCACGAGAGCTTTGTTCCATATTGGTGTCTTGTCCAAGTCATGATTTGTTGGCCAAAGTCAAGATCACTTCTTGTCCATCGACATTGATTACGAAGCTTTCCATGGTCAATAGGTTCCGCTTAACTGGGATCATTAAGTTTGTTGTGCCAAAACCAAGGTTTAGTTGATTCAGAGGAAAAAGGTTAGGGAATATATTGGATATATTGGCATATATAAGATATATGTTTCGGACTTGGATGTCCACCTACTGGATCTAGGAATTGGATTGGATCCAATTGATCTTAGAGATCTACCTAGTTAAGTATCATATAATTTGTTGGCCAAAGTCAAGATTGTGTGTTATTTAACGGGATCCTAGCCCACTAGGAAACACGGTGTCCCGAGTACTCGACAGAGGGTTAGAGGCTCGCAGAAAACTAGTGGGAGACAAGAATTAAATTTACAATATTCGTTTAGATACTTGTCGAACACGCTCAATCAAATATCATTCGTCAAATAAATTAAAGTATTAGTTGGACTGATATTTAATGTTGTTTTAATTAAACAGTTGGACTGTATTCAAACTATTTCAATTTATAGTTGATTTTATAATTGGATTATAATAATCAATATAATTGAATTTAATAAACTAAAGTTGATTATATAGTTGGACTATAGTAATCATTATATTAATAGTACCTGACATCGTTGATTAAATAGTTGGACTATTAGAATCAAGATAAAATTGAAAGATTAGTGTTTAAAACATAATCCTTGGGAAAATGTATTAAATGACTTTAATTTTCAAATTGGGAATAAAATTTCAGGATAGTCCTGGAAACTAAGAAGTTACTTTATTTGATAAAATAGCATCTTAGGCCTAAGCCCGGAGTTAAGCAAATAGTAGAGCATGATCTTTGGAAGATTCATGTGATGATAACTTTAGTGCTTAATCCATTATGCTTGTCGTATAGACTCCTTAATTTCTTAATCATAACTAAGGATTATATCCTTAAAGTACGATAATGAAATTGAAGGATTTTCGTAGATCTATTCTTAGATCTTAGAAGCATTAATTGCAATGTTGACTCTTAGAGAGTTCATGGCTATGCTCAAGGAGCCAAATCCAAAGTTTGCAATAAGGCAAGAAGCGCAAGGCGCACCTTACTTCGATACTCCAGAAACCCAAGGCTTGGCCAAAGGCTTCTAGAATGTAGAAAAAGGCAAAGACAAAATCATTATTATCTTCTAGGAAGATAAAGGACATATTCCTAAATGTCTGCCTAAACTCTGGCAAACGGGGTCACTGAAGCGTGACTGCCGTATGGACAAGGCAGACATGAAGGAATTGAAGACGAACAAGGCTCTGACTTCAAGTATGTTTGTGATAAAATATTCACTACTAGTATTAAAATTGGATTTTAGATACTAAATAGTGATACATAAAAATATGTACTTATGAGTAGAATCTGCTATGAGCATGATACTGACTTCATATGAGATTAATCTGCGAATTGGAAACGGGACGACAGTCGCTGTTTTAACCGTAGATACCTAAATTTAGGAACTACCCTTCGAGTGTGTACTTAAATTAGGAAACTGTTAAAATGTAACTAGTTTGACTAGAAATATTATCTCTGTATCGAGTATAACTCGTTGCGAGTGTACCTTTATATTCTAGAACACTAAAGTGTTTTATTATATAAAGATGATATTGAGATAAAAACATTAGATGTGAATAACAGTATTTATACTTTGAATATAAATAAATCTCAAACATATAACATGATAAACAAATAGCTCAAACTGATTTGATCAGATAAGACTTATATGTGGCAGTGTTGTCTGGGACACATTAAACAAAACTCGTATATCCACACTTTTAAAGAGTGGATACTAGGACGGATTTGATTCCATTCAAATGAAGTCTACGAATCTAGTTTATTGGGCAAAGTGCCTAAAACACCTGTACTTGGTAAAAGTGTAAGTGCCACCGATCTGTTAGCCCTTGTTCATAGTGACATTATTGGGCCCATGTCTAGTTAGGCTAGATGTGGATATGAATATTTTGTGACCTTTACGGATGTGGCATCGCGTTATGGTTATGTGTTTCTTTTGAAACATAAATCAGAAACTTTTAGAGTTTTGACACGAAATAGACAAACAGATCGGCTAAAGTACTAAAACCGTCACAGTAAGACCGAGATGGAAAATACTTAAGCAGTAAGTTTCTCAAATACTTGAAAGAGTATAGTATTCTTTCAATGAGGACTCCTCCTGGAACACGTCAAATTGACGGTGTGTCCGAACGGAGAAACCGAATTTTATTGGACATGATAAGGTTAATCTTGAGTCGTTCTGAGCTACCATTTCCTTCAAAGGATAAGCATCAACAGTGCAATACTTATTTTGAATAAGGTTCCATGAAAATCTGTTAGACAGACTTCATATTAGATATGAACAGGAAAGAAATCAGATTTTCTCACTTCTGACGATTTGGGAATCTAGGCATATGTTTGGATGATACCAAACTAGAACCCAAATTGGATGAGTACCTAATTGTAGGTTATCCTAGGGAAACCAAAGTATAGTACTTATACAACTCACTAAGAGAACAATGTGATTATTGCTCACCATGCGGTTTTCCTAAGAGGAATACCGATATGCAGTGGTAAGTGGGAGGATAGTAAAACTCGATGAAAAATGGAGTAATATTGTTCAAAGGCACCAAGTCCTTAATGGAACACAAACAGTTCATCAAGGATGAAACTGTACCAGTAATCTTCGAATACACAAGAACCGCGTAGATCGGAGAGAGTCAGAAAACAACCTAGGGTATGGATTTCTGATCTCACCTCATAAAGATGTCAATCTTATTGAGGAATACCAACCGAATACGTATGAGGAAGTGATACAAGGTATCGACTCCCAATTATGGCAAAGTTCCATGAGTCCAAAATGGATTCCATGTATAACAACTATGTTTGGATACTAGTTGTTGTACCGCAAGGCATTATGCCTATTGGTACTATATAAGTCTTCAAGGAAGACGTACATGGACGGCAACATACCAAAGTACAAAGCTAGGCTTGTAGCGAAAAGGTATCGTTATCAACATTGTGTCGATTACGACGAACCTTTTACCAGTTGCCACGGTAAATCCATTTGGATAATGCTTGCTGAAGCTGCCTGTTTCATTTATGAAATATGACAGCTGAATGCCAAAACCGCTTTCCTTAACAGAAACCTTCTGGAGGATGTTTACAACATCTTGACAGTTTTTTCGTACCAAAACTAGCAAACAAGGTTTGCAGGTTATTCGATCCATGTTTGGATTGAAGCAATCATTAGGTTCTTGGAATTATCGTTTTGATGTAATCATAATGGTGTATGATTTGATTCAAAACGAAAATGATTCTTGTGTATATAAGGAGGTTAGTGGGAGCGCACTGAAAGTGAATGTCCTAAATAATGATGATATGTCATTTCTTGGAAATGATATTCTAATATTACAATCGGTGAAAGCTTGGCTTTCGAGAAAATTCTCCGTAAAATTCTTGGGAGAAACAACCTTTATTCTAGGAATAAAGATCTACTGGGATAGATTTAAAGTTGTTAAGACTCTCCGAGAACTCGTACATTGAAAAATATACGTGACCTGGTGTCTCATACGCTTTGAGCATATGGAGTCACAAACAGGCCAATCCAAGTGATAGTCACTGGATTGATATTAAGAACATCCGTTAGTATCTTAGAGAACTAAGGATGATGTCTTAATCTATAGAGAATGAGAACTTGAAGTGACTGGGATCACTGCTGCAAGTTTCCTAACTGATAAAAACAATGGTACTATACAGTTTGAATAACAGAACAGTGAGCTGGAAATCTTCCTAGCAAGATACTGTTACCAAATAAACAACAAATGCGGATAATTGCTACAGCTGAGGCAGCAAAAGAAGCCATCTGGGTCGTTAACAAATCTAATTAGATTAGATATAGTTTTGTTAGCAGCTGAGTTCGGCTACAGCGCAGGCTAAAGAATTAATGGTCTCATCAATGATCCAGATATATACTTCGACTATTTATCTGATTCGTTCGTATCATACATCGTGGCGATGTGATGATCGAATAAATCGCATCAGACGATAATCATGCAAATCCGCTGACGAAAGCCTTTCCTCAGCAGTTTGAGCGAACCGTATATAGTTCAGGTGTAAGACACTCGAGTGACTGGCTATAGGCCAAGTGGGAGATTGTTGGACAGTTATGACCCATAGCGTCACTATTTGGATAGATCATGGTGTTGTTGTACAAATTAACTATGTGACAAATGAGATTGCTCTCTTATCATTTGCGATTACATCACCTAGAGGTATAAATGATAGGAGGTCCTTATGATTAGTTCCTGGATTGAGATGATATGAGACAGTATCAATCCATGAAGGTATAATCATTAAATATCCATAGTCAGAGTATTATCGAGATTGGACATCGATAATGCGTAAAAGACTAGTATTACACTTGTGCGCGTTGTGAGGGCACAATAGCATAGTTCTTTTATATTTGGGTATAGGATACTCATGCAACTGTAATATGAGGTTGTGTTTTACCGATGGTACGGGAAACAGCTTCGCTCTGGATAGACCCATTCGGAATTTCATTGGTAGTATGACTATGTGTCTATGGAAGTCTGAAATCAAGGTAGGTGTATTTGGTCTTAACCTGAGACTTGCACCACTAATACTTGCGACAATCAATATACTTTGGTTTTGGTCATCCAGGGATTTAAACGGTTTTGTGTACGCCTCTGCTGGGTATATTGAGAATCGTAGTGTGTTGGGTGTGATGTCAAGACGGAAGTATCACTCCAGTCATAGTGGAGATGATGTCACGTAGGATTCAGTACTAGTACTCTTAAGTACTGTAGTCATCGGGATATTATGACTAGGTCATGTAGAGACTAGTTACCAGACATCCAACATGTGATTCGTACGAGGCAGACACAATTCCAGCCCCAGGCCTAGCATGTGACATCTGATACTGGATCGAAATACGGAATACTATGTATACTATGCCTGATATAAATCGCTTATTCCTGTAAGCATGTTTCTGGAGAATTGGGTAGGCATGGCGCTTTGCTAGAAGCCCACCTTGTCTTGTAAATCGGTAAAAACGTAATACTAAGTACGTACGTATTCGAATAGTCCGATAACCATATTTACTGCCAACATATCCGGGGATCTCATGGGTCGCTTCCCGAAGATTCACTGATGACGTATGACTCGCACTTTAATTAATCTGGGATTATTAGATGAGAGAGAAAATTAATCTAGGATTAATTACGGAGATATTTTATCTAGGATAAAATATCAATTAAAGAGAGAGAACGATTAATTTGGAATTAATCGATAAATTAATATATTCGATATATTAAACGAAATTGGATTTCGACGCGGAATTAAAATTGGATTTTAATTCGGGCGAACGAGTTAATTTAGAATTAATTCGTTAGCGACCTAAATAGTAATTATGCTTGGCATGATTATTTAATTAAATTAGATTTAATTACATCGCAACGGAAAATTCATTAATTTGGAATTAGCGAACCCGAGCCCGGGAGTGATTGCGAGCGCATTCACATTTCAAATTCGAGTGCAGCACGTAAATCACATCAAGTGTCAAATTGCTAGTCACATTATACGTCAAATCATTATTCACTTTGAGTGATGTGACATCTTGTCACTTGATTGATTGAGTGATGTGACTTGATGGGAGTTGTTGGAAGCTTTTAAAGTGACTTTTTTGAAAGCAAATATAATATATCTTTATTTGATTTTTTGAAAATCAAATGAGTGTATTTGATACACTTTTTCTCACCAACCATCTAATCTCTCTCTTCACTCTCTTCTCCTTTCTTTTTCACGCCCAAAGTGGGCATTTTTCTTCTTCAAAAAAATCTGGTCACTGCCGTGATAGTAAAGGGAGAAACAATGGTGTTTTGTGGCAAAAATATCAAGAGCTAGCACTCTTAGAGACATACGAATGTGATAGGGAAACCCACCCATGTGCATGGAATCATTTCATCACAAAGCCGAATCTTGGAGAGGGAAACCAGTCCACTACCGAGCCACTCTAGGAGGGATCTTGAAGTTTTGTGCTTCACCACATCGCCTCTACTGATCGATGTAAGTATTCCGCAACTTCCTCGAATGTATTCACATGTGTTTGATGCTTGATATCGATCCTCGGAACTTAGAGATTTCCCAACACATATATATGTACTGATGTACAAAATCTGATGATTAGCAGAATACTGACTTCAGATGAGATCGCTCTGCGAGTCCGAAACGGGATGAAAGTCGCTGTTTTAACCGTAGAAACCTAAGTTTAGGAACTACCCTTCGGGTGTGTACTTAAATTAGGAAACTGTTATAATTACCTAGTTTGACTAGAAACATTATCTCAATATCGAGTATAACTCGTTGCAAGTATACCTTTATATTCTAGAACACTAAAGTGTTTTATTTTATAAAGATGATATTGAATATAAACAATATTTATATTTTGAATATAAACAAATCTCAAACATATAACATGACAAACAAATAGCTCAAACTGATTTGATCAGATAAGACTTATTTGTGGCAGTGTTGTCTGGGACATATTAAACAAGACTTTCGTATATCCATACTTTTGAAGAGTGGATACTAGGACGAATTTGATTCTATTCAAATGATGTCTACGAATCTAGTTTATTGGGCAAAGTGCCTAGAAAACCTTTTAATTGGTAAAAGTGTAAGTGTCACCGATCTGTTAGCACTCGTTCATAGTGACGTAAGTGGGCCCATATCTAGCTAGGATAGAGGTGGACAGTAATACTTCGTAACCTTTACGGATGTGGCTTTGCGTTATGGTTATGTGTTTCTTTAAGAAACACAAATCAGAAACTTACAAAAAGTTTCGACACGAGGTAGACAAACAGATCGGCTAAAGTATTAAAACCGTCACGGTAAGACCGAGATGGAAAATACTTAAGCAATAAGTTTCTCAAATTACAGAAAGAGTATAGTATTCTTTCACAGTGGATTCCTCCGGAAACACCTCAGTTTGATGGTGTGTCCGAACGGAGAAACCAAATTTTGTTGGACATGATAAGGTTAATCATGAGTCGCTCTGAGCTACCATTTTCCTTCAAGAGATACGCATTAAACAGTGCAATACTTATTTTCAATAAGGTTCCATAAAAATCTGTTAGACAAAATTCATATTAGATATGAACAGGAAAGAAATCGGCTTTCTCATTCCTGAATACTTGGGAATGCTAGGCATACATTTGGATGATACCAAACTAAAACCCAAATCGGATAAATGCCTAATTGTAGGTTATCCTAGGGAAACCAAAGTATAGTACTTATACATCTCATAAGAGAACAATGTAATTGTTGTTCACCATGCAGTTTTCCTAAGAGGAACACCTATATGCAGTGGTAAGTGAGAGGAAAGTAATACTCGATGAAAATCGTAATAATACTGTTCAAGGCACCTATTCCATAATGGAACACAAACAATTCATCAGGGATGAACCTGTACCATTGATCTTGGAATACACAAGAACCGCGTAGATCGGAGAGAGTCAGAAGACAACCTGGGAGGTATGGGTTTCTGATCTCACCTCATAAAGATATCAATCTTATTGAGAAAACTGACTACGTATGAAGAAGTGATACAAGGTATTGACTACCTATTAAGACAAAATGTCATAATGTCCAAAAATGATTCCATGTATATCAACCAAGTTTGGATACTAGTTGATGTACTAAAAGGTATTGTGCCTATTGGTAAGTCTTCAAGGAAGACATACATGGATGACAACATACCAACGTACTAAGCTAGGCTTGTACATAAAGGGTATCGTCATCAACATAGTGTTTGATTACGACGAATCCTTTTATATGTTGCCATGATTAAATCCATTTGGATAATGCTTGCTAGAGCTGCATATTTCAGTCATGAAATATGGCACTTGTATGTCAAAATCGCTTTCCTTAACGGAAACCTTTTAGAGGATGTTTAAAACATCCTGACGGTTTTGTCGTACCAAAGCATGCAAACAAGGTTTGCAAGTTAGATTAATCCATTTATGGATTAGAGCAAGAATTATGTTCTTGGAACAAATGTTTTGATGTAATCATAATAGTGTATAATTTAATTCAAAACAAATGTAATTTTTGTGTATATAAGGAGGTTAGTGGGAGCGCACTGACAATGAATGTCCCATATAATGATGACATATCATTCTTAGAAATGACATTCCCATATTACAATCGGTGAAAGCTTGGCTTTCAAGAAAAAATTCTTTGTAGAATTCTTGGGAGAGACAATCT
The DNA here is from genome assembly GCA_019454045.1 of Zanthoxylum bungeanum. Lineage (NCBI taxonomy): Eukaryota > Viridiplantae > Streptophyta > Magnoliopsida > Sapindales > Rutaceae > Zanthoxylum > Zanthoxylum bungeanum. The sequence continues at coordinate 147,103 of SKCR01026313.1, forward strand.
TTATTCTAAGAATAAGGATCTACTGAGATAGATCTAAAAGTTATTGACACTCTCTGAGTACTCGTACATTGAAATAAATGTACGCGACCTGGTGTCTTATATGCTTTGAGCATATGGAGTCACAATCAGGACAATCCAAGTGATAGTCATTGGATTGATGTTAAGAACATCCTCTAGTATCTTAGATAAACTAAGGATGATGTCTTATGCTATGGAGAAGGAAAACTTGAAGTGTCTGGGATCACTGTTGCAAGTTTTCAAACCGACAAAGATGACTATAAGTCCCAAAATGGTACTATATAGTTTGAATAACGGAACAGTGAGCTGGAAATCTTCCAAGCAAGATACTGTTACCGAATAAACAACAAAAGCAGAACTTTGCTGCAACTGTCGCAGAAAAAGCAGCATTTTGGATCTAAATAATTCTAATTAGATTAGATATAATTGTATTAGCAGCTGAGCTAGGCTACTGCATAGGCTAAAGAATTAACGGTCTCATCAACGATCCGATATGTACTTCATATGGTTTCATCTGGTTCGTCGGATCATACATCGTGGTGATGTGATGATCGAATAAATCGCATCAGATGATAACCTTATAAATCCGCTGACGAAAGCTGTTTCTCAGCAGAAGTTTGAGCCACCCGTACATAGTTCAGGTGTAAGACACCTAAGTGATTGGCTATAGGTCAAGTGGGAGATTGTTGGACAATTATGACCCATAGCATCACTATTTGTACTGATCATGGTGTTGTTGTACAAATTAACTATGTGACAAAGGAAATTACTCTTTTATCATTTGTAATTGGATTACCAAGATATATAAATGATAAAAGTCCTTATGATTAGTTCCGGATTGAGATGATATGAGACAGTATCAATCCATGAAGGTTTAATCAATAAAAATCCCTAGTCGTAGTATTATCGAGACTGGACATCGGTAATGCGGAAAAGACTAGTATTTCACTTGTGCGCGTTGTGAGGGCATAACATCATAGTTTTCATATATTTAAGTATTGGATACTTATGCAAGTGCGATAGGAGGTTGTGTTTTACCGATGGTACGGAAAACAGCTACGCTCTGGATAGACCCCGCGGAATCTCATTGGTAGTATATCTGTGTGTTTATGGGAATCTGCTTCAGGGTAGGTGTATTTGGTCTTAACCTGAGACTTGCACCGCTAATACTTGTGACAATCAATATACTTTGGTTTTGGTCGTCCAGGGCTTTAACCGGTTATGTGTACACCTCTTCTGGGTATATTGAGAATCATAGTGTATTGGGTGTGATGTCAAGATGGAAGTATCACTTCAGACATATGGAGATGATGATAACATAGAATACGGAACTGGAGCTCTTTTATGCTGCAACTATCGGGATAATATGACAAGGTCATAGTTATCCGATTATAAAGACTAGTTACTAGATATCCGACATGTATTTCGTACGAGACAGACACAATCCCAGCCCCAGGCCTAGCACGTGACATCCGATACGGTATCGATATACACAATACTACGTATACTACACCTGACATAGATCGTATTTTCCTTTAAGAATATTTCTGAAGAATTTGGGTAGGCACATTGCTTTGCTAGAAGCCAACCATGTCTTGTAAATCGGTAAAAATGTAGTACTAGGTACGTACGTGTTGGGATAGTCCGACGATCGAATTTACTGCCAACATATCTGGGGATCTCATGGGTCGCTTCCCGAAGATTCACTGATGACGTATGACTCGCACATTATTAATCTGGGATTAATTAATGAGAGAGAAAATTAATCTGGGATTAATTACAGAGATATTTTATCTGGGATAAAATTCTTTTTAAAGAGAGAGAACGATGAATTTGGAATTAATCGATAAATTAATATATTCGATATATTAATCGAAATTGAATTTCGACACGGAATTAAAATTAGATTTTAATTCGGGCGAACGAGTTAATTTAGAATTAATTCGTTAGCGATGTGAATAGTAATTTTCCTAGGCATAATTATTTAATTAAATTTGATTTAATTAGGACGCGACGGAAAATTCGTTATTTCAGAATTAGCGAACCCAAGCCCGGGAGTGTTTGCGGGCCCACTCGTATTTCGAATCGAGTGGGGCCCACAAGCCACATCAAGCGTCAAATCAATAGTCATTCAAGTGATGGATGTCTTGTCACTTTGAGTGATGTGATGTCAGTCACTATTCATGAGTGATGTGGGTGGTTGAAATGCTTTATTGCCTTGTACTTTTTGACTTTGATTTTGGTATTAGTTTTTTGAAAATAAAATACACAAATCAATCTCATCTTCCATACTTCTCTCCTCTCCCCAACCTCACGGCCTTGGGCCATTTTTCTTCTCTCAAATTTCTTCTTCCATGGTCGAATCTTGGAGGATGAAGATGGTGATTTTTGTGGCAAAAATCACCAAGAGCTAGCACTTAAAATAGTATATACAAAGGTGATAGGGAAACCTTTCCCATGAGCATGGAATCACAGAGGAGCATGGTCGAGAGCTTCTATGAGGAGCAAAAGTTTTTGTGTTCATCGCATCGCAAGCCGATCATTGTAAGTATGATTTCGACATACTTCTTTATTGTATTCACATGATTTCATTGCTTGAATTGATCTTGGGACTATAGTAGAAACCCAACAATTTTATCCTGAATACAAGATTCATAAGTTGGATAAGGTTCAATGGTGAGATCATGTATCAAACCATTCTTAACCAACTGGGTTAGGCGTTTCACGCCTACATGACCCAACCTCATGTGCCACAATTCAGTATTATTTATATCAGATTATTTACGTTTATTAATTCCGGTATTAATAAAATATGTAATGACCATACTCGTTTGGAAACAAATGATCTAAATATTATTTCTATCATATAAATATAGAGAGCGATTATTAATATTTACATTATATCTTTAAGTATCTTATAGAAAAAGAGACATTATATTCGCCACACATCCTAGCACAAAATAGCATTCATTTAACAAAAGTATCCCACTGGGTAAGGGAATCTCGCATATGCCCACTACAACCGCATCCAGAGAATCGCCACTCCGAAATCGCAACTGCATCTCCCTAGATTTCAGTCATCTACTTCTCGTTAGCACCTGCAACGTATTTCAAATGTGAATAGAACAAGCAGAATCTAAAATCTAATTAGATGTCATAGCTTCACAAGCCAATGAGATATCAATAATCGGAAAAATAAAAGTATCTGATATCAATGCTCTTTCTTTTCTTATTTGTACAAGATAGTCTGGACAGTTTCTTTTCCAATGCCCGACTTTCTAGCATTGGTGGCACTTATCTTCAGAAGCTCTCTTGGATTTCGATACCTTAACCTGCGGAGGAACATTGAAACCTTTTTTTTCTTTCCTTTTGTATTCTTCCTCTTCGACTTGGATTGGGAGGAAGCAGAAATTGAAGTGGGTTTCGGAAGGCAAGTCAGAACTCTCTTAAATCTTTCTCTGAGGTGAGAATCATCCTATGCAACTCACGGTAAGAGCAGTGAATCCCATTCATATTGAAGTACATGAAAAATTAGCGATACGACGCCGGGAGCGAACCGATATGACACTACATCCTAGAGTTTCATTGAGAGGGAAATCTTGGCGCCTCAATTGCTCGATCAAATAAAGCATATGTGGGCTCACAGTCTACCCCTCATCAAGTTTAGAATGGAATAGTTCCATTGAAACTCTATGAACCACGACTTGTTTCTAGTTCATGAACGATTCAAGGAGTTGTGTCATCATGCTATATACATCATCCATCTCAAAGTATGTCTTATTAAGATCAGAAGAAAGAGAATTAAGTATGAATGATTTAATCCTTAAATCATCATCCTTCCATCTTTGAAAAGTCTCAAATTATTCAGGAGATGCATCTAGAGATATAGCAAGCGGTAATGGACCTTCCAAAATCTATCTCAGCTTTTTGGAATTGAGGATAATCCTCAAATCCATATGCCAATCCGTAAAGTTCTCAACGCCTTTTAGCTTATTCGTATCAACAATACGAGTAAAAAGATTGGTCGGAGGTGCCGCCATCGCAAATCTATCAAATAGACAGCGAATCAATGGTTAGCAATCAACAATTAGCCAATAAGCAGACAAAACATATTCATATTATATCATAAAATATTAACTAGATCATGGATTTTTAATCTAAAAATACTCCTCTCATTATTTCATGCAAAACTGTAATCCCCAAACAGAATACAAAACATGCGATAATCAAATCATGACATAATAGTGAAAGGTGGAACCCATGAATATATTTCAGCTCACAGCTTTGGCAGGTTCTCGCCTACGTATATTCATTAGGTAGACAACTCATTGTCAATCACTCAATAGTGACTCTTAAATTTTTGGTCCTGGTTATTTCTCGTTGTGATAGCTTTGGCATGTTCACAAGGAGGCGTACCAAGGTTAGACTTCTCAATGATAAATTCACTATAACTGCGAAGCCCTAAAAGCTTTGGCACGTTCAGGATTCCACTTTCGGTTGAATTCACCTAATATCAAATATATATGGTACAGATAAATTTCTATCGAACATATCCTCACAGCTTTGGCACGTTCTCGGATTTAGTCAAAGAAAATTTATCGATAAGTGGTATTGACAAGACGGACCAACTAATATGCATCAAAGACATATTAAATTAAAAACCTTATTTTAAATTGGGATTTTTCCGCAAAAGATGTTTTTACTTTATTTAATCAAATTAAATAAACACATGCATGGATAAAGTCAAGATTAAAGTAAATATTAAATTTTAAAGGCATAATCATATCGAGTGTCCAGAATCAGATTCGCTCTAATACCACTTTTGTTGGGGTTTTACACGAAATTACAAAATTAGTGCAGCAGAACGTGGAAAACAAAATATTTCGATTTCAAATTTTTTTTCTTGGAACAATTAAATAAACTTATTTATTTAATTAATCAATACTTAAAATCTGAAATTTTAACCCAATAAATCATATTTCCTATAATTGCCAATTACCCTCAAAAGTTTGCACTTTATTCATTTTGGTCCTTAAATAGTCAAATACATCTTTAATTGATTCCAAATTAATCCCAAAATGATTTATACATGTATAATACATGAAAATATAAATTGCAATAAAAATCCCCAATTTTTTTACAATTGCCAAAAAGTCCCTGATATTTACAGGATTTACAATTTGATCCTTTTTGGTTCAAAATATGTCAAGATCAAATCCAATCAATCCCAAATATAATATACATCAAATTACATCACATATATGAAAAGCCCCAAAATTGGATTAGGTTTAGAACCCTAATTTCACAAATTACTCCAATTGCATAAGTTACACTAAATTGATTTAATTCAATGCTTTAATCAATTCAATAATTCACCAAACAAGTCTCACTACTTGAAATAATTTAAGAACAATTCTAGATTATAATTGAGTGGAATTAAAACTCTAGATTGGAAACTTTAATCACTAATTAATCATATAAGCCTAATTACTCATAATTAGCTTATTAATTAATCATACATGCTAAACCCTTCAACAAGTTTTCAATCACAATAATTCACATAATTAAAGATTAGAGAAAATTATAAACTACACAAGTTGAAGTATAGAATTAAAGAAAAAATTTCTAAATTGAAGAAATTGGAAATGACTTACAAAAACTCCAAGTTTAAAGCTTTTCCTTTAGGTTCTTCATTGTTCCTCTCAATCTTTTCTCAGTCAATTTTAGAAACCTTGTCTTAATTGTTTAAATAAAAACCACAAAAAAAATGTTTATATGCCAAAAATTATTGTTGCCGTGAGCAACAATAATAACATTAATAAATATTTTATTTGTTTCATTTTCATTAGTCCATGTATTACTTATTAAAGATAACCTTTATCTAAAATAAAGTAAAATTAAATGTGTTACCAACAAGGTAATGCCATTTCCAAGCTGTAATAAAACAAATGATGACTTAAGATATTTGTTACTTTAATTATTTTAATCATATAATATTTATATAATTAAATAATTAAATACAAATATCTTAAATATATGTATTATATTTGCATTAAATAATCAAAATACATATATCAATCATAAATGATAAATATCACAATTTTATTGTTAATTAATATGTATTTAATAATATCAAATATTAAATATAAATACATATTAATTCAGAAATGATAAATTAGGTCCCGATTGCATGTATATTTTGTTTAACCGTTAAACGAGTTATAAATAATAAGTATTTTCAATAAAGTTTCCCTAGTACTCTACGAGTATATTTCATTAGCGAGACTCTTTAGGTTAAGATATATCCATCACAAAATCAAATTTTATGTCCATAATTCACCCACCCGTAAATTATGGCGAACACAGATAAACTCTCTGAACCATTACGGGTCGAAATCACTGCATACGTATAATCTGTTTGTCACAAATATTTGGATTATTCCACTGATATGGATATAAACGTCAAATCTCTATAGATATAATCACGTCGATGTTTCTATTAGCAATCTCTTAATAGCACTTAGAAATGATTTCTACATTGTATCACAGGGTCCATGTATTTAACAGATTATTAATTTCATATTGAATACCTATGCTCTGTACAAAGAACTGATGGATCTTTTCTTGATACACACAGGATATCCTTAGCATCACTCCACAACCGACAAATAGACGGAGGTCTGATCTAAATAGATCGGTGACGTGACTGCCATCTAAGTGTGGATGATAACTCATATATCCACAGTGGTATCTCAAGTCAAAGATTCACTATGCTCACTCAATTGGAGAAGATTCTTATTGACGTTGGTGTACCATCTATTAAGAATATTCGGCGAGTCATTCAATGTTTATCCGCTATAAACACGTACATGTCTATGCGAGTCTCCAAGACTCATAGTTCATTGAGAAACCATCGGAATCCAAGATTCCAATATACGACATGTACCAGTCTCTACGGGTTTACTTTACCGACTAAGTAGTGTAAACATTGACCGGGAACTGTCTAAGAATGAGAACGTCATGATATAAGTTAATGTCAGTTGCGACGCTTTTGCACCAGTATCATAACTAATTATTTTAAGGTCTGTTATATCTTTACCATATCAAAGAAGATGTTATATAAAAGAAACTGTTCATTTTATTCATAATAAAATGTTAGATTAGTATATACAAAGAAATACATAATAAAATTGGCGCTCAGAGCACCAACCCGAACATTTAGATCCCATCAGTTCCACATATGGAGTTCCAGCTAGTTCCAGTATCAGCTTAGGCTGTAGAAATCATCATCAACTCAGTGAATGAATGTTTTACTTTATGCTCATGTTTTACGTTTTAATTAGTTTTTTGGTTCAAGCATTCAGTTTATGAAATGTAGATTTATGTTTCATTTTTTAGGACACGACTTTAAGTTTTCAGTACAATACTTGATTTATATTTCAAGCTCACAATTTTTGGATATGAATTGTTTATAACATGAAATTTTATTACATGTTTTACTTTATATTACGTAATTTGGATTAGATTTAGTTTAGAGATATAAAATATTATAAATATGATTTTCAAACTGCCAGTTTGTGCTGTCCCATCAGCTTTAGCTTCCAGGGTTAGCTTAGTTTGCTTCATGGGGAATTGATCACCCTATGAGACCCAGCAGCAGATATAATATTCAGCTTCCTCTGCTCACGTGGTGCTAGGTCCCGCTAGATAGGTTTCACGCCCCTAGACCGATACTAGTGCAGTTTTCCACGGCAATATATTTCTCTTATGAGTATTTTACTACACATGAGTTTTAGTTCACTAAGTTTTTATGTATAATAATATATTTCCTTATATTTCAATTCTCAAGCGGATTAAATTATTTTAAAATATTTTTTCACTTAGTGTTCACTCACCAAGTTTTTATAAGATCTGGCCCCCCAACAATTTCACTATGATTACAGGTTTAGGTTCTAGCTTATGTGCCTCGAATTTCAACTTTTAGCTACTTAAGATCGGAAGAGATGGGTACTAGTTGTAGTCATACAGTCAGAATGTCATACATAGCGTGGGTCCAAATATTTTTAGTTGTATTGTAGGCCATAAGGCTGAGTAATAGTGTTAACATAGACATTCTGAGTGCATTTAAACTTAAAGTAATTATGAGCATTGACTTATAGGTATAAATGATATACACGATGATGTAAAGTTAATGAGCAAGTTATTCATTAGTTCATGTCTATAGGTTGGGATAGAATTACATGATACAGGTTCGTCTATGAGCATTATCATAAGTTATATAGGTCTTTCATGTTTGTTTTAGAGGCTTAGAGGATGGTCATGCCATCTCCTGCTGGTCACGTTCTGGACATACTGAGATATGAAATTATTTAATCAAAAGATTAAATAAATTTATTAAGAGAAATTTAAATTCTTTAAATTTTATATTCGATTATATCATAATCAGGTGCATTGAAAACTTTATATTAAATTATTTAATATAGTTATCAAGTGTGATTTGCATTCAATTATTAATCACATTAATAATTTATCATAACTTATAGTTATACATGTGAGTACATAATTGGACTATCCAATTATATTATGGTTTTGTATAGTGTATCGAGATAGCATGGGAACCAAATGGACCTATAATTCCGAGCTCCAAAAATCCCGAGATATTGTTTAAAAATTTTTAATCAAATATTCAGAATTATTAACTTCAGGTTATTCAACTTAAAACCTTAAGCTGAATTTTCGTCACTACATATATTTTATTTAAACCCGAACCACATCGACGTTCGTCGATATAATCATTACATACAGATTGACCTTTCAGGAGAATCGGGTCATAATGTCCGCTATACCCCTTAAATTATTTCTTGCATCTTAATACTATTGTTTCTTTAATGAACGATTTATTCATAACTTTTAAGAATTTTATCTTTCTAATAGTAATACAAAGATTTGAGCGCTCTAACCATTTAAGTGCTGAACCATCCCTAATAGAAGATACTCATATATTTCTCACAAAGAGAATTGGATTTCATACCTATATTAAACGTCCAAAGCGACACACCAAACCATGCCCCCAAAGTACGAAATTGTTAATAAGAACTTTTACACCAATCTCACCAATATAAATCAAATGACATAGTTTGCCATGCAGAAATTCGTAGTATACTCAGGATTCAGATAAATCCATATATGATCATCTATTAGATTGATATGGCTTTTATTGTTTAACAGATATTAAAAAAAAAATTCTTTTATGTCTGGGTCTAGTCTTATATGATCGCATAACATAAAATGTTTTCATTCCCATGTCGCCACATGAACGATTCTGGATCAAAGTTAACACAAATTTATTGAATGTACTGCATCTGTAGATAAACCATAAACAAAGTACTCATCTCTATTTGCTCTCTACGAACTATTTTAGATTACTAATTTCATATTTAGATCGTCTTATATATGATACTCATACACTAAGTTTGGAAGTACATATATAATAATAAGTATGCATGATAATTTATAATATGAGAATTGAAACAAACCATCAATAAATGAAAAATACATAACTTATTATTTTGTTAATCATTCTGTTTATAAATTATATGATACTTTATAATTCTCTATGCATGATAATTTATAAATCATTCTGTACTCATCTCTATTTGCTCTCTACGAACTATTCTAAATTACTAATTTCATATTTAGATCCTCTTATATATGATACTCATACACTAAGTTTGGAAGTACATATATAATAATAAGTATGCATGATAATTTATAATATGAGAATGGAAACAAACCATCAATAAATGAAAATACACATAACTTATTATTTTGTTAATCATTCTGTTTATAATTATATGATACTTTATGGTATACATCCCATCCCAACACATACTAGGTTATTAAAATTATCAATACTCTCGTTATCAGTAACCTTATGACTATGAATTTTTAGAAATGATAAGATCTCATAAACTAAAAGACATTTGGTTCATATATATATATATATATTTTATTATATAAGATATCTAATTGAATTGTGAACATATACTCATATAATAAAAATTGTCATTTTATCAAATAATCAATGTTTGCTACTAGGGCATACTACCAATAACAATAGGTAATTAAATTATCTCTAAAATATTTAATAATAAATTTTAAAAATTATCATAATTATTAAAATTAAAATTATATTAAAGGCATTTAATATATCTCATAAATTGAAGTTCTTATGGAACTTGTCAAGAAAACAACATAAGGTGCAATTCAAGGGTTGAATAAGCATAAGAGATCGACTGACGAACAAGCTATGTATGTGACCTTTGACACAAAGTCATGTGAAATACAATAATAATTTTAAATTCAAAATAATGGAATGATCATTTAAAAACCATCACTTGCCAATAAGAATGATCAGAAAATTATCATATTTAAGAATCGTCATCGAAATGAATAAAATCATAACTTGTATATTAACAGGAATTTAATCAGACTCATATTCAGTTTCATCAACATCAGACAGATTACACTTAGCATTTGATTAATCTGTCCATAGCTAGTAGTCGTCCCAAATATTAAAAATGTGGTCTACATAAGCATGTTCTATAAACCAAGAGCACCCAGTGGGGTCTTGCCTTGGCCAGCCTCAAAGTAGAAAATCAACATGGCCACCATAGCAAGCCTAGCATGCTTAATCTCAGCAACTTTGAGTCTATCAAGTTTCTCAGGGTCAGGAATGTAGACACCATCCTTAATGGTTCCAGCAAAACCTAATGGATCAAAGAACTTTCCACCAGGATAGCCTTGTTCACCAGTTGCATTTAAAAAGTTCTCAGCAGTTCTTGACCAAGGTGTAGCCCATTCAACTGATTGAGATTCAGGATTGAAGAAATCAACCCACCGCTTGCTCTCAACCCAACCCATTAGAAGAAGCTGGGTGCCTAGGAGTGAGCCGAAGGAGAAGGGTGCTATGGCTCCAGGGTCGGCTCCAGCCTCAACCATGGAACCCCACTCCATGCCTGTCCGACGAATATCCCAACACTGCAGCCATTGCCCATCTTCCGTGGATAAGTTCTGCTTCTCTATACCATTTCAGGAATGCTGGGTCCTTGCCAAGCCCAAGTGGGTCGAATCCGTAATCACCTGGGAGACTACACTCACGAAGATATATGTAATTAGGGTAATTAAGATACAATTAAAATCAACTAAGTAATATTCAATTAGAAAAGATAGATGCTTACGAGCCATCGAGCCACTCAGGATCAATGAGGTTGCCACCACCTCTAACACCAGGAATCCAAGATTTCTTAGGGGGAAGTGCAGCTACCACAACTGACTTTCTAGGAGCACTTGTACCTCTACTAGTACCAGCGAACAAAGCCTGCCCCTTCTTCTTCCCACCATTTAAGAATGAAGAACCACCCAGCCCATTTAGTACAGCTCCGGATGCTGCGGCCGCCATTGATCTGATATCTACTTGATCTCTGTAGCTAGAAAATGGTATGTCAATTATTAATACTAACTAGTACAATCCTTTGGTCTTTGGTTTGGTCTGCTACTTAGAGAGCCAAACAGGATAATGAAATCTGGAGACGAAATCTGAACAAGTATCGGGGATAGATTACGGACCAATGGGACTTGAGGTCCATCCACATTTTTAAATTTCTTCCAACCACGTGGACTCTTTCTCTCTCCTCTCTTGCACTTCACAATTCACTGACCGAGGGTGGGGGGTCCAACGACTCATGAACCACCAAATCTTGTGTTTTATTTTTTGATACAGATACTGATATTTCAAAAGAAGCTTATTTATCATTATGTCTGTTATTGTGATGTTTTCACTTTAATAAAAGTTCAATTATCAAGGATTTAATATATATATATTATTGACGGCCGTGTTTCATTTCAAGTAAACTTACTACTCGAACAAATCTCCCCTGAATTTATTTGGCTAGTGGTGTAACGACCAGTAGATAGTATTACTCTTTATGACGATATCAGTACGTACGGGACAAATGAACCTAAAATAAATTATGTTGGGACTCGAATATATTTATGAAAAGACTTTGGGATTGATCGGTAAATTTCTTGAGGTCCCGAGAAGAAACTGTACAGTATGCCCTTTTTATACTATATATAGTATTTTGGGCATAACTTTTTTCATACGAACTCGGAATTTTATGAATTTTATATCATCGGAAAGCTTAGACCGAGACCTACAACCTCCGCATTAAATAGTTTTCCAAATTCGGATCAGATCAGGGTCAAAAATGTAAGTCAAAATCTGGGTAAATAGTAAAATCGGACTCAAATGATGAAATCCCAAATTTTTCTATTTCTCTAGATGTTTCTACATTTTTCTTGTATCATTTAGGTCCTACTATATAAAGGACCCATTTTTCACTATTACAAGAAAGGAAAAACGAATTTGGAAGAGAGGAAAAGAAGAGGAAACCGTGAGGAGAAAATGGAGGAAAAGAGACCGAGAGAAGAAGAGAAGAAAGAAGAAAAGAAGAAGGAAAGGAAGAAAGAAAAGAAGAGGAAGAGAAGCAAAAGAGGTTTAGCATCTATGAAGCTTGGTGGAAGAGTTGGAAATCAAGAAAGAAAGGTACAAACCCCTTACCCATTTTTCTTAAATGATGTGTTCAATGATTTGGCAATTGTGTAGTGATAAAGAATATGAGTAAGATGATGATTATGTGATTTCTTTTGTTTTAAACCAATAAATGAGATGGTAGACTTCATTTATTTATTTAGGTGAAGATGGGTAGAGTTGATAAAGTGAGTAAAAAGACAAATTCTTGATGGATTAGAAGTTTAGTTGATGAAATGGAATGTAAATTGATGTATGAAAGGTTGGTTTGTAGCTTGGAAGTGTTAGAATGAAAGAAAATAGACGGGTTGGGATGTTGGATAATTGAGTTTGAAATGTTTGGAAAATTATTTAGTAATGTTAATTTGATGAATAAATGAGTGAATGATGATGCTAATATAGTAGTTTTAGATGTATAGAATTGGTGATATGCTTTGGGTAATGCTTGTAGAGAAGGGTAGAAGATATGTAGGAAAATGGATAGTTACTTATAAAGTATTTGTGGAAATACCCCAATGACTTAAAATATTTATTTAGGTTAAAAGTAACACTTATTGGCATGTATTTAGGTGTTGGAAATGAAAGAAATGGGTTTGGAGTGAAAGAAGTTTGTTTGGGAAAATTTTGAAGTTATAGCGACGTTTTGTCGCCAAATCGGATCCACCCGGATTGTACGTGATCTAGCGGCTGTAACTGGGGTTTCGAGCGTCGTTTTTGAACCGTTAATTTTAAGTAAACTAGATACATAAAGAAATCACATATCAAAAATCAGATTTTTTAGACTTAAAATGAAATTGCAGAAAAATTCAGAAGTTGGAGTTAGAGAGTTGGCGAACTGGTCCAGTTCTCTTGACTCGTATGTGTAGAAGTGGCCTATATCTTGAGTCTAGGAGTCAAATTGATATCCGTAAAAAAAGGCATAAAGTAGACCCATAGATATACCCGGCCACGGTTCCGGTTCCGGAACCGAAACCGTTGGCGACGGTTCGGTTGGGGTTCCACCCCAACTCGAACCGGTGGAACCTAACGGTTCCACCGGTCTACGGTTCCGGTTGGAACCGTAGGGTTCCAACAGGAACCTACACCCCAACTTAGTAGCCGTTGGCTCCCTACCCCAATAAGTAAAAAAAAAAAATTATTAAAATTTTATTAATGAAATATAAAATTACTAATATATCCCTAATAACGGTAATAAAACGGTTATATTTAGGGGCATTTTCGGTATCAAAAAAATTCTAAAAATCTATAAATAGGATTCATTTTTCATTATTTCAACACACCAAATTCTCAACTCTCTCATTTTCTATAATTCTCTTATTCTCAATCTCACTTCAATTAGTTGTTAATTTTGTTAAAATTTTAACAATTATTCAATTTTCTTATTTTTCTTCCTAATTTCTCAAACGAAAAATGACAAGCTCATCTGAGACATAATGTCAAATATGCCAACCCAATAGAGCGGCCATAGTGTCATGCACAATCACAGAGAAGAGAAGTTAAGGCTCGGTCCTCGGATATTTTCAAAATTCATTTTATTTGGAACGCCTAGAGAGAAATCACAACGAGCAATTTGCAACTATTGTGGGGTTATCTATAAATTTTCTGGTGGATACGGCAATATGATCAAGCACATGGAAAAAACATCATCCGGTTGAATTTGGCATTGATACGACGCAAACTCAAATGGCCAGGTACGCATCATCTAGTAGAGGTACGAGTGCTGTAGATTTATTTAAATATTCTGATGCAAAAAATAGAGAAGAATTTACGAAAAACTTGTATGGCACATCTTTCTTTAAGCTTTGGTGAAAAACTTCATTTTACTAATTACGTGCATAATGCTTTAAATCCTGCTGCATGTAGAATGACTCGAAACACAAAAACGTCATATTTTTAAATTATACAAAGATGGTAAAATTATTTTAAATGAAATATTTAAAGAGATGAAGGTCGTATTTCTATATGTTCTTATTTGGAGTGACCATTGGCAAACACACTCATACATGGGTGTGACTTGTCATTGGATTGATGCATCATTTACCATGCAAAACGACTTATTGCATTTAGAGTTTTTGATGACCAACATACTGCACAAATATTTATAGAATGATGAAGGTAATTTTTGATGAATATGGTTTAGTAGACAAAATTTTAACAATTGGATTTGATAATGCATCTGCAAATACTGCATCCATCAATGATTTAAATCCTTATGTGAACCAAATTTAGGGGTCGATTTTTCATATTCGTTGTACATGTCATGTCCTTAACTTATGTGTGCAAGACGGTCTAAAATTATTATCACCTTTCTTGATCCAATTAAAACGGCACTTAACTGTATTTGGTCATATTCTCAAGTTAGGAGAGAATGGACCAAGTTTTGTAAAATAAATGGTATTAAACCGATTAAATTTTCAAGAGATGTTCCAACACGTTGGAATTCAACTTATTTTCTTTTATGTCAAGCATTTCAATACAAAGATGCATTATGTAGTTTTTTTTCTCAACATGTTCAAAATATCACACTTATCCTAGTCAATGGGATATTTGTGAAATTTTTTTAGATATTTTAAGAGTTTTTAATGATGCTACTTTAGTTTTTAGCGGTGTTTATTATCCTACAGCACATTTATTTCTTCTTGAGAGTTTGAATATTGTTGGCACTCTCGATGAGCATGTTGACAGTAGACGATCCTAATGATATTGTTTTGTTCGAAGCCATTACTGCTATGAAGGTAAAATGGTTGAATTATTTTAGAGAAATTCCTTTACTTTATCTTATTGCTGCTGTTTTTGATCCTAGATTTAAATTAGAAGGTTTGAAGGGTGGTTTACAAGCTTACTATGGTTATTTAGGAATATTAGATGAAATTGATATTACAAGCATAATGACGAAATTAAGAAATGATTTAATTGTTTTATTTAATGATTATATTGTAAGATATAACTTAGGAACATTAGGTGAATCTAGTAGTAGCGAACCGGTAATTCAAACAAGACTTAGCGCAGGGGATCGTTGGTTATTGCAACGAAATAAAAAACTAGGGATACGACAACTAATAACCTGAATTAGATAATTATTTATCTACAAATTTGAGTTTTCTAATGAAAGTTTATGTAGTAAAAAATTTTAAAATCCTTGAATGGTGGAACCGACATCAAAATATATATCATTTTTTCAATTATTGCTAAAGAGATATTGGCAGCACCTATTTCCACCGTTGCGGTTGAGCAAGCCTTCAGCTTGGGAGGTAATATATTGGAAGCTAGGCGATCTTCATTACATCCAAGCACTCTAGAAGTAACAGCTTGTGTGGATGATTGGACTCGAGCTGATCTGAGACAATAAGAAGATCCCCCCGATGATTTTGAAGATTTGTTCGATAATGCTTCTGCAAGTGCAACAACAAGTGCAAGCGGAACCGGAGCCGAATGATCAACTGATAATGATGATTGATAATTGTAAAATTGTAATTTAAAAAGGGGATATGTCTTAAAATTGTAATGGAACTACGTGAGCTTTGATTCCTCTCACCCTTGGAGGATACATAGGCAACTTAAATTTTAAAAATTAAGCTCAAGCTCTTCAATGTAATAAATTTTTTTATTTATAAAATTAACTCATTTATTTTAATTATTTTCAAAATTTAAAAAAAAGGTTTGGAACCTTGAAGCGAACCGATCGGTTCGGTTCGGTTCAAGGTTCCGGTTCCACACTTGTGGAACCGGAAACCGGCCGGTTCGGTTCGGTTCCGAACGGAACCGAACCGCCAGCCGGGTCTTCCCAAGAGGAGTATTCTATAAAAATTCAGCTCCAGAACTGATCCCCTCTATTTATACCGAATTTTCAAAGTCAGGTCACTGTTAGTGACTCTTCTTTTTTGATGTAAGGAGTTGTAAACGCATAAAATGATTTGCGTAACCGCGAAACGAACCTCGTGTTAGAAACACAGCGGGGGTGATAATTCATGCATTTCACGTTTATTCTTATCTATGTGAATATTCTAGTTGTAGTAGCTAACGAATTTAATCTATTCATATATTTAGATCGGCCTCAAGATTCTCAACGGCCTTCCACCCCGTGAACAGACTCATCTCAGCCGTATACTGTGAGTGGATATTTTTTTCTTTCATCTGATTTTTATTTCACATTTTCGTACAGACTTATATTTTTACGCTTTAGGGCGTTAGAAACTTTTCTTTCGGATACTATGATATTTAATTATGTTTTGAGAAAGAAAATGCTTTCAAGAAATGGTGTACAGTTTATGATTTGCAGCATAGATTTCATGTTTCCGGGGCATGAGGTAAAACCTCACCCCAGTATGTAACTATTACAGTTGGAATTGACGGATATAAAGAACATGTGCACATGTAAGGCCCGGATGGTCGGTCTTTATATTCCTGGTCCCTAGGGTGGCTACACTGCCAGTTGAGCTGTTGTCCTGGGTGTAGAGCTCTACGTTGCCAGTTGAGCTGTTGTCCTGGACGTAGGCACCACCAGCCTCAGAGATGCCGCAGGTTGAGCTGTTGTCCTGAGCATCGAGTACCATCAGTTTTCAGAGATGCCGCAGTTGAGTTGTTGTCCGGGCCATCTAGTATTTTCGTTTTAAAAGTTTTCAGATTTTCAGTATTCATATTTCAGAAACCAGATTTTAGAAAAGAGTTTTCAGAAACTATTATATTAAAGACAGTTTTTGGAAGGATTAAGTTTTCAGAAACAGAGTTTCCATAAAAGATATTTTGAAAATATGATTTTAACATTAAAAACCTTTACTTCAGTTTCAGTTTTTGTCCGCTCACTTAGATCGTATAGCGATCTAACCCCCCCTCTAGCTTTATCTGTTTTGTAGGGATTCCAGGAGGACAAGCTCGGGAGGATGGATACTGATGCAGTCACCAGGGATAGAGTCCACCAGTATTTAGTCACAAAGTATAAGAGTCCAGTTCAAAGTCAAAGTATTTGTATGCAGTAGCACTGTGATAGTAAGTATAAGTGTCTATATAAAGTATTGTAAAAAAAAAAAGCATTTCTGAGTAGTAAAAAGTATTTTATGTTGATTGAGTTGAGTTCTATATGCACGACATTGCATTAGAATAGTTTATGGAAGAGACAGGTTGTTAGAGGCTTATGGGGTTAGCAAAGCTATCCTCTGCCGGTGACATCTCCCAGATCGGGGATGTTACAAGTGGGAACCGTACAAACTTGTAGAAGATAAAACAATCACACAGAGTTAGGGTTTAACGTGGTTCAGTAGCGAGTGGTTCAAACTTACATCCACGGGAGAAAGGGGGTGATAAGCGATGGATATGTTAATATCTATCGCCTCTCCAACTGACATTTTGTGAGTTAGCTCGGGATTATGAGCATTTTGATGTGTTTCGTATTTATTTTGTATGTACAAAGTGTAAGATAGTTGAAGCAGACTTAACGAGCGAAGAAACGGTAAAACGGAGCGAAATTGTGCATAAGATAAAGACTTGAGCAGCTCGTCTCGACGCTGGGATAATCACATTGCGACGTCCTTATGAAGAAAAATGAGGCAGAATACAATTTTCTTCCGCGTCGTGACATGACCTTTTTAGAGTCGCGATGATCAAACAACAAGCAAGCGCGTTGCGACACTGGGACATGGGTGTCGCAAAACGATACAATTTCTAGACTTTAAGAGTATTTCAGGAATCATAAATAGGAAGGTATCCAGAGCTTCCTATAAAAAAATAGTTCGTTCCAAGCCATAGATATTATATTTTAGAAGCCTTCAAAGATACTTTTGAGAGAGAAAGAAACACATCAAGCAAACATAGCACTGAGGTTCAACATCAAGAAAGAAGAAGATTGCCGATGATTGGTGAAATCACTCACATAACGCAAGCACATGTATCGCTCAAGTAGTATAAAATGTATCGATCCCACGAGGAGTTAATACCTAAGTTATCAATTTATGAAGTTAAATGTTTACAAGTATCTAATAAATTGGTTGTTGATTGGATGGTAATTTTTTTCTAAAAACAAGTGAATAAAAAAAATGCAAAAGTAACTGAAAAGAAGTAAATAAAACAATGCGAAAGTAAATTTAAGGAATATTCAATATTAAGAAACTATCTAGGGTTGTAAATCATTCCAATATCTTTTAAAGATGAAGTGGTTATCTTATGTTTATGCAATATATCGGTTTATTAACCTGGAATACTAAAATATGCAAAAGCCTTTTCCGATAGTCAGATGTAAATACCCAGAGTAATCCAATTAATTATATTCATATGT
Source organism: Zanthoxylum bungeanum (assembly GCA_019454045.1). NCBI lineage: Eukaryota > Viridiplantae > Streptophyta > Magnoliopsida > Sapindales > Rutaceae > Zanthoxylum > Zanthoxylum bungeanum. The sequence continues at coordinate 165,981 of SKCR01026313.1, forward strand.
TAACCAAGTTATCTGAATTTATTAAGATTAAGTTCCAATTATGGCTACCTCCGTCCGACAGATATATTTCTATCCTGTAAAGAAATCTACCGAAGAGTCTTTTATCCCAAGATGAGATCGTGAGCTATTGAGTCTAAGGTTGAAACCTAAAATTCATTTTCCAAGCTCATTTTAAGTTTACCAATCAATCTTATTAATAGCGAGTAATAAAAAGCATTAAGCTTAAGGCTCATAAATAAACCTTTATATTACCAAAACAGAAAATTACCACTTATAAACTGGTGATATTAGAATTCATTCACAACCCTAGCTAAGGGGTTTAGTTACCACACATATCTCAGAATAATAAATAATTAAATAAAATAAATGACATAAAGTAAAAGCTAGAAATTAAAAAGATAAAATTAACAATAAAAGAAAATAGTGGGGGTTAGAGGATCCACTTTTATTACTTCTAATTTAGATATCTCTCTTATTATAATATATAAACTTTGCATGACATTACCAACGACCATACAGGCGATATCCTGATTAAGTCAAATTATTATTAATTCCAACCGACCATAAAGGCAGTATCTCATTAAGTCAGGTTTTAAAATAGTTTATATGTTATAATTAGGGAGATTAATCTAAATATTAGTAATAAAAGCTTTACCATTCACCCCAACAGAGGGGAGT
>SKCR01026314.1:0-227501 GCA_019454045.1 Zanthoxylum bungeanum
TGCGACTTGGTATTAAGAAAGGTCACCTTGAACACCCGAAGGCCGGAGGAAGGCTCATTAGGCGCCAAATGGGAAGGGCCCTACAAAATTGTAGAGGTGGTAAGGCCAGGGGTTTACATTTTAGAACAGATGGACGACACCAGATTAAGGAAACCTTGGAATGGCGAGATGCTAAGAAAGTATTTCCAATAGATTCCCTTTCTTTTTTTTTCAGCAAACCAATAAGGGTTAAGAGCACAGTGTAAAACCCCTCTCGAGATACCCCGCAGAGAGTTGTAGAGAGGGTAGTAAGTCCCCGTATATGAATAAAACTTCCTCTTTCCAAAAATAAAAATTTTCACCCACTCTTTTAATTAAAGTTGAAAGCCATATTTAAAATTCCGGGGACATACTCGATACGGAGGGATGATCAGAGGTCGAGTCATCAAACCCATGAAAGACCGATCATAAGTGTTACCATAAAACTCCCGGGCATAGACAATCCGACCTAACGCGCTCCACTTTCAAAAACCAAGACCACATCAAGGGATAAGAAGTATAAAGGAGCACGAGAACCCTTCGCAGTAGCCGAAGCGCAACTACCCCACAACTTATATCTACAGGGGACATTCCATGATGGTAATCACGGGGAGGGAGTACCCCCGTAGGATAACCTGCCTGACCGGTTTGGGAAATACAACGTAATGAATGCGTTACCATATGTTTTGCCTACCCAATGGATCCGTGGGAAGCATAGCACGGGGATAGATGATACCCCCGTGGCGATTGCTTGCTCCAGTGTTACCGAACATAAGGAGGAAAATGCCCTTAATGTCTTGGACACTCTTTGATCCCTATTTCCTTGATCATTCGGATCCGTGGGAAGCATAGCACGGGGAGAGATGATACCCTCATGGCGATTGCTTGCTCCAGTTTTACCGAACATAAGGAGGAATATGCCCTTAATGTCTCGGACACTCTTTGATCCCTATTTCTTTGATCATTTGGATCCAAGAGAAGTATTGCACGGGTAGGGATTGTGCCCTCGTAGCGTATGCTTGCTCCAGCGTTGTAAGGAGGAGCCCTTGAACAGTACACAGGCTCCATGGAGACCTGAAGTATAGAGGATGTGCCCTCACCATTTTAAACGCTCTTTGATCCAAATCCTGGTTCGCCGGGACTTTGAATTGAAAGGTTTAGAATTGTGTTTTGGAGACCTCAAACATGACGCTGTTTTGAGGCATCCTTGATGTTGTTTTTGGATAAGTGTTAAATCACCCCCGCATTTTAATTTCACTTTCCAAGGTTTTTTTTTCGTTTTCATCAGGTTTGACAAATGGATGCCCATGCCAAAACTGATAGGGCTTCAAAAAAGGATCCACTTCCCTTCTGAATAAAACCCAAAGGATTAACCGGCTCGGGGCTGGATTTGTTCTGCCGAAGCCACTTGGTTAATCGGCTCGGGGCTAGATTCGTTCCGCCGAGACCACTTGGTTAATCGGCTCGGGGCTGGATTCGTTCCGCCGATGGCACTTGGTTAATCGGCTCGGGGCTGGATTCGTTCTGCCGAAGGCACTTGGTTTCTCTCAGCTCGGGGTCGGGTTATGTCCCACCGAGTCCGTCCTTTTGGTCTGGGGACGCAACATTCCCCCAGAGCCAAGTGTTTGTCTTAGTTCGGGGTCGGGTTATATCCCACCGAGTCCGTCCTTTTGGTCTGGGGACGCAACATTCCCCCAGAGCCAAGTGTTTCTCTCCGCTCGGGGTCGGGTTACGTTCCACCGAGTCCGTCCTTTTGGTCTGGGGACGTAACATCCCCCGAAGCCAAGTGTTTCTCCTAGCTCGGAGTCGGTCCTCAAGTGGACGTTTTTGGGAGAGCAACCAGAGCAAGTCATGAAGGATCAAAAAAGAAAAATGGAATGGAAGTATATAAAATATTCACATAAATAGGGTCATGAAAAAGAGTTATTACAATATATATATATATATATATATATATATATAAGGTGTTCGGGATTACACGGGGCCCCATTCGGGTTACCCCCTACAGTTCAGCCCGCACAGGGACAATTATTTCTTCCTCAACAGGTACGGGTAGCAACTGGCTGGGCTCGGCCTCGGGAGAGGGGACAATGGATTCCACAGGGATGGCTTGGGAGGCCCCGAAAGTTACGGTTTCAGGAGCAGGAACATGAGCCTCAGACCGAACTTCTTCACAAGAGCAGGAGCCTCAGGTCGGTCCTCTTCAGGAGCCGGGGCGATCGAAAGAGGATCGGGGTCCATCACTTCTTCGGGAGAAGGGGTAGCCATTCTTTAAACTCCTCTTCTGAGATTTCCCCCTTGCGTGGACAGGCCCATATCAAGGCTGGGCAATACCATCGGGATGATCTCGACGCAATCCCCGACCCCCTCAAGTCGGATTGTGTCCCTCTTTACCTCTCACTCAGCTTCTTTCTCCTCTTGAGCTCGTCCCGGCCCCGCACCAGCTCTTCATCTTTGGCCCTCAGCTTAAATTCAACGCTGCGCACTTCCACCTGCAGGATCCTATTATCGGCCTGGGTAGCCTCCAAGTCCTTCTTAGCGACATCAGTATTTTTTCTCCTTAGAGAGCAGCAGCCCAGAGAGCTTTGTTTATTGTATGGGACTCAACAGCAGCCAGCTCCAGATTTTTTATGTTTTCTTCCTTGCGGACTAACTCGGCTTCCTTTTCAGAGAGTCTGTTCTGAAGCCTCTGAGCTTGGCCGCCCTCGGACAAAAGGCTCAAAAAAAGGTCTTTGTTCTTGGCCGTGATATAATTCGCCGGCCGAGAAGAATAGAAAGTCAGAAAACAAAATTGAGTCATGGACTCATAAGTGAGAATAGGGAAATGTGACTACCTTGGCCATTTGAGAGAATATCTCTATAACGACGTCCTCGGGGGAGAGATCCTCATACCTCGGAATCGTCTCCGCAGGAACTGCCTCGGCCAGCTCATTAATAGCCGGTACCAGGTGAGAAGTGGCCTCCATAATGCCCTGTCCAAGGTCTTCTACACCAAGAATCACGGCGCCTTTCCGTTTCTTGGAGGAACTCTCAAGCACTTTTTTCTCCTTCCGAGCTGTCTGCCTCTTTCTCAGGACCATTTCTTCCTCCACCTCCCGGGTCAGCTCGGCTTCCTCTGCCCCGAACGGACGCCTCCTTTTCCTGGTAGGTTTTGATGGGCTTGGGGGTCGGGCGGAAACTATTGGTGATGCCCCGGAAGAGAGAGATAAACTTTAGGCAGCTGACGGGGCTGCCTCTTCAGTCACCTTTTTGGCCTCGGTTGCTGGCCGTTTTCGAGAGGACCCGGCTCCAGTATAGTCGGTTTTCTTTGTTACGCCGGCCAATTGATCCAGGTATCTTGGCCTTTTCAACATACCTACAAAAAACAACAAAGGCAAAAAGGGTGGTCAGTCCAGAATCTGAGCAAATTCAAATTATCATCATGCTAAGCAAACAAGGAGATTGGTTAGAAAGTTAGTAAAGCCCACCTATCCGCCTAGGGACATTCGGAGGAGCAGTCCGAATCAGGCCCGACTCGAGAAAGGCTGCATCATTAACCAATTGCTTCCAATGTTCGACATAACGCCGAGCCCAGCGTACCCACTGCCGGACCTGATGGGAAACCTTGGGAGCATCCCCCCAACAAGCTGGGAAGAATTAGAGAAGTTAAAATCCTATCATAAAATCAAAAGTAAGAACGCTAAGGATTAAAGTCCTAACCTCCCGCTCTAAAGATATCCGGGACAGAGACCTCCTCTTCGTATGATCTCAGAACTCTTCCCCAATCTCCTGTGGCCCAAAACCATAAGTCTTTGAAGTTATTGTTGGAGTCGGGGAGGTTGCCGACAACGTTTGGCAAATCAGCATAAGTAGAAAGGTAATACCAACCATGGTGCGTTTTTGGGTTGGCCTTCAATCGATATAGCCTCTTCACTTCTTCAAGTGAGGGTTCATCGAGTCCCCCCCTGACTCCCAATCACTGAAGCCCGGCCAAAATCCTCCAGCTATTAAGGCTCAGTTGACAGGGGGCGATCTCCATCTCGCCGCATCCAGGCAAATAAGCGTTGCAATCGGCAGCCGGAGTCCACACTCAAGAAAGCCGGAAGAAGTGTCACCGAACCCTCGTCCGTTGACTAGCACGTCCATTGGACCAGGGACTTCAAGACGATATCCATCAGAATATCATATCGCTGCCGAAGCACTCGAAGAAACCGTGAGAAGTGTATTCTATTCAGGAAGCGGTCCAGAAAGTATGGACCGAGCATATCATTCCGAACGAGTCAGAAGCACTTATGCGCTCCTTCAGTTATTTTGGCCGATCCATATCCAAAGCCGAGCAGTCAAAGTCCCGGGCTCTGGGTCCTTTCGAGGTTTTCCTGATGGTAAGTATCTTGTTCATTTCAGAAATGTGGGGGGGGCAGTGTCGATGTCCTCTATGCTTGGTGCCCCCCGATCCCGAGGAAAGCTCTTCAACAGGAGGGGTCGGAGGTCTAGCAAGGTTTGCATAGGAAGACCTGGTGTCAGACATTCCTGACATCCGAGAAATAAAGAAAAAATGGGAGTGTCAGTCTGTAGCTAATTTATAAAGCTAGAGCCTGTGGGTTCTAAATGCCCTAACGATATCCATCAAACCATAAATCTCTCCCCAGCGACATCGAGCTAAACAAAAAATAGACCTATGAGTCTCTAAATCCCAAAAATTCAGACATGCTTCAGAAAAAAAAAACAACAAACAAAACAGGATTCGCACTCATGAAAAAGCAAAGCAAGGAGGACGGTCAGAAAACTTACTTGTTTCTTTCGGAAAGATGAAAGTTTGCTCGGTGTGATCTGGTTGTTCTTCAAGTTCGCTGGTCACAGTTGGGAAGGAGGAGTTCTCACGATTAGGGAAGTCGAAGTGTTCGTAAAAGAAAGCAACAGTGTTTACTCCGTTTTGATATAATATGTTCGGAGCGTTTGTGGCCGTTGGATCGAACGAAAGCGTCAGATATATGCCACGTGTCGTCTTTTAGAATGATCTTCCAAAATTAAATGGACGGATGAGATTGGACGTCCTTTGCGTTAGCAATAGCGGTCAGATTGTTCGTTTTTTGGCGGGAGAACGATGGATGGTTGACAAGTGGCAGGCTCCCGTTGAACCCTAGAAGTGATCTGATGGGCATTTAAGAGGATGTGACAGTTGAGCGTCTCGAGGGGCAAAATTACAGAAGGGCAATAAGAGGATTTTACCTCGGTAGGAAGAAAGTCAGGCCGAACACCTGAGTCAGACCGATCAGGATGTAAGTGCGGGCCGATGAAATTTCTGCTTCAGAAGATCGGCTATCAGTTCATCAAACCGTACCACTCTTATATAGTTCCCGGCACCAACTTGTATGACTCGTTGGAACCGAGAACTAGGGGACATATGTTGATGGTGTTTTCAGGTCCTATGTTATTCAATGAGTACGACAGGGGTAAAAAGGGTAATTCCCTTCTTGGTCAGGATCATTAATACCGACCCGACCACATGAGTAAATGGCTGAGCACTTGAGTTCGGATGACCGGGCAATTATCAAATCGGCAGAAGCATTCTCAGTTCAAAGAACCATTATGCCGACCTCATGAAGACCGAGCAGTGGCAAGACATGCTCCGGAAGATAAGATACCCTACTCTTACGAATAAGATGACAAACTATCCTACTTTCATGGGGTAAACTGATGAGTTAGTGTCCTAATAGGATAAAAGAATTGAAAGTAGTTTTAAATTAGGAATCCTTATGGGAAAAGAAAATTGTCTCAACTAGGAAATTCTTGTAGGAGAAGGAATCTGATTTCTACACTATTATAAATAGGAGGGTAGAGTGTGCATAAGGGGTATCTGAATCAATATCAAGATCATTACGATCAGACTTGTAAGCACAAGAGATATCAGAGAAGCATATCTCTGTAATAAAAGTATCATTCGTTTTGTGTCTGTGGACGTAGGTGGGATCTGATCCTCGCCGAACCACGTTAAATCTCCTTGTTGATTATTGTATTTATCTGTCTTTTGCTAAATTTGCTTTTGGTTCCCCCTTAACCGACAAATTCATTATTGAGGAAGGATTGTCTCAGGAGTAATATTCTCATATTGCCCTGAGACCAAATCAGCCGTCAACACATGTTTTTAGCAACAATGGTAGGTCGAGAACCCAATTCAGTGAGCAAGTCAGAATCTGTACCAGATATGTCTAGGTAATTTTATCATGGTATTATGTATAATCAAATTTATGACTCCTATGGAGGAATCAAAAGCAAAATCTATCACAAGATACAATCCTTCTAGCCGAGATTCACTGTAGGCTAAGGAGTTTGGGAGCCTATTAGATCATATAAAAAAATAGCCTAACAGCATATTAGGCTCTAATATTATTAAAGGTGAAGGTGCAAATCTTTCCAATAATCTTATTAAGTCATTGGGTAAACCGTGCGCAGGTAGGGCCAGTCAAAGTTTAGGAATATGGACTACGAGGATAATAATATGAAGAAATAAAAAGATTTCAGCCATTCAGTTGATAGTACTTTCTAGTGTGGAAGTCAGGTTGAATCAAGGGTGAATTCTATACAACGAAAATTGATTATGTAATACTAGGAAATCTTCCTTGAATAAAATTTCAAATCCCATCATCGGTATTTTTCTTCTTCTCCTCCTTTTTTTTTAACGGTTCCTCAAGCCTTAGCGAGGGGAACAATAATACAACTACTTCAAACCATGGGAATCATGCTTCTAAATCCAGAAGACGTCAATCAGTAATCATGAAGAAGAGATACCTCAGCATTCGCTTGGAATGAATTCTCTGTGTTTCATAAGATGGAATAAGGAAGGATCATAATAGGATTTTGGGTAAAACTTTGAGTGGACTACCACCAGATAGCGTGGAGAGAAATTTTACAGGAATTTGCTGGCAAAAATAGCCAAAATAATCGGATAAAGATATACTGATTACGAGCATCAAAGCTCAGTATCAAAGTACCTTTCCACATGTTCATAACCAGAATGTACAAATACAAATGTTTCCACCACCTCTAACAATGAATTACAGCTAGCTGGCTAATTCAAGATTACTATACCCTTATTGAGATTAGCGAATCTAATTCTAGGATTTTCTAAATGTTATATTGAGGACAGAAGATGAGCTCGGATGGCATAGATATCTAAAAGGTAATTTCTTATATACGAGTATCCCGGACATACTATGCATATAAAATGGCCATGTCTTTCGTTTGCAAGTCACCCAATCTAATCCCGACCTCTAATCCATGGCTCTGATACCATAACTATAACACCCCGAGAAAACTTGGGATGTTATAGGTAGGAGGTTAGCCATCCAACCTCACTAAGCTCGAGTAAACTTTGATCCGACCCATACATCTATAATGCTTGTTATCCATATATGTAAATAACAATCTCATAAAATGTAAAAACACGAGAAGATCTATGTGCCCACCAACATTATCCCTATCAATATAACCATGTGTTTTACAGTCCATTACTAAAAGTCATTATACCTCAAAACATCTTCCCATTAGATACAACACAACATAGTCTAGTACAAGATCCAATACAAAATCCCTTAGGTGACTTGCAAAGTAATATGCAGCATCCAAAGCGCCATCTTCACCAAAGGAGTGAGACCTGAACAAAAGAATGGGAAAACCCTGCAAAACACTAGCAAACTGGAGGGGGTGGGTCTTTTTGGCTTAGTGTGCAGAGCCAGATACCAAATAAATAAAACTTGAAATACATGTATTATATTTCATGCATGTCATAGTCGAAAACATATCAAGCGCTCAATGTCCAAGTCGTGCGCAAAGACTGAGCGAGGAACGAAGCGAGCCCTTGTCGACAAGGTAACAGGGTCGATCAATTTCTGATGGTTGAGCCCCTAAACAAGCACCCCAGCGGAAACATATGATGAGTTGTAAAATATAAAAACATGCAACAAGCGCCGAAACGAAAACATATCATCAATCAAGCATCTCCGCGGAAACATATCGATAATTCAGAAATCAAGAAAACATTTAACAAGCACTGAAACGAAAATATATAATCACAATAAAAAGTCAGTAACAAATAAAACTCAATCAAATTGAAATTTCACAACTTAAAACCTTTAAAACATAAGCAAATAAAACATAAAATAAGACATCTACTCACAATGCATTGGAATGTCGAGAATCACTGACAAGTCGTTGATCGGGCAGAGGATCTATAATGGATAAGAATAATGAGATTCTTTTAATGAACTCTTAAAAACTAAAGTAACCTATAACAAAATGAGATTCTAACGAAGCATTTTATACTACATTTACTCACTATTGTATCTAGCGTAAATAAACTAACTTGGAGCAACCCACCATATAGTCCATCCGTCAATATATCGATATTGCACACTTTCTAAAGTACGCTTTTTTTTTTTTTGAAGCCACACTATCTCACAAAATTCTATTTCCACAACAGAAACTAACATTTTATACACCACCCTACAAAGTATTTCAATATTTTATTTTTTTTTTTACCAATACGCAACTACAAAATCCTTTAATCTAACATTAACCATACATCCACATTGCTCACTCAACTTAACTCACCATCAACAAAGTACTACCAACTTCCTCAATTATTTTCTCCATGGCCGAATACACCCATGCACAACAAGCCTCCATATTTGTTTTTCAATCCAATGAAAACAACCTAATAATCAATCACCTAACATCTAATAAATATTAACATAACCTATCATTAACATTTATTAATTTAATCACCAAACATAATATTTGTTTATAATTATTAAGAAGATTACTCCAAGAACTTCCCCTAGAGCTAACAGAAACTAACCCCTTAATCTCTACTCAACCACTTCCCTTCACCCAAACATCATAGCCACCTCACACAACCACCTATTGAACTAAAAACTCTTCCAAATACCTTTTAATGACAAAAAATCAGACCACCTTTCAAGCTCCAAAATTCTCTTCATCTAATCACAAAACCACCCACACTTCGTCCAAATACAACCAAAAACGAACAACCTCCTAACCATTATAAAAACATAAATTTCGAATCCCAAGCAAATAAAACAATTTATGTAAACCAATTTTTAGGTATTATGGAAATAAATCTTATGCAACACATTTCTAAGCTAATTAACTCCAAAGGAACAAGTAATGGGAGAGTCTTATCTTAAAATTACGAAAACTCAAAGAACCCCCAATTTGCCATCAAGGATCGGCCAAGGAGGATGGGATTTAAGGCTGGTTTATTATTGTGTTCCTAACACAAATGGATCATCGAACTATACTAGGGAGTTAGTGGGTCGAAAATAAGGTGTGATGGAGGTGAAAATTTGAACAAGAGAAGGCTGGGCGTGAGCTGCTTCAAAGGACGTGAATGGCTTAAGGAGAATGAGGGCCTTTATGCCTTTTTTTAACAAAAACAAAATAAATCTCATCAAATGTAAAAGAAAACTATACAAAATTCTACAAATGAATTTCAAAACTTTTCTAGTAGATGTCATTGTCAAATGTATCAAGCGCCCAAAGGAAACAAAAAAGTGAAGCTTGTTACCTTTTAAAATTGAAAAATCAAGAACCTTCAAATTACTGCAGGATTCGGTCAATAAGGGAGATAAAGAAATATTTTCCTTCCTTTACTTGCATAAAACTGTAAGAAATTTTCTAAATATGGTAGTAGAGGTTATATAGAAATTGAAAGGATGTAATCCTTAAAGTGAAGAGTTTAAAACTTAGGAGTGAAGGGAATGGTATGTCCTTTGAATGTAAAGGACATACCCTTATGAATTGTCTTAATAAACATAAGGGTACCTTTTCAATGGTAACCCTCCATGTCTATAAATAAGACATTTATTCCCATTTCAATTCACTGAATTATTTCTATATATATTCTCCAAGAGTCTTGCATACTAGAGTGTCTTTTGAGTAAGAGAGAGTTTCTCAGTATTTTCTCAGTTCAAGATCTTGTAAAGGAGTGCCCCTTGAACAAGAGGAATCCAACTTATCCTGTGAGGACATTAGCCACAAAATCCATAGAGCACCGAGACTGGGCTAATAAGTTCTTATGGATAGAGGCAACTCGACTTGGACTACAACTTTCCATAAGTTTTCTTCATTTTTCAGGTTTTTGTTTATTTTCCATGTTTAGGGCTTATGTATAATATTGGCATGTTTGTGTTCTGGGTTTATTGATTGTTGATGCATGTTTGATTTCGTTTAACAACACCATTTCCCCAACAAACTTAGCGTTTTCGGACGCTACACGAACGTGAACTCTCTGGAACACTTCATTAGAACGCGTTTACAAACGCGATACGAACGTGAACTCACTGGTTAGTTTTGTTCGAACGAGATACGAATGTGACACTAACGAATTGATCCTGGAATTATTTCTAAACTGAAATAGACTTAGATTAACTTCATTTATCATAATATTAACTTAGTAAAATCATATATGTATTACATTAATCTTGGTAGTATAGATGTAAGTTAATTTTAGGATGTTCAATTATCACAAGCATACACATAGTGATAAAGTTGAAATTTAATTGTGTGTTGCATACTTAGTTGAGAATTAAAAGTGTAATCTTACACAAGTAATTCCGTCCAAGCTTGATTGATTTATACATATATAGTCATATATCTATACACATTGTATTGTGAAATTGGAAGTGTAATACTAAGTTTGAATTCCTAAGAGATTCTATTGAGGAAGTGTTTAAATGATATTCTGTCAAAAAGGCGATAAGAGCCTAAGTGGTCAGGGATTTAAGTGGTTACTTCGGACCCCCCTCGTCCTCTGGGAATATTCTTTTATTTACTTATCATAAGAAAACTTAGTCGTAAATTCAAGGACTTGTGTTTGTTGGTACTACTGTCCAATATAACAACGAGTGGATACTTGGTATATCACTTGAACAATATCATTTGTTGATCATTGTACAATTTGTCTTTTGTAGACTTATTGATCGCTATTGATTTTTCTAGTTACATATGGCTAGCGGAAACATCTCAGTACCGGTTGCTCATGGAGAAAAATCGGAAAACAACTCTCCAGTTGGTAAGTACCTCAAAGATCCTCCGGGTCCTATGGAGGAGGAGAAACGAAAACAACAAGCAACTGCGAGAAGAGACATGGTCGTCTGACGACTTCTTGTGCAAGAACTACCTTTGGAATGACTTGACAATACCATGTACAATGTGTACCATGGCATGATTTCTGTGAAGATTCTCTGGGAATCTCTCGAGAAGAAATACAAAACCGAGGATGCGCGGGCGAAAGAAGAAGTTTGTCGTGGGGTATGTGTCTGGACTACAAAATGGTCGATTCAAGAACCGTAATATCTCAGTTGGGGTGAACTACAATTGAACATTCATGAAATATTGGATGAAATGATGAAACTCTGTGAGATGTTTCAAGTTGCCACCATCATTGAAAAGTTTCATCCATCATTGATGGACTTCAGGAGCTATCTGAAACACAAAAAGAAGCAGATGAGCCTTGAAGACCTTGGAGTTCGATTGAGGATCAAAGAGGAAAATAAGAAGTCCGAGAAGGACAGCTACAAGACTATGGAGTCTAAGGCCAACATCCTCGAGGGTGTAAATGGTAGCAAAAAGAGAAAGAATAGTGGAGCTGTTTCCTCCCAAGCTAACAAGAAGTTCAAGGGGAAGTGCTACAACTGTGGAAAAATCGGTCATATGGCAAAGGACTGCAGAAACAATAAGTCTCAGGACATGGGCAAGAAAAAAGAAAAATGAGGCCTATGTCACTGAAGATGAGCAATTGACTGATGAGATCTCAGAGATGAACCTCTCAGCAGTAGTAACTGAAGCCAACTTAGTTGGGAATCGAGGAAGTGAATGATGGTAGACACTGGGGCTGCTCGTCATATCTGTGCAGATAGCAAATGTTTTCTTCGTATCAAAAGGTCGATGGTGGTGATCATCTGATAATGGGAAACTTGTTACCCTAGATTGGTTGGACAAGTCACAGTGGTTCTGAGATGACATCTGGAAATGAGCTTTCATTGAAGAATGTTTGCATGTTCCTGATATTCGGAAGAACTTGGTTTCGGGCTCTCTCCTTATCAAGAATGGCTTTCAAGCTTGTATTTGTTTTTGATAAGTTTGTATTGACCGAAAAAGATGTGTATGTAGGAAAAAATACCTCACTGAGGGCCTTTTCAAGTTCAATATAATGACTGTCAATCGACACAATACTAATAATAAAGCTACATCTTCTGGTTTATATTGTTGAGTCACAAAATGTATGGGCATGGTAGGTTAGGACATGTAATTATGATACGATGCGTAAATTAATTAACATGGACCCTTATACCTAAATTTTCAATTGATAACCAACATAAATATGGGCATGTGTTGAAGCAAAAATACATAGAACGTCATTTCATTCCATAGACGAAGTTTGTACCCTTGGAACTTGTACACACTGATGTGTGTGATATGAATATTTTCCAAACAATAGTCGATAAAAAGTACTTGTCACTTTTATCGATGATATCATAAGATTCTGTTTGTGTATTTGCTGAGGAGTAAAGATGATGCTATTGAGAGCTTTATACACTATAAGAACGAAGTTGAAAATCAACTTGGCAAGAAAATCAAAAGAATCAGGAGTGATGATGTGTTTGAGATGTGGTGATATGTCACCATTTGGGGAATGTGTTCCAATCATGGAATTATTCACGAGACCACTGCTCCTTATTCGCATCAACAAAACGAGATTGTTGAATGTAAAAACCGAACATTAAGGAAATGATAAAACACCATATTGACAAGTTTGGTTTACCCCAGAACTTATGGGGGAGCCTTGCTTTCCACAAAATACGTTATGAACAAGCTACCTCACAGAAGATTGGACAAGACACCGTTTGAGTTGTGGAAAGGTCACATACCTTCCTACAAATATCTGAAAGTGTGGGGGTGTCTTGCCAAAGTAATAGTTCCTAAACCTAAGAAGGTTAGAATAGGACCCAAAATTATTGATTGTATATTCATTGGATATGCTTGCAATAGTAGTGCGTATCGATTCTTGGTACACAAGTCTGAGATTTCCGACATCAATCCGAATATGATAATTGAGTCAAGAAATACGAATTTTTTTGAAGAGACATTTCCTTGTAAGGAAAGACAAAGAACAGAGTCTCTCAAAAGCACTATTGATACTGTCAATGACAGTGATCAGGTTGACCAACAGTCATATCAACGTGAAAATATTGAGACAGTCGAACCTAGATGTAGCAAAAGAGCTAGAACATCTAAGTCGTTTGGTCCCGATTTTCTGACATATTTGTTAGAAAATGAGCCTCAAAGCTATAAAGAAACAATGTCTTCGTCGGAGGCACATTTGTGGAAAGAGGCTATCAATAGTGAGATTGAGTCCATCTACATAACCATACTTGGGAGTTGGTTGATCTTCCTCCAGGTTGTAAGCCACTGGGCTACAATGGATATTCAAACGGAAGATGAAACCGGAGATTGATCAATAGATAAGTACAAGACAAGGCTTGTCATAGAAGGTTATAGACAAAAAGAAGGCCTTGATTACTTTGACACATATTCACCAGTGACTCGTATCACGTCAATAAGAATGCTCATAGCCCATAACAGTTATATTGGTCTCAAAAACATCAAATGGATGTAAAGACGACATTCTTGAATGGTGAATTAAATGAAGAGATATACATGGAACAACCAGAATGGTTCAATGTTCTGGACAAGAACGGAAAGTGTGCAAACTTGTAAAATCTTATACGGATTAAAACAAGCACCTAAACAATGGCATGAGAAATTTGACAAAGAGATGTTGTCAAGTGGGTTCAAAACCAATGAGTGTGATAAGGTGTGTTACACCAAATCAACTCAAAAATGATATGTCATTGTGTGTCTCTATATAGACGTTATGCTGATAATTGGTAGTAATCATGAAATGATTCAGTCTACCAAGAAAGTGTTATCCAGTAGAATTAATATGAAAGATTTAGGAGTAACTGATGTGATCCTAGGAATTAAGATTCTAGGACATCTGAATGATATATGTTATCTCATACTCATTATATTGAGAAGGTCTTGAGAAATATAACAAAGGGAATCTAAATGTGGCGGGCTAGAACTTCTGTAGACCTAACTCTTCATCTATCAAAAAACATGGCTCAAGCGTTTCGCAATTAGAGTATTTGAGAATCATCAGAAGTCTGATGTATCTAATTTTCACACGACCTGATATCGCTCAAGCTGTGAACAGGCCTTAGCAGATGTACGAGCAATCCAGGACATAACACTAGAAAGCCATAGTAAGAGTTTTGAGGTATTGAGAGAAACTTCAAAATATAGGCTGCAATGCAAGATATCCTGCTATTGTAGAGAGATACAGCGATGCTAACTGGATATGTGATACAGTGGATTCCAAATCTACGAGTGGATTTGTTTTCACATGGGTAGTGTAGTCGTGTCATAAAAATCCTCGAGGCAAACATGTATTGTCTGGTCTACTATGGAATTAGAGTTCATAACATTAGACAAAACAGCGGAAGAAGCGGAATGGCTTTGGAATTTCCTAGAGGATATTCCAGGTTGGCCCCCAAACCGGTGCTAGTGATAAGCATACATTGTGATAGTCAATCGGCTATTAGGAGAGCCCAAAATATAAATGTATAATGGAAAGTCTCGACACATACGTCGGAGACACAATATCATACATCAACTGCTCTCAAGTCGCATAATATCGATCGATTATGTCAAGTCAAAGAAAAACCTAGTGCATCCACTTACTAAAGGTTTACTTTGACAACAAGTTTAGAAGTCATCGAGGGGAATGGGCTTGAAGCCTATAAATTAAGAATTTTCACTGTGAAATAACCCTAGCTCACTGGAGATCCCAAGATCTAGGTTCAAAAGGGACAACTGAAACTTTGTGCAATTCAAAACAAGCAATGTAGAGTTTTGTACTCTTTCTCATTCCGATAATGACGCAGAGTGTTGTCTGTCAATGTTAGGATAAACTAAGGCTTTTAATGATCATATATTAGGAGAAGATCCTAATGGGGGTAAAGGCAGATTACCTCTTCATAGTAATTTTGGGAATTTTTGGAATTGATTTGGGCATGTTTTGAACATAAATGACCAAATTGCAAAATTCTTGAAAATTGAGGGACCTTTCGGCCAATTTCGGGTGAAATTGTTTTATGAAATTGTAAAACTGAATTTTTATGTTTTAGACATAAATAAATCATTTGGATTGATTTAGAATCAATTAAAATTGTTTCGGACAATTTTGGGCTAAAATGATATTAAAATTCAAAGTTTTGGTGCAAATTGGTAATTTCTGTGAAAAATCTGATTTTGGGTAAAAATTCAGTTATTATATATTGAGTAATTGAAATAAATTAGTTTATTTTAATTACCCAAGAAAAATAATTGAAATCGGAAAATTTTGATTTTCCGCGATCCGCTGCGTTTACTGAATTACCACCCAAAACCCCAACAAAAATGTATCAGAGCAGGTCTGAACCTCGACATATGATATGAATAAGCCCTAAATTCATTTTTAATTATGTACTTTCATGATACATGCTTATATTTATTTAATTTGATTAAATTAAATATGTTTCATCTTTGCGGGAAAATCCCTGTTTTAATAAGGTTTTGAAAGTAGTATGTATTGGATACATGTTCTTGGTCCGTCTTGTCAATACGGTTTGGGAATCTCTTTTATGGCTCCATCCGAGATCGTGCCAAAGCAGTGAGGGTGTAGTTGATAAAAATTTATCCTACCGGATGTATTGATATACTAGATAAATTCAAGCGAAAGCGGAAATCCTGAACGTGCCAAAGCTGTCAGGACTACGCAAGTATCTTGAATTTTTCATTGACAAGTTTTACCTTGGTACGCCTCCTTGTGAACGTGCCAAAGTGTCACAACGAGAAACGGCCAGGACTGGAATCCAGGAGTCATGTTGAGTGATTGACAATGTGTTGTCTACCTAATGAATATACGTAGGCGAGAACGTGCAAAAGCTGTGAGCTGAAATATATTCAGGGGATCCACTTTTCGCTATTAAATTTAATTTGATTAATTGTTTCATTGCATTCTGTTGGGGATTACAGTATTGCATGTTATAGTGGGAGGGGCATTTTTTAGATTAAAAATCCATGATCTATTTATGCTTTATTTGATTTATATTATTATGAAACTGTTTTTGTCTGCTAACTGTGTTCGCTATCTATATGATAGATTTGCGATGGCGGAACTGCTCCTAATCCTTTGCTTGTATGCTAGATACGAACAAGCTTAAGGGCGCCGAAAACTTCGCAGATTGGGATCTGGATCTGAGAATTGTTCTTGGGTCCGAACAATTAGATTATGTGTTGGAAGGTCCGTTACCACTGGCGGGTAGCACCTGATGCTCCACCAGAGGAACATGAGATTCTCCAAAAATGGAGAGATGATGACAGGCGTGTCAAATCATATATTCTCAGTTCCTTGGGACCGGAGCTTAAGAGGCAATATTATGGATTGCCCGACGCATATACTATGATAATGCGGTTAAGAGAATCCTTTGAGAACCAAGAACAGGTTGCGGTTCACAAGATTTCCATGGAACTATTCCATGCAAGGTTGGAAGAGGGACAGGCTGTGAGCCCTCATATGCTTCATCTGATCGATTTGATCGAACAGTTGAGGCGCTATAATTTCCCTCTTAATGACACTTTAGGACGAAGTGTCATACTTGGATCTCTGCCAGCGTCATATTGTCAATTTGTGATGTATTTCAATATGAATGGGATTAGCTGTTCTTACCAGGAGTTACATAAGATGTTACAGACAGGAGGAAGATTTGAGGAAGGGAGACCGTCCTCGCCCTCCTAAACCCACTGCTCTTCCCGCTTCTTCCCATTCTAAACAAAAAGGGAAGAAGAAGAAGGGTACAAATCTTCACCCTAGGGTAAGATAGGTAAACCCAAGAGAGCTGTCGAAGATAAATGCCACCACTGCAGCAAGATTGGCACGGGAAACGGAACTGTCCTGACTATTTGGCTTAAATCAGAAAGGAAAGAGCATCTAATTCAGGTACTTTTATTTTTCCCATGATTGATATCTCTTTAGCTTGTGAAGCTATGTCATCTAGTTGGATTTTGGATTCTGCTTCTTCGATTCACAATTGCAATTCATTGCAGGTGCTGAAGGAAAGTATACGGCTAAAGTCTGGGGAGATACAATTGCGGTTTGGGAGTGGTGACTCTTTGGATGCAATTGCTGTGGGCTTATGCGAGATTCCTCTGCCCAGTGGGAGACTTTTGTTGCATGACTGTTTTTTGTACCTGGATGCGTTGCGAACATTATATCACTTTTTGTATTAGATACTGATGGCTATAATGTAAATATTAAGAGCGCGTTCTTTGTTTTATAAGATAGATATAATGTTCAGATCTTGTTTGTCCAAATGAGCTTGGTCATTACATTTTGCATACCACTCAAGATATATTTAATGGATGGAATTAATAAACGTAAAGTATCTGATATTAATAATATTGAACTGTGGCATATGAGGTTGGGTCATATAGGCGTGAAACGCCTAACCCAGTTGGTTAGGAATGGTTTGATACCGGATCTCACCATTGAACCTTATCCAACTTGTGAATCTTGTATTCGGGGTAAGATGACCAAAGCCCCATTTTCGGGTGTAGGACACCGAGCCACTGACTTATTGGAACTAATACATTCTGATGTATGTGGTCCAATGAGTCAAACTGCTCACAATGGTTTTTCCTACTTCGTTACCTTTACCGATGATCTGTCACGGTATGGTTATGTTTATTTGATGAAACATAAATCATAAACCTTTGAAAAGTTCAAAGAATTCCGAAATGAAGTAGAAAAACAAACTGGTAAATATATTAAAAGTCTTCGATCTGATCGGGGCGGTGAATATATGAGCGGTGAGTTCATTGATTATTTGAAGGAGAATGGGATTCTCTCTTAATATACTCCTCCAGGTACTCCTCAACACAATGGAGTGTCCGAAAGGAGAAATCAGACTTTATTGGATATGGTCCGATCGATGTTGAGTTTTACAGATTTGCCTTATTACTTATGGGGTTATGCTCTTTTAACTGCTGCACATCTTTTGAATAAGATTCCTTCCAAAGTTGTTTCCACAACTCCATATGAGATATGGACTGGTAAGAAACTAAATCTTAATTATGTTAAGATTTGGGGTTGTCCTGCCTATATCAGGGTGGCTCAGCAAGATAAGCTTTTGCCTCGAGGGCAGAAGTTTAGGTTTGTTGGATATCCTTCAAATACGAAAGGATATTTGTTCTATGATACCGAGCGTCGAAATGTGTTCGTAGCTCGCTTCGCAAAATTTCTTGATAAGGAATTTTTGTCTGAAGGAGGTAATCATAGACAGGTTGAACTTGATGAAGTACAACCTGGAACCAATGAACCAGTGGAGGAACCTGATGTTCAAATAGATGAAAGGCCTTCAACACACACACTCCGTAGGTCTCAAAGGGTACCTAGACCTCCCGAACGCTTGTCTTTGATACAAGAAAATAGTCTGGATGTTCTCTTAGTCGAAGAGACTGACCCTTATACCTATAGAGAAGCGATGTTGGACATCGACTCCGCAAAGTGGAAAAAGGCCATGAAATCAGAGTTAGACTCTATGCATCAGAATCAAGTCTGGGACTTGGTTCCGATTCCTGAGGGAATTGTTCCGATCGGTAGTAAATGGGTTTACAAAAGGAAGCGTGGGCCTGACGGAAAGGTTGAAACCTTTAATGCCAGACTGGTAGCTAAAGGTTACACGCAGCGACCTGGTGTCGACTACGATGAATCCTTTTTCACCAGTTGCGATGCTAAAGTCTATAAGGATTTTATTGTCTATTGCTGCTTACCATGATTATGAGATTTGGCAAATGGATGTCAAAACAGCTTTTCTTAATGGGTTTCTTGACGAAGAAATCTATATGGAACAGCCGGAGGGTTTTGTATCCAGCGAAACCTCAGACATGGTTTGTAAGCTAAAGAAATCCATTTATGGACTTAAACAAGCTTCGCGAAGTTGGAATCTTCGATTCGATGAGATTATTAGATTGTCTGGTTTTCTCAGAAATGCAAAAGAATCATGTGTGTACCAGAAGGTCAGTGGGAGTATGATTGTTTTTTTTCTGGTTCTCTATGTTGATGACATCCTAATCATTGGGAATGATGTAGGAATGATGCAAGGTCAAAGCTTACCTCTGTAAGAATTTCTCCATGAAGGACCTGGTGAAGCTTCTTATATCTTGGGTATAAAGCTCTATAGAGATATAGACAGGAAGCTTATTGGGTTATCTCAATCGACGTACATAGATAAGATCTTAGAACGGTATAATTTTTCTAACTGTAAGACAGCGAACATACCGTTCAGACATGGCATTCATCTTACGAAGAAGATGTGTCCGCAAACAGAAGATGAGAATATTAGAATGTCTAATTAACCTTATGCTTCATGTTTGGGTAGCATTATGTATGCCATGTTATGTACGAGGCCTGATATTAGCTACGCGGTTAGTGTAACCAGTAGATATCAGTCCAATCCAGGAAATGACCATTGGATGGTCGTTAAACATATCCTGAAGTATCTTAAAGGTACAAAGGATAAGTTTATCATTTATGGAGGAAATGAACTGTAGGTTAACGAGTATACGGATTCTGATTTCCAATCAGTTCCCGATGACAAAAAGTCTACATCAGGATTCGTATTTACCCTTAACGGAGTGCAGTTTGTTGGAAAAGTTCCACACATGGGTCTACAGCTGATTCCACCACAGAGGCGGAATATATTGATGCTTCTGAAGTTGCAAAAGAAGCAATTTGGCTTAAGAAGTTTATCACAGAACTGGGAGTTATCCCAAGTATAGAGAATCTGATTCCACTATACTGTGATAATACTGGTACCATTGCGCAAGCAAAAGAACCGACGGCGCATCAAAAGTCGAAGCATGTGGAACGAAAGTACCACATTATTCGAGAGATTGTGTCACAAGGTGACATTGTTATGTGCAAAGTTCCTAGTGAAGATAATGTAGCAGACCCGCTCACGAAGGCCATTCCTCCGAAGCTTGTCGATAAGCATGTGGAGACGATGGGTATTAGATATAATCGATATTGGCACTAGAGCAAGTGGGAGATTTTGTTAGGGTTGGTGCTTTGAGCGCCAATTTCTTATGTATTTCCCTGTAAATACTCTTGTATATATATTTTATTAATGAATTAAATAGACAATTTCTTTAATATAAATTCTTTTATTATATGGTAAAGACGTAAATGACCTTAGAGTGATTGGTTTTGATACAGTTGCAAAAGCATCGCAACTGACATTGAGTGGTATCATAACAGTGTCATTCTTTAACTGTTCCTGGTCAAAGTTTACAATTACTTGGTCAGTAAGTAAACCCGTTGAGACCGGTACATGTAGTATATTGGAATGTTCGATTCTAATGGTTTCTCAATGAACCATGAGTCTCGGGAGACTCGTATAAACACGTAGGTGTTTATATCGGATAAACATTGAACGACTCACCGAAGATTCTTGATAGATGGTACACCAGCGTCAACAAGAATCTTCTCGGGTTGAGTGAGCATAGTGATCCTCCGACTGACATTGAGTGGTATCATAACAGTGTCATTCTTTAACTGTTCCTGGTCAAGGTTTACAATTACTTGGTCAGTAAGTAAACCTGTTGAGACCGGTACGTGTAGTATATTGGAATGTTCGATTCTAATGGTTTCTCAATGAACCATGAGTCTCGGGAGACTCGTATAGACACGTAGGTGTTTATATCGGATAAACACAGAACGACTCACCGAAGATTCTTTATAGATGGTACACCAGCGTCAACAAGAATCTTCTCGGGTTGAATGAGCATAGTGATCCTCCGACTTTAGGTACCACTGTGGATATATGAGGTATCCTCCACATTTTGATGGCACTCACGTCACCGATCTATTTAGATCAGACCTCCGCATGTTCATTGGGTGTGGACTGATCCTTATGATATCATGTGCGTATCAAGATAGGATCCGTAAGTTCTGTGTACAGAGCTTAGGTATCCAAATTAGCAATCTGTTAAAACCAATGGGCCCGTGGTACACTGTAGAAATTAGTTCTAAGTGTTATTTAAGAGATTGCTAATAGATTCGTCGACGAGATTATACCTAAAGAGATTTGACGTTTATATCTATATCTCTGGGATAATCCGGATACCTATGACGGAAGGATTATACGTATGCGGTGACCTCGACCTGTATGGTTCAGGATTTTATCCATGTTCGTCATAATTTACGGGTGGGTAAATTATGGACACAAAATTGGATTTCGTGACAGATATGCCTGAACCTAGAGAGTCTCACTAATGAGATATACTCGTTGGGCACTAGGGCAACTTTTATAATAATATTGATTATTTATAAGTCGTTTAACGGTTAAATGAAAATACATGCTTATGGCCATTTATTAAATGTCGAATTGTGATATTTGACATTTATAATTAATAAATGTATTTTGATTATTTAATATAAATATAATACATGTATTTTTGAGATATTTGTATTTAATAATTTATTTATTCAATTGTTGAATACTTAAATTAATTAGATATTTAATTTAAGTATTCAACAATTGAATAAATAAATTATTAAATACAAATATCTCAAAAATACATGTATTATATTTACATTAAATAATC
Source organism: Zanthoxylum bungeanum (assembly GCA_019454045.1). NCBI lineage: Eukaryota > Viridiplantae > Streptophyta > Magnoliopsida > Sapindales > Rutaceae > Zanthoxylum > Zanthoxylum bungeanum. The sequence goes on from SKCR01026314.1 coordinate 21,790, forward strand.
AAAATACATATATTAATTATAAATGTCAAATATCACAATTCGACATTTAATAAATGACCATAAGCATGCATTTTCGTTTAACTGTTAAACGACTTATAAATAATCAAGATTATTTATAAAAGTTGTCCTAATGCCCAACGAGTATATCTCATTAGTGAGACTCTATAAGTTTAGGCATATCCGTCACGAAATCCAATTTCGTGTCCATAATTTACCCACCCGTAAATTATGACGAACACGGATAAAATCCTGAACCATACAGGTCAAGGGCACCTCATACGTATAATCCTTCCGTCACATGTATCCGGATTATCCCAGAGATATAGATATAAACGTCAAATCTCATTAGGTATAATCCCGTCGACGAATCTATTAGCAATCTCTTAACTAACACTTAGAACTAATTTCTACAGTGTACCACGGGCCCATGGTTTTAATAGATTGCTAATTGGATACCTATGCTCTGTACACATAACTGACGGATCCTATCTTGATACGCACAGGATATCATAAGGATCAGTCCACACCCAACGAACAGGCGGAGGTCTGATCTAAATAGATCGGTGACGTGACTGCCATCAAAATGTGGAGGATACCTCATATATCCACAGTGGTACCTCAAGTCGGAGGATCATTATGCTCACTCAACCCGAGAAGATTCTTGTTGACGCTAGTGTACCATCTATGAAGAATCTTGGGTGAGTTGTTCAGTGTTTATCCGATATAAACACCTACGTGTCTATATGAGTCTCCCGAGACTAATGGTTCATTGAGAAACCATTAGAATCGAACATTCTAATATACTACACGTACCGGTCTCAACGGGTTTACTTACTGACCAAGTAATTGTAAACCTTGATCAGGAACAGTTAAAGAATGACACTGTTATGATACCACTCAATGTCAGTTGCGACGCTTTTGCAACTGTATCATAACCAATCACTCTAAGGTCATTTACGTCTTTACCATATAATAAAAGAATTTATATTAAGAAACTGTCTATTTTATTCCTTAATAAAATATATATATAAGAGTTTTTAGGGAAATACATAAGAAATTGGCTCTCAGAGCATCAACCCTAAGAATAGCCACCTCACACGACCACTTATTGAACTAAAAACTCTTCCAAATACCTTTTAATGACAAAAAATCAGACCACCTTTCAAGCTCCAAAATTCTCTTCATCTAATCACAAAACCACCCACACTTCGTCCAAATACAACCAAAAACGAACACCTCCTAACCATTATAAAACATAAATTTCGAATCCCAAGCAAATAAAACAATTTATGTAAACCAATTTTTAGGTATTATGGAAATAAATCTTATGCAACACATTTCTAAGCTAATTAACTCCAAAGGAACAAGTAATGGGAGAGTCTTGTCTTAAAATTACGAAAACTCAAAGAACCCCCAATTTGCCATCAAGGATCGGCCAAGGAGGATGGGATTTAAGGCTGGTTTATTATGTGTTCCTAACACAAATGGATCATCGAACTATACTAGGGAGTTAGTGGGTCGAAAATAAGGTGTGATGGAGGTGAAAATTTGAACAAGAGAAGGCTGGGCGTGAGCTGCTTCAAAGGACGTGAATGGCTTAAGGAGAAGGAGGGCCTTTATGCCTTTTTTTGAACAAAAACAAAATAAATCTCATCAAATGTAAAAGAAAACTATACAAAATTCTACAAATGAATTTCAAAACTTTTCTAGTAGATGTCATTGTCAAAATGTATCAAGCGCCCAAAGGAAACAAAAAAGTGAAGCTTGTTACCTTTTAAAATTGAAAAATCAAGAACCTTCAAATTGCTGCAGGATTCGGTCAATAAGGGAGATAAAGAAATATTTTCCTTGCTTTACTTGCATAAAACTGTAAGAAATTTTCTAAATATGGTAGTAGAGGTTATATATAGAAATTGAAAGGATGTAATCCTTAAAGTGAAGAGTTTAAACCCTTAGGTGTAAAGGGAATGATATGTCCTTTGAATGTAAAGGACATACCCTTAGGAATTGTCTTAATAAACATAAGGGTACCTTTTCAATGGTAGCCCTCCATGTCTATAAATAAGACATTTATTCTCATTTCAATTCACTGAATTATTTCTATATAATTCTCCAAGAGTCTTGCATACTAGAGTGTCTTTTGAGTAAGAGAGAGTTTCTCAGTATTTTCTCAGTTCAAGATCTTGTAAAGGAGTGCCCCTTGAACAAGAGGAATCCAACTTATCCTGGAGGACATTAGCCACAAAATCCATAGAGCACCGAGACTGGGCTAATAAGTTCTTATGGATAGAGGCAACTCGACTTGGACTACAACTTTCCATAAGTTTTCTTCTTTTTCCAGGTTTTTGTTTATTTTCCATGTTTTAGGGCTTATGTATAATATTGGCATGTTTGTGTTCTGGGTTTATTGATTGTTGATGCATGTTTGATTTCGTTTAACAACACCATTTCCCCAACAAACTTAGCATTTTCGGACGCTACACGAACGTAAACTCTCTGGAACATTTTGTTCGAACGCGTTCTCGAACGCTACACGAACGTGAACTCTCTGGAACACTTCATTCGAAGGCGTTTACAAACGTGATACGAACGTGAACTCACTGGTTAGTTTTGTTCGAACGAGATACGAATGTGACACTAACGAATTGATCCTGGAATTATTTCTAAACTGAAATAGACTTAGATTAACTTCATTTATCATAATATTAACTTAGTAAAATCATATATTGTATTACAATAATCTTGGTAGTATAGATTTAAGTAAATTTTAGGATGTTCAATTATCACAAGCATACACATAGTGATAAAGTTGAAATTTAATTGTGTGTTGCATACTTAGTTGAGAATTAAAAGTGTAATCTTACACAAGTAATTTCGTCCAAGCTTGATTGATTTATACATATATAGTCATATATCTATACACATTGTATTGTGAAATTGGAAGTGTAATACTAAGTTTGAATTCCTAAGAGATTCTATTGAGGAAGTGTTTAAATGATATTCTGTCAAAAAGGCGATAAGAGCCTAAGTGGTCAGGGATTTAAGTGGTTACTCCGGACCCCCCTCGTCCTCTGGGAATATTCTTTTATTTACTTATCATAAGAAAACTTAGTCGTAAATTCAAGGACTTGTGTTTGTTGGTACTACTGTCCAATATAACAACGAGTGGATACTTGGTATATCACTTGAACAAGATCATTTGTTGATCATTGTACAATTTGTCTTTTGTAGACTTATTGATCGCTATTGATTTTTCCAGTTACATATGGCTAGCGGAAACATCTCAGTACCGGTCGCTCATGGAGAAAAACCGGAAAACAACTCTCCAGTTGGTAAGTACCTCAAAGATCCTCCGGGTCCTATGGAGGGAGAAACGAAAACAACCAAGCAACTGCGAGAAGAGACATGGTCGTCTGATGACTTCTTGTGCAAGAACTACCTTTTGGAATGACTTGACAATACCATGTACAATGTGTACCAAGGCATGATTTCTGTGAAGATTCTCTGGGAATCTCTCAAGAAGAAATACAAAACCGAGGATGCCAGGCGAAAGAAGTTTGTCGTGGGTATGTGTCTGGACTACAAAATGGTAGATTCAAGAACGGTAATATCTCAGTTGGGTGAACTACAATTGAACATTCATGAAATATTGGATGAAAGGATGAAACTCTGTGAGATGTTTCAAGTTGCCACCATCATTGAAAAGTTTCCTCCATCATTGATGGACTTCAGGAGCTATCTGAAACACAAAAAGAAGCAGATGAGCCTTGAAGACCTTGGAGTTCGATTGAGGATCGAAGAGGAAAACAAGAAGTCCGAGAAGGACAGCTACAAGACTATGGAGTCTAAGGCCAACATCGTCGAGGGTGTAAGGGTAGCAAAAAGAGAAAGAACAGTGGAGCTGTTTCCTCCCAAGCTAACAAGAAGTTCAAGGGGAAGTGCTACAACTGTGGAAAAATCGGTCATATGGCAAAGGACTGCAGAAATAATAAGTCTCAGGACATGGGCATATGTCACTGAAGATGGGCAACTGACTGATGAGATCTCAGAGATGAACCTCTCAGCAGTAGTAACTGAAGCCAACTTAGTTGGGAATCCGAGAGAATGATGGGTAGACACTGGGGCTGCTCGTCATATCTGTGCAGATAGCAAAATGTTTTCTTCGTATCAAAAGGTCGATGGTGGTGATCATCTGACAATGGGAAACTCGTCTACCTCTAGATTGGTTGGACAAGTCACAGTGGTTCTGAAGATGACATCTGGAAATGAGCTTTCATTGAAGAATGTTTTGCATGATACTGATATTCGGAAAACTTGGTCTCGGGCTCTCTTCTTATCAATAATGGCTTTAAGCTTGTATTTGTTTTTGATAAGTTTGTATTGACGAAAAATGATGTGTATGTAGGAAAAAAATACCTCACTGAGGGCCTTTTCAAGTTCAATATAATGACTGTCAATCGACACAATGCTAATAATAAAGCTACATCTTCTGGTTATATTGTTGAGTCAAAAATGTATAGCATGGTAGGTTAGGTGTGGGAACACAGGAAATCTGGGGCGACGCATGATGTCCTAGGCTCGCGGCCTAGTCGGGAGTACGGAGTAGCCACGGGGACTAACTGGAGAGTAATGGAGTCGCCACCCGGTGTGAACCGGGAAAATGAGATTTAAGGCCGCACTCACCCCTCGCAAGGGAAGACCTCAAACCGTTGGGTTCGGAATGGTCCCTTACTTATGTCACTTGTAATAAAAGGATTTATATAATAATTTAACCAGGCTTAAATAACATTTATTTCCAAAAATATCATGCTTCTAAATTCATATGCATACATCAACAAGTTCATCACAACATGCAACATCACATGGCAATCTCATGAACATATTTCAATCCTATGATATGGAAAACTAAGAACAACATAATCATGCTTGAGTACTATCTCATGAACCTATTAACCAAATAACATGCTAACAGCCTAATCATGGTTGAATACAATCCCGAGAACACATAGAATGGATAAATGCAGGGACACAAATAATACGGTTGGCTATATAACACAAGAAAGATCAACCAAGAGGCAATTATACATGAATATGATAAGACAGACTCAGTTCAGTGTGTGCGCATTCGTGTAGCGTTCGTAAACGCGTTCGAACAAAGATGAAACAGAATACTCACGTTCGAGTAGCGTTCGTAAACGCGTTCGAACGGAAATGAAACAGAATGCTCGCGTTCGTATGGCGTTTGATAGCGCGTTCGAACGGAAATGAAACATAATGCTCATGTTCGTATGGCGTTTGTAAACGCGTTCGAACGGAAATGAGACCTGATACATGATAAGGCAAAAATGCATGCGCGTTCGAGTTGCGTTCGTAAACGCGTTCGAACGGGAACAGACCTGATGCATGAAATGGGACGCAATACATAAACAACAAAATAAAGGGGCGCGGCGAAGTACTGCCGTAAATGTGGCCTTTTGAGGGCTCTTGATCTCTCAAAAAGAGGACCTTTAGACCAACATACTAAGCCCATACGCGTCACATCACATCATGCATACGAACATAAAGACAATCATATCAAACTAGGTATGCTCGATTGAACGTATCTCGCATTCAACCGAACACACATCAATCGGTGCAGCAAAGCGTCGTGATGAAGGATTTTAACCCCTCCAATTAGGGAACCTTTCATCGCACTTACTAAGCCCATGCACTCGATCACATCATACGTGAATAAGCAACATACAGGATTTAAATGACAAGAAATAAATAAACCAAAGCAACGCCACACAAGAGAAGGTGCCGTTTACTCAAGTGGTATGTGGAGTTGTGTCCCATGTACAGACCGCACTACCGTCCATTCGGATTCGGCTACGAAATTTACGTCTGGGTTTCCATCATATATACCACAAGAGACGACACTCTTCCATTTCATTCAAGCCACAACATGCATCCATAAACGACTCTCATGTGAATAAAATTCAATAATAATAATAAAAAAATGAATATAAACTAATGAAAAGGTACCCTCAGGTCTAACCTTTTAAATCATCTCTCGGATGTACGGTACACGATCGTCGGAAGGGTGGATGCTCCGGAACTCTCCCGGTTCACTGGTTCACTGTTCTCGTTCGTTGTCTTACTGTTTTGAGTCGTCGTTCTCCGTCTTTTGCTATTGTTTCCTTGTGGTTTCGCTGCCTTTTCCTCTTTATCTTTTGCTTACTGTTTTTTTGGGTGTGTTCCTCATGTAATTTTTATGTGTGTTGTGTATGAGTTAGGGACTAGCTAGCCTAGGGACTAGGGACTAGGGTTGAGAAGGTTGGTGAAGGGTTCTTTTTATAGGCAAAAGGGTTGGGCTTGACAAGGAAAGAGATTTGGTTAATTAAAGAGGGATTTGATTTGGTTTGGTTAAGGGAAGTCAAGATTGAGGGGGAAAAATCTTGGCTAGATAGGGAAGGTTGAATAGTTGATTGGCTTGGTTTAGGAATACAATATTTTAAGTTTGGGAATAATCTTATTAGATTGGGAATATAATTGGTTGATTGTATTTTAATTAGACATGATTATATTTTGATTTAGTATGTGATTTGTTTAAATTAGGCATGATTTTAGTTTAAGTTGGTAATTGTTTATTTTATGTTTGGTATATGTTTTATTTAATTATTTAATTAATTTAATTATTATCTTATTTAGTTAATGTTTTAATTAATATTTATTTATTTAAATTGGGATGTGTTTTATGGGCTTTGGGGGGCTAATTGGGCTGGATGAGAGGCTAGCAGCAAAACCAGAATTACCGACACCGTTCGAACGCTTCCTCGAACGCGGCACGAACGCCCGCAATCCGTTTGACGTTCGAACGTAAACACGAACGTAGCACAAACGAAAACAGTGAACCTTGTTTATTCTGAATTTCCCCTTCCGATGTCCGTTTCCCGTGACCTCCGTGACTTAAAAGGTAGTGTCTCCAAAATGAGACTCATCATAGGGACTTATGTGTCAAAAATGCAGTGCCTACAGTTGCCCCCACTTTGATGGGACTTGTGTAATGTGCAACAGTGACAATCCTATCAAAGTTATGCAATGCATTTCTACTTACCTGGCTCGCCAGCTGCCACTTGACTTACCATGTGTTGAGTTGCGTTGATTTGGTAGTGAGGTGCTGCGACCCCTGGTTCATTCCCGATCCGTGCTCTATTTTTAGAGCGCCATTTTTGGCATCTTTCGTGTATGTGCTCCATTTTGGAGCGCCATTTCCGGCATTTGTTGTGTGTGTTCCATTTTGGAACGCCATTTTCGGCATCTGCTGTGTGTGTTCCATTTTGGAACGCCATTTTCGGCCTCTGTTGTGAGTGCTCCATTTTGGAGTGCCATTTCCGGCGTCTGTTATGAGTGCTCCATTTTGGAGTGCCATTTCCGGCGTCTGTTGTGAGTGCTCCATTTTGGAGTGCCATTTCCGGCGTCTGTTGTGGTAGCGGTCCATTTCCTGAACTGTGCTGTGCGAGATTGTGGCTCATTTTTGAACCGTTATTTGATGAGATGGTCTTTGCCGCTACGAACCTGCGAACACAAAACAAACATTGCATGTATGTGATATGTATGTATGTATGCATGGATATGTATCATATTCCGATGGGTTAGGCCTTCCTTGGTCCATTTCTGAACAGTGCTTCAATTTCGGAGTGCCATTTTTGGCGAGATGTGATGGTAGTCCCTTCTCGAACCATGCTCCAATTTCGGAGTGCCATTTTCGGCAAGTGGATGAGATGATGGTCCATTTCGAACCATGCTCCATTTTCGGAGTGCCATTTCCGGCGAGATGTGAAAGTAGTCCATTTCGAACCATGCTCCTTTTTCGGAGTGCCATTCCCGGCTTGTTCATTCTCGAACTGTGTTGAGATGAGGCTTTATTCCTCCCGAGCTTTATACCCGAACTGTTGAGATGAGGCTTTATTCCTCCCGAGCTTTATTCCCGAATTGTACTGACATGAGGCTTTCTTCCCCTTGAGCTTTGTTCTCAAACTTATACTGATATGAGGCTTTCTTCCTCTTGAGCTTTGTTCTCAAACTATACTGACATGAGGCTTTATTCCCCTTGAGCTTTGTTCTCAAACTTATACTGATATGAGGCTTTCTTCCTCTTGAGCTTTGTTCTCAAACTATACTGACATGAGGCTTTCTTCCCCTTGAGCTTTGTTCTCAAACTTATACTGATGTGAGGCTTTCTTCCACTTGAGCTTTGTTCTCAAACTATACTGACATGAGGCTTTCTTTCTTCCCCTTGAGCTTTGTTCTCAAACTTATACTGATGTGAGGCTTTCTTCTCTCTTGAGCTTTGTTCTCAAACTATACTGACATGAGGCTTTTATTCCCTTGGGCTTTGTTCCCTGACTGTGTTAACTGTGGGCTTTGTCCCCGAACTGATGTTGAAGTGGGCCTCGGCCCCAACTGCTACTGACATGGGCCCCCTAGATTGATGCTGATGTGGGCCTCAACCCTCGGGATTCATCCTAAACTGTGTTTGATGTGGGCCTCGACCCTGGGACTCATCCCCAAAACCGATTGCTGAAGTGGGCCTCGGCCCCAACTGCTACTAACATGGGCCTCGCCCCTAGATTGATGCTGCTGATATGGGCCTCGCCCCCAGACTGATACTGCTGATATGGGTCTCTCGCCTCATACTGATACTGCTGATATGGGCCTCGCCCCCCAACTGATACTGATATGGGCCTCGCCCCACGACTGATACTGTTGATATTGATGTGGGCCTCGACCTCGGGACTCATCCCCAAAACTTATGCTGAAGTGGGCCTCGGCCCAACTGCTACTGACATGGGCCTCGCCTCCAGACTGATACTGAATGTGGGCCTCGACCCTGGGATTCATTCCCTGGATTCATTCCAAATTCAGATGACGTGGGCCTCGGCCCTATGATTCATTCCCTTGGATTCATTCCCGAAACTCTGCTATTGTACTGTTACTGCTTCTGGTTGGCTTGCATTTGACGCTTTCCTCTCTTTTCTCCTCAGAAACCTGTTATTACAAAACAGAACAGACACAAAAAGGATGCAAATATGTTACGTGTATGCATGCATGCATGATTGGGTTTCCTATCCCGTTGGGTTATGTCTTTTGCCGGTACTCCTGGTGGCTGCTTGGTCTTTTGACAAGTTTGTCCTCTTCCCTAACCAACATGTATCTATGATGGTTTTCAGAACACAAGGGTTACCATGATGTATGTATGCATGGGGTGTATGAGATGTATATAACATATACTAAATCAATAAAATCCTCAAACAAATCGGCCTATTATCATTTTAGAAGCTTTTGGGACAACTGTCATAAGAATGAACCCGTCCCAGTTTAAATGGCCCAACGAGTTCATGTCTTATGGCAAAGAGCCCAACTAGATCCAAATGATAATATTCCGAACACAATCATAAAAGTGGCCCATCAACACTTAGAAGCCTTTGGCCCAATTGTCATAAAATATGTTCTTGTCCCATTTTAAATGGCCCAACAAGCCCATATCTCATGACAAATGGTCCAAATGGATCCAAACGATGATGTTCCCAAACACAAGCATAGAAGAAAGATAATGCAAACGTAATAATTTCTACAGTATGGCCCATCAACATTTCAGAAGCTTTGGGCCTAATAGTCATAAGGTGCGAACTTGCCCCAGTTTAAATGGCCCAACAAGCCCGCATTTCTGACAATAGTCCAACTGCATCCAAATGAGGATGGTCCACAAGCACATATTCAAGGAAATAATTGTTACTTTGGCCAACCCGGTCTATGGGTGGGTTAGTAAGAGTATAGACAAAGGCTCTCACACGACGAAGGATGGCCCACAACTAGGTCTCCCCCACTCAGGGTTCGAGCAACCAAGTGGGCGCACCCTTTTTTATACACTAAGGTACGTGCCAATGACCTATGGTGTGTGACGGACTGTCAAATGGATTTCCCGTTGTAGATCCCCCAGAGGGAAGGTGGAGCGAGGCTCACTTAAATACCCAAGCCTCTTAGGCTCTTATCGCTGTTGTTAGGAATAAAAACAACGAGTCCTCCAAATTAGTCCATCACAATAGGCTACAAGTAGATGGCTATCTAGGTGCCTTCACAGCTTTTCCTTCTAGAAAGGTAGTGAATGAAGAAGACACCAAACCATTACCTAGCCTAAAAATGCCTTTGATTAAACCCTCACTTTATCCATTATAGACACGGTCAATTAAAACATAAATCCAAACATCACAAGACAATATTTCGGGGCCAATTCTCTATCCCCAGTGGAGTCGCCAGACTGTGGGAAACACAGGAAATCTGGGGCGACGCATGCTGTCCTAGGCTCGCGGCCTAGTCGGGAGTACGGAGTAGCCACGGGGACTAACCGGAGAGTAATAGAGTCGCCACCCAGTGTGAACCGGGAAAATGAGATTTAAGGCCGCACTCACCCCTCGCAAGGGAAGACCTCAAACTGTTGGGTTCGGAATGGTCCCTTACTTATGTCACTTGTAATAAAAGGATTTATATAATAATTTAACCAGGCTTAAATAACATTTATTTCCAAAAATATCATGCTTCTAAATTCATATGCATACATCAACAAGTTCATCACAACATGCAACATCACATGGCAATCTCATGAACATATTTCAATCCTATGATATGGAAAACTAAGAACAACATAATCATGCTTGAGTACTATCTCATGAACCTATTAACCAAATAACATGCTAACAGCCTAATCATGCTTGAATACAATCCCGAGAACACATAGAATGGATAAATGCAGGGACACAAATAATACAGTTGGCTATATAACACAAGAAAGATCAACCAAGAGGCAATTATGCATGAATATGATAAGACAGACTCAGTTCAGTGTGTGGCGCATTCGTGTAGCGTTCGTAAACGCGTTCGAACGAAGATGAAACAGAATACTCACGTTCGAGAGTAGCGTTCGTAAACGCGTTCGAACAGAAATGAAACAGAATGCTCGCGTTCGTATGGCGTTTGATAGCGCGTTCGAACGGAAATGAAACAGAATGCTCACGTTCGTATGGCGTTTGTAAACGCGTTCGAACGGAATGAGACCTGATGCATGATAAGGCAAAAATGCATGCGCGTTCGAGTTGCGTTCGTAAACGCGTTCGAACGGGAACAGACCTGATGCATAAAATGGGACGCAATACATAAACAACAAAATAAAGGGGCGCGGCGAAGTACTGCCGTAAAGGTGGCCTTTTGAGGGCTCTTGATCTCTCAAAGAGAGGACCTTTAGACCAACATACTAAGCCCATGCGCGTCACATCACATCATGCATACGAACATAAAGACAATCATATCAAACTAGGTATGCTCGATTGAACGTATCTCGCATTCAACCGAACACACATCAATCGGTGCAGCAAAGCGTCGTGGTGAAGGATTTTAACCCCTCCAATTAGGGAACCTTTCATCGCACTTACTAAGCCCATGCACTCGATCATATCATACGGGAATAAGCAACATACAGGATTTAAATGACACGAAATAAATAAACCAAAGCAACGCCATACAAAGAAGGTGCCGTTTACTCAAGTGGTACGTGGAGTTCTGTCCCATGTACAGACCGCACTACCGTCCATTCGGATTCGGCTACGGAATTTACGTCTGGGTTTCCATCCTATATACCACAAGAGACGACACTCTTCCATTTCATTCAAGCCACAACATGCATCCATAAACGACTCTCATGAAATAAATTCAATAATAATAATAAAAAAAAATGAATATAAACTAATGAAAGGTACCCTCAGGTCTAACCTTTTAAATCATCTCTCGGATGTACGGTACACGATCGTCGGAAGGGTGGATGCTCCGCAACTCTCTCGATTCACTGGTTCACTGTTCTCGTTCGTTGTCTTACTGTTTTGAGTAGTCGTTCTCCGTCTTTTGCTATTGTTTCCTTTTGGTTTCGCTGCCTTTTCCTCTTTATCTTTTGCTTACTGTTTTTTTGGGTGTGTTCCTCCTGTAATTTTTATGTGTGTTGTGTATGAGTTAGGGACTAGCTAGCCTAGGGACTAGGGACTAGGGACTAGGGTTGAGAAGGTTGGTGAAGGGTTCTTTTTATAGGCAAAAGGGTTGGTCTTGACAAGGAAAGGGATTTGGTTAATTAAAGAGGGATTTGATTTGGTTTGGTTAAGGGAAGTCAAAGATTGAGGGGGGACAAATCTTGGCTAGATAGGGAAGGTTGAATATTTGATTGGCTTGGTTAGGAATACAATATTTTAAGTTTGGGAATAATCTTATTAGATTGGGAATATAATTGGTTGATTGATTTTAATTAGACATGATTATATTTTGATTTAGTATGTGATTTGTTAAATTAGGCATGATTTTAGTTTAAGTTGGTAATTGTTTATTTTATGTTTGGTATATGTTTTATTTAATTATTTAATTAATTTAATTATTATCTTATTTAGTTCATGTTTTAATTAATATTTATTTATTTAAATTGGGATGTGTTTTATTGGCTTTGGGGGGCTAATTGGGCTGGATGAGAGGCTAGCAGCAAAACCGCATTACGAATACCGACACCGTTCGAACGCTTCCTCGAACGCGGCACGAACGCCCGCATCCCGTTTGACGTTCGAACGTAAACACAAACGTAGCACGAACGAAAACAGTGAACCTTGTTTATTCTGAATTTCCCCTTCCGATGTCCGTTTCCCGTGACCTCCGTGACTTAAAAGGTAGTGTCTCCAAAATGAAATCATCATAGGGACTTATGTGTAAAAATTCAGTGCCTACATTAGGACATGTTAATTATGATACGATGAGTAAATTAATTAACATGGACCTTATACCTAAATTTTCAATTGATAACCAACATAAATATGGGCATGTGTTGAAGCAAAAATGCATAGAACGTCATTTCATTCCATAGAACGATGTTCTGTACCCTTGGAACTTGTACACACTGATGTGTGTGATATGAATATTGTCCAAACAAGAGGCGACAAAAAGTACTTTGTCACTTTTATCGATGATATCATAAGATTCTGTTATGTGTATTTGCTGAGGAGTAAAGATGATGCTATTGAGAGCTTTATACACTATAAGAACGAAGTTGAAAATCAACTTGGCAAGAAAATCAAAAGAATCAGGAGTGATAGATGTGGTGAATATGTGTCACCATTTGGTGAATGTTGTTCCAATCATGGAATTATTCACGAGACCACTGCTCCTTATTCGCCTTAACAAAACGAGATTGTTGAATGTAAAAACCGAACATTAAAGGAAATGATAAACGCCATATTGACAAGTTCTGGTTTACCCCAGAACTTATGGGAGGAGCCTTGCTTTCCACAAAATACGTTATGAACAAGCTACCTCACAGAAGATTGGACAAGACACCGTATGAGTTGTGGAAAGGTCACATATCTTCCTACAAATATCTGAAAGTGTGGGGGTGTCTTGCCAAAGTAATAGTTCCTAAACCTAAGTAGGTTAGAATATGACCCAAAATTATTGATTGTATATTCATTGGATATGCTCGCAATAGTAGTGCGTATCAATTCTTGGTACACAAGTCTGAGATTCCCGACATCAATCCGAATATGATAATTGAGTCAAGAAATATGAAATTTTTTGAAGAGACATTTCCTTGTAAGGAAAGACAAAGAACAGAGTCTCTCAAAAGCACTATTGATACTGTCAATGACAGTGATCAGGTTGACCAACAGTCATATCAACGTGAAAATATTGAGACAGTCGAACCTAGATGTAGTAAAAAAGCTAGAACATCTAAGTCGTTTGGTCCCGATTTTCTGACATATTTGTTAGAAAATGAGCCTCAAAGCTATAAAGAACATGTCTTGTTCGTCGGAGGCACCTTTGTGGAAAGAGGTTATCAATAGTGAGATTGATTCCATCCTACATAACCATACTTGGGAGTTGGTTGATCTTCCTCCAGTTGTAAGCCACTGGGCTACAAATGGATATTCAAACGGAAAATGAAACCGGATTGATTAATAGATAAGTATAAGACAAGGCTTGTCATAGAAGGTTATAGACAAAAAAAGAAGGCCTTGATTACTTTGACACATATTCACCAGTGACTCGTATCACGTCAATAAGAATGCTCATAGCCATAACAGCTATATTTGGTCTCAAAATACATCAAATGGATGTAAAGACGACATTCTTGAATGGTCAATTAAATGAAGAGATATACATGGAACAACCATAATGGTTCAATGTTCCTGGACAAGAACGGAAAGTGTGCAAACTTGTAAAATCCTTATACGGATTAAAACAAGCACCTAAACAATGGCATGAGAAATTTGACAAAGAGATGTTGTCAAGTGGGTTCAAAACCAATGAGTGTGATAAGTGTGTGTACACCAAATCAACTCAAAAAGGATATGTCATTGTGTGTCTCTATATAGACGTTATGCTGATAATTGGTAGTAATCATGAAATGATTCAGTCTACCAAGAAAGTGTTATCCAGTAGAATTAATATGAAAGATTTAGGAGTAGCTGATGTGATCCTAGGAATTAAGATTTCTAGGACATCTGAATGATATATATTATCCTAAACTCATTATATTGAGAAGGTTCTTGAGAAATATAACAAAGGGAATCTAAATGTGGCTAGAACTTCTGTAGACCTCACTCTTCATCTATAAAAAAATATTGGCTCAAGCGTATCGCAATTAGAGTATTCGAGAATCATCAGAAGTCTGATGTATCTCATTAATTACACACGACCTGATATCGCTCAAGCTGTGAACAGGCTTAGCAGATGTACGAGCAATCCAGGACATAACCACTAGAAAGCCATAGTAAGAGTTTTGAGGTATCTGAGAGAAACTTCAAAATATAGGCTGCATTATGCAAGATATCCTGCTGTTGTAGAGAGATACAGCGATGCTAACTGGATATGTGATACTGTGGATTCCAAATCTACGAGTGGATTTGTTTTCACACTTGGTAGTGTAGTCGTGTCATGAAAATCCTCGAGGCAAACATGTATTGTCTGGTCTACTATGGAATTAGAGTTCATAACATTAGACAAAACAGCGGAAGAAGCGGAATGGCTTTGGAATTTCCTAGAGGATATTCCAGGTTGGCCCAAACCGGTGCTAGTGATAAGCATACATTGTGATAGTCAATCGGCTATTAGGAGAGCCCAAAATATAAATATATAATGGTGAGTCTCAACACATATGTCGGAGACACAATATCATACGTCAACTGCTCTCAAGTCGCATAATATCGATCGATTATGTCAAGTCGAAGAAAAACCTAGTGGATCCACTTACTAAAGGTTTACTTTGACAACAAGTTTAGAAGTCATCGAGGGGAATGGGCTTGAAGCCTATAAAGTAAGAATTGTCACTGTGGAAACGCAACCTAGCTCACTGGAGATCCCAAGATCTAGGTTCAAAAGGGACAACTGAAACTTTGTGCAATTCAAAACAAGCAATGTAGAGTTTTGTACTCTTTCTCATTCCGATAATGACGCAGAGTGTTGTCTGTCAAGGTTAGGATAAACTAAGGCTTTTAATGATCACTATATTAGGAGAAGAGTCCTAATGGGGGTAAAGGCAGATTACCTCTTCATAGTAATTTTGGGAATTTTTGGAATTGATTTGGGCATGTTTTGAACATAAATGACCAAATTGCAAATTCTTGAAAATTGAGGGACCTTTCGCCAATTTCGGTGAAATTGTTTTATGAAATTGTAAAACTGAATTTTTATATTTTAGACATAAATAAATCATTTTGGAATTGATTTAGAATCAATTAAAATTATTTCGGACAATTTTGGGCTAAAATGATTAAAATTCAAAGTTTTGGTGCAAATTGGTAATTTCTGAAAAATCTGATTTTTGGGTAAAAATTCAGTTATTATATATTGAGTAATTGAAATAAATTAGTTTATTTTAATTACCCAAGAAAAATAATTGAAATTGGAAAATTTTGATTTTCCGCGATCCGCTGCGTTTACCTGAATTACCACCCAAAACCCCAACAAAAATGGTATCAGAGCAGGTCTGAACCTCGACATATGATATGAATAAGCCCTAAATTCATTGTTTTAATTATGTACTTTCATGATACATGCTTATATTTATTTAATTTGATTAAATTAAATATGTTTCATCTTTGCGGAAAATCCTTGTTTTAATAAGGTTTTGAAAGTAGTATGTATTGGATACATGTTTCTTGGTCCGTCTTGTCAATACGGTTTGTGGATATCTCTTTTATGGCTCCATCCGAGATCGTGCCAAAGCAGTGAGGGTGTAGTTGATAAAAATTTATCCATACCGGATGTATATGATATACTAGATAAATTCAAGCGAAAGCGGAAATCCTGAACGTGCCAAAGCTGTCAGGACTACGCAAGTATCTTGAATTTGTCATTGACAAGTTTAACCTTGGTACGCCTCCTTGTGAACGTGCCAAAGCTGTCACAACGAGAAACGGCCATGACCGGAATCCAGGAGTCACTGTTGAGT
The DNA here is from genome assembly GCA_019454045.1 of Zanthoxylum bungeanum. Lineage (NCBI taxonomy): Eukaryota > Viridiplantae > Streptophyta > Magnoliopsida > Sapindales > Rutaceae > Zanthoxylum > Zanthoxylum bungeanum. Next base: position 38,300 of record SKCR01026314.1, read on the forward strand.
GATTGACAATGTGTTGTCTACCTAATGAATATACGTAGGCGAGAACGTGCCAAAGCTGTGAGCTGAAATATATTCATGGGATCCACTTTTCGCTATTAAATTTAATTTAATTAATTGTTTCATTGCATTCTGTTTGGGGATTACAATATTGCATGTTATAGTGGGAGGGGCATTTTTTAGATTAAAAATCCATGATCTATTTATGCTTTATTTGATTTATATTATTATGAAACTGTTTTTGTCTGCTAACTATGTTTCGCTATCTATATGATAGATTTGCGATGGCGGCACCTGCTCCTAATCCTTTTGCTTGTATGCTAGATACGAACAAGCTTAAGGGCGCCGAAAACTTCACAGATTGGGATCTGGATCTGAGAATTGTTCTTGGGTCCGAACAATTAAATTATGTGTTGGAAGGTCCGTTACCACTGGCAGTAGCACCTGATGCTCCACCAGAGGAACATGAGATTCTCCAAAAATGGAGAGATGATGACAGGCGTGTCAAATCATATATTCTCAGTTCCTTGGGACTGGAGCTTAAGAGGCAATATTATGGATTTCCCGACGCATATACCATGATAATGCGGTTAAGAGAATCCTTTGAGAACCAAGAACAGGTTGCGGTTCACAAGATTTCCATGGAACTATTCCATGCAAGGTTGGAAGAGGGACAGGCTGTGAGCCCTCATGTGTTTCATCTGATCGAATTGATCGAACAGTTGAGGCGCTATAATTTCCCTCTTAATGAGACTTTAGGACGAAGTGTCATACTTAAATCTCTGCCAGCGTCATATTGCCAATTTGTGATCTATTTCAATATGAATGGGATTAGTTGTTCTTACCATGAGTTACATAAGATGTTATAGACAGCGGAGGAAGATTTGAGGAATGGAGTACCGACTCGCCCTCCTAAACCCACTGCTCTTCCCGCTTCTTCCCATTCTAAACAAAAAGGGAAGAAGAAGAAGGGTACAAATCTTCCACCCCAGGGTAAGATAGGTAAACCCAAGAGAGCTGTCGAAGATAAATGCCACCACTGCAACAAGATTGGCCACTGGAAACGGAACTGTCCTGACTATTTGGCGTAAATCAGAAAGAAAAGAGCATCTACTTCAGGTACTTTTATTTTTCCCATTATTGATATCTCTTTAGCTTGTGAAGCTATGTCATCTAGTTGGATTTTGGATTCTGCTTCTCCGATTCACATTTGCAATTCGTTGCAGGTGCTGAAGGAAAGTAGACGGCTAAAGTATGGGGAGATGCAATTGCGGTTCGGGAGTGGTGACTCTTTGGATGTAGTTGTCGTGGGCTTATGCGAGATTCCTCTGCCCAGTGGGAGACTTTTGTTGCATGACTGTTTTTTTGTACCTGGATGCGTTACGAACATTATATCACTTTTTGTATTAGATACTGATGGCTATAATGTAAATATTAAGAACCGTTCTTTGTATTTATATGATAGATATAATGTTCAGATCCTTGTTTGTCCAAATGAGCATGGTCATTACATTTTGCATACCACTCAAGATATCTTTAATGCTGGAATTAATAAACGTAAAGTATCTGATATTAATAATACTGAACTGTGGCATATGAGGTTGGGTCATATAGGCGTGAAACTCCTAACCCAGTTGGTTAGGAATGGTTTGATACCGGATCTCACCATTGAACCTTATCCAACTTGTGAATCTTGTATTCGGGGTAAGATGACCAAAGCCCCATTTTCGGCTGTAGGACACCGAGCCACTGACTTATTGGAACTAATACATTCTGATGTATGTGGTCCAATGAGTCAAACTGCTCACAATGGTTTTTCTTACTTCGTTACCTTTACCGATGATCTGTCACGGTATGGTTATGTTTATTTGATGAAACATAAATCATAAACCTTTGAAAAGTTCAAAGAATTCCGAAATGAAGTAGAAAAACAAACTGGTAAATATATTAAATGTCTTCGATCTGATCGGGGCGGTGAATATATGAGCGGTGAGTTCATTGATTATTTAAAGGAGAATGGGATTCTCGCTTAATATACTCCTCCAGGTACTCCTCAACACAATGGAGTGTCCAAAAGGAGAAATCAGACTTTATTGGATATGGTCCGATCGATGTTGAGTTTTACAGATTTGCCTTATTACTTATGGGGTTATGCTCTTTTAACTGCTGCACATCTTTTGAATAAGATTCCTTCCAAAGTTGTTTCCACAACTCCATATGAGATATGGACTGGTAAGAAACTAAATCTTAATTATGTTAAGATTTGGGGTTGTCCTGCCTATATCAGGGTGGCTCAGCAAGATAAGCTTTTGCCTCGAGGGCAGAAGTTTAGGTTTGTTGGATATCCTTCAAATACGAAAGGATATTTGTTCTATGATACCGAGCGTCGAAATGTGATCGTAGCTCGCTTCTCAAAATTTCTTGAGAAGGAATTTTTGTCTGAAGGAGGTAATCATAGACAAGTTGAACTTGATGAAGTACAACCTGGAACCAATGAACCAGTGGAGGAACCTGATGTTCAAATAGATGAAAGGCCTTCAACACACACACTCCGTAGGTCTCAAAAGGTACCTAGACCTCCCGAACGCTTGTCTTTGATACAAGAAAATAGTCTGGATGTTCTCTTAGTCGAAGAGACTGACCCTTATACCTATAGAGAAGCGATGTTGGACATCGACTCCGCAAAGTGGCAAAAGGCCATGAAATCAGAATTAGACTATATGCATCAGAATCAAGTCTGGGACTTGGTTCCGCTTTCTGAGGGAATTGTTCCTATCGGTAGTAAATGGGTTTACAAAAGGAAGCGTGGGCCTGACGGAAATGTTGAAACCTTTAAGGCCAGACTGGTAGCTAAAGGTTACACGCAGCGACCTGGTGTCGACTACGATGAATCCTTTTTCACCAGTTGCGATGCTAAAGTCTATAAGGATTTTATTGTCTATTGCTGCTTACCATGATTATGAGATTTGGCAAATGGATGTCAAAACAGCTTTTCTTAATGGGTTTCTTGACGAAGAAATCTATATGGAACAGCCGGAGGGTTTTGTATCCAGCGAAACCTCAGACATGGTTTGTAAGCTAAAGAAATCCATTTATGGACTTAAACAAGCTTCGCGAAGTTGGAATCTTCGATTCGATGAGATTATTAGATTGTCTGGTTTTCTCAGAAATGCAAAAGAATCATGTGTGTACCAGAAGGTCAGTGGGAGTATGATTGTTTTTTCTGGTTCTCTATGTTGATGACATCCTAATCATTGGGAATGATGTAGGAATGATGCAAGGTCAAAGCTTACCTCTGTAAGAATTTCTCCATGAAGGACCTGGGTGAAGCTTCTTATATCTTGGGTATAAAGCTCTATAGAGATAGAGACAGGAAGCTTATTGGGTTATCTCAATCGACGTACATAGATAAGATCTTAGAACGGTATAATTTTTCTAACTGTAAGACAGCGAACATACCGTTCAGACATGGCATTCATCTTACGAAGAAGATGTGTCCGCAAACAGAAGATGAGAAGATTAGAATGTCTAATCAACCTTATGCTTCATGTTTGGGTAGCATTATGTATGCCATGTTATGTACGAGGCCTGATATTAGCTACGCGGTTAGTGTAACCAGTAGATATCAGTCCAATCCAGGAAATGACCATTGGATGGTCGTTAAACATATCCTGAAGTATCTTAAAGGTACAAAGGATAAGTTTATCATTTATGGAGGAAATGAACTGTAGGTTAACGAGTATACGGATTCTGATTTCCAATCAGTTCCCGATGACAAAAAGTCTACATCAGGATTCGTATTTACCCTTAACGGAGTGCAGTTTGTTGGAAAAGTTCCACACATGGGTCTACAGCTGATTCCACCACAGAGGCGGAATATATTGATGCTTCTGAAGTTGCAAAAGAAGCAATTTGGCTTAAGAAGTTTATCACAGAACTGGGAGTTATCCCAAGTATAGAGAATCTGATTCCACTATACTGTGATAATACTGGTACCATTGCGCAAGCAAAAGAACCGACGGCGCATCAAAAGTCGAAGCATGTGGAACGAAAGTACCACATTATTCGAGAGATTGTGTCACAAGGTGACATTGTTATGTGCAAAGTTCCTAGTGAAGATAATGTAGCAGACCCGCTCACGAAGGCCATTCCTCCGAAGCTTGTCGATAAGCATGTGGAGACGATGGGTATTAGATATAATCGATATTGGCACTAGAGCAAGTGGGAGATTTTGTTAGGGTTGGTGCTTTGAGCGCCAATTTCTTATGTATTTCCCTGTAAATACTCTTGTATATATATTTTATTAATGAATTAAATAGACAATTTCTTTAATATAAATTCTTTTATTATATGGTAAAGACGTAAATGACCTTAGAGTGATTGGTTTTGATACAGTTGCAAAAGCATCGCAACTGACATTGAGTGGTATCATAACAGTGTCATTCTTTAACTGTTCCTGGTCAAAGTTTACAATTACTTGGTCAGTAAGTAAACCCGTTGAGACCGGTACATGTAGTATATTGGAATGTTCGATTCTAATGGTTTCTCAATGAACCATGAGTCTCGGGAGACTCGTATAAACACGTAGGTGTTTATATCGGATAAACATTGAACGACTCACCGAAGATTCTTGATAGATGGTACACCAGCGTCAACAAGAATCTTCTCGGGTTGAGTGAGCATAGTGATCCTCCGACTGACATTGAGTGGTATCATAACAGTGTCATTCTTTAACTGTTCCTGGTCAAGGTTTACAATTACTTGGTCAGTAAGTAAACCTGTTGAGACCGGTACGTGTAGTATATTGGAATGTTCGATTCTAATGGTTTCTCAATGAACCATGAGTCTCGGGAGACTCGTATAGACACGTAGGTGTTTATATCGGATAAACACAGAACGACTCACCGAAGATTCTTATAGATGGTACACCAGCGTCAACAAGAATCTTCTCGGGTTGAATGAGCATAGTGATCCTCCGACTTTAGGTACCACTGTGGATATGAGGTATCCTCCACATTTTGATGGCACTCACGTCACCGATCTATTTAGATCAGACCTCCGCATGTTCGTTGGGTGTGGACTGATCCATATGATATCATGTGCGTATCAAGATAAGATCCGTCAGTTCTGTGTACAGAGCATAGGTATCCAAATTAGCAATCTATTAAAACCTATGGGCCCGTGGTACACTGTAGAAATTAGTTCTAAGTGTATTTAAGAGATTGCTAATAGATTCATCGACGAGATTATACCTAAAGAGATTTGACGTTTATATCTATATCTCTGGGATAATCCGGATACCTGTGACGGAAGGATTATACGTATGCGGTGACCTCGACCTGTATGGTTCAGGATTTTATCCGTGTTCGTCATAATTTACGGGTGGGTAAATTATGGACACGAAATTGGATTTCGTGACGGATATGCCTGAACCTAGAGAGTCTCACTAATGAGATATACTCGTTGGGCACTAGGGCAACTTTTATAAATAATATTGATTATTTATAAGTCGTTTAACGGTTAAACCAAAATACATGCTTATGGCCATTATTAAATGTCGAATTGTGATATTTGACATTTATAATTTATAGATGTATTTTGATTATTTAATATAAATATATACATGTTTTTTGAGATATTTGTATTTAATAATTTATTTAATGAAAAGCCCCAATTTTGGTGAAGGTTGAAACTCTAATTTAATAATTTCACAAATTAATCCATTACCACCAAATTAATTAATTCAATGCTTTAATTCAATTTTTAACACCAATTGAGTCTCACCAACATGAAATTCCCCAGAACAATTCTAGGTTTACCATGAGTGGCTACTAAACTCTAGAATGACAACAATCCATCAATATGGCTAAAAGTGTGCTTAATAAACAATTTAAAGCATACTAATTCAAAATACAACCAATGGAAAGTAGAGGAAAAACTAAGCTAATCATATTCAACCTTATAAACATAGAAACAATTTTCTAGAAGGCAAAAGTTAAAAATTCTTACCAAATTTCTCAAATTAGTAAACTTTTCTTCACTTTTCCTTCCTTTTTCCTTGCTCTCGTTTTGTATTTTTGTTTAGGGTTTGTTGAATCGTCAAACCAAAAACAAAAAAATGGTATATATATTTTCCTTGCCATCAACGAAAATGTCAAGGAAAAATAACAACCACAATTTCATTTTTTTGTTTTAAAAATAATTGGAAATTGGCATAATTAATTTGTGGTATATAAATAATAATCAAATTAATATTTATCCAATACCAACCAATTAATTCATGCCAAATCAAGCCAATCAAAATAAGCCAAATAATCCAATTAAAAAGTGTCATTTAACTTATCTAAATAAGTAATAAAGATATTAAATATCTAATTAATTTAAGTATTCAACAATTGAAAATATTATTAAATAAAAATATCTCAAAAATACATGTATTATATTTACATTAAATAATCAAAATACATTTATTAATTATAAATGTCAAATATCACAATTCGACATTTAATAAATGACCATAAGCATGTATTTTCGTTTAACTGTTAAACGACTTATATAATTAAGATTATTTATAAAAGTTGTCCTAGTGCCCAACGAGTATATCTCATTAGTGAGAGTCCTATAAGTTTAGGCATATCCGTCACGAAATCCAATTTCGTGTCCATAATTACCCACCCGTAAATTATGACGAACAAGGATAAATCCTGAACCATACAGGTCAAGGTCACCTCATACGTATAATCCTTCCATCACAGGTATCCGGATTATCCCAGAGATATAGATATAAAAGTCAAATCTCTTTAGGTATAATCCCGTCGACGAATCTATTAGCAATCTCTTAAATAACACTTAGAACTAATTTCTACAGTATACCACGGGCCCATGGGTTTTAATAGATTGCTAATTTGGATACCTATGCTCTGTACACATAACTGACGGATCCTATCTTGATACGCACAGGATATCATAAGGATCAGTCCACACCCAACGAACAGGCGGAGGTCTGATCTAAATAGATCGGTGACGTGACTGCCATCAAAATGTGGAGGATACCTCATATATCCACAGTGGTACCTCAAGTCGGAGGATCACTATGCTCACTCAACCCGAGAAGATTCTTGTTGACGCTGGTGTACCATCTATCAAGAATCTTGGGTGAGTCGTTCAGTGTTTATCCGATATAAACACCTACGTGTCTATATGAGTCTCCCGAGACTCATGATTCATTGAGAAACCATTAGAATCGAACATTCCAATATACTACACGTACCGGTCTCAACGGGTTTACTTACTGACCAAGTAATCGTAAACCTTGACCAGAAACAGTTAAAGAATGACACTGTTATGATACCACTCAATGTCAGTTGCGACTCTTTTGCAACTGTATCATAACCAATCACTCTAAGGTCATTTACGTCTTTACCATATAATAAAAGAATTTATATTAAAGAAACAGTCTATTTTATTAATTAATAAAATATATATATAAGAGTATTTACAAGGAAATACATAAGAAATTGGCTCTCAGAGCACCAACCCTAAGAATAGCCACCTCACACGATCACCTATTGAACTAAAAACTCTTCCAAATACCTTCAAGCTCCAAAATTCTCTTCATCTAATCACAAAACCACCCACACTTCGTCCAAATACAACCAAAAACGAACAACCTCCTAACCATTATAAAAACATAAATTTCGAATCCCAAGCAAATAAAACAATTTATGTAAACCAATTTTTAGGTATTATGGAAATAAATCTTATGCAACACATTTCTAAGCTAATTAACTCCAAAGGAACAAGTAATGGGAGAGTCTTGTCTTAAAATTACGAAAACTCAAAGAACCCCCAATTTGCCATCAAGGATCGGCCAAGGAGGATGGGATTTAAGGCTGGTTTATTATGTGTTCCTAACACAAATGGATCATCGAACTATACTAGGGAGTTAGTGGGTCGAAAATAAGGTGTGATGGAGGTGAAAATTTGAACAAGAGAAGGCTGGGCGTGAGCTGCTTCAAAGGACGTGAATGGCTTAAGGAGAAGGAGGGCCTTTATGCCTTTTTTTGAACAAAAACAAAATAAATCTCATCAAATGTAAAAGAAAACTATACAAAATTCTACAAATGAATTTCAAAACTTTTCTAGTAGATGTCATTGTCAAAATGTATCAAGCGCCCAAAGGAAACAAAAAAGTGAAGCTTGTTACCTTTTAAAATTGAAAAATCAAGAACCTTCAAATTGCTGCAGGATTCGGTCAATGAGGGAGATAAAGAAATATTTTCCTTGCTTTACTTGCTTAATACTGTAAGAAATTTTCTAAATATGGTAGTAGAGGTTATATATAGAAATTGAAATGATATAATCCTTAAAGTAGAGAGTTTAAATCTTTGGGTTTAAAGGGAATGGTATGTCCTTTGAATGTAAAGGACATAACCCACTACAAGAAAACTGTGAAGTAGAAACGGAAAAATTTGTCGCTAATCCGTCGCAACATCATAGGTAGCGACGGAATAGAGACGGAAAAATTTCATCTCTATTCTCCTGGGCGCAAAAAAAATAGCGACGGAATCGGAAATGTTAATTCCGTCGCTAAAGTTAACGACAAAATTTTCCATCTCTATTTAGCGACGGAATTTCTCATCTCTCTAATTAGGTTGCTAATTTGAAACGTAATAAGAGACGGATTTTTCCGTTTCTATTCAGAAACAGAAAGTCCGTCTCTAATTGGAGACAGAATCCATTTCTATTTTCCATTTCTAATTTCCTACGAAATTTCTTTTGTTTTTTTTTTATAAAATTGTTATTTTTTAATTTTTTTAAGAAATTAATTTATTTTAAACAATATTATTAATATTAGTATTAATAATAGTAAAATTATAAAATAAACACAACAAATAGTAAAATAAAAATTTTATTATATAAACGTTATAATGTTTAAAGTACAACATAAAAAAAAATTACATATAAGTTAATCCTCCTTATCTCTTTGCTCACGGTATAATGCCTTCATTTCTCTTGAAGTCTGCAGCAAGCCAATCAACAATCCTCTGCATATATTATGCGACAAATGTCAGACCATTAATCGTTTGCATACATGCTCAAGACACCACCAATATGATGCATCAATGAGATAAAGTCTGAAATTAAAGGAAAGAAAAGGGTACAGAAGAGAACGAGAAACAAAATTTTAAAAAAATGACGACAATGACAAATCACAAGAAAGTCTCCTAGAGAAGATGAAAATAATGAGATTTGACACGTACAAGAAAACATTATTATGATTCAAAATAAAATCAGCAAACTAGTACCTGTTCCAGGATTTCCAAGGAATGCCATATGCGGAGGTCTTCTAGCACCAACTTTCAACCCAAGGGCTCTGCGCCTCTCATCCAGAAGCATCCCCTTAGCCCATTTCCGAAGTTGTAACTTGAGCTCATGCAATCCCACAATATTTGACAGTTCATTTTCAAGTTCATCCATCTTAGCTTTTGTTTTGCTGCATGCTTCAAGTGCTCTTTTCTTTCGCTGCTCATCAATGTGCCAGTGTAATAGTTCACGCAACTTCGCACTCCCATGGCCATTTGAGAGATGATCTAGAGGAGTCTTGCCCTCCTACAAAAATTCACACCAACTACAACTACTTAGAAAGAACAGAAGAATTTAACATTTTAATAAACAATTGAATAATTGCAATTCATCGTACATTGCCCTTAGCATTGCAATCAGCATTATACTCAAGCAATGTCTTAACAGTTGAGTAGTCTTCAGATCTAAATAGAGTACCAGTCAGAAAGGTGTAATGGTGTCATCCCATTCTGCATGTAAATACAGGAAAAAAAAATTAAAAAATTAAATAAAATTGCTCCTCCAGTAATCCAGTATAAACTAAAAACTCAATCAAAAGGGGAAAATATGGAGTTACAAAACTCACATTTGCTTTGGCTTCAATAAAAGCACCATGATCAAGAAGTAACTTTGCAGTCTCATTGCACCCATTCTTCCCTGCCATATGCAATGGAGCTTTGGAGCTTAGCAAGATTTAAGGATTAATTTTAAATAGTCTCATATTACATGAATTTGACTAACCATATTTTGTGCCTCCAACTCAACCTTCTTGATTCCTGGCCAATCAAGCAGAGATTTAACTATTTCAGCCTTGTTATAGCCAGCAGAAACATGAAGGGGCGTTTGTGCCATCTGCATTTTAACCAAAAGTAGAGAATACATTTACTGGAAGAAAAACATATGCAGCTGGTACACATTTTATTTAACAAGAAATTTGCAGAGACAGAACAATCCAAATATCTGCTGAGTCTGACTGTAATCACAGATGGGTTGTAACTCAAAACCTTCTGGTACTTTGAGTTCCCCTGTAAGATCAGGATCTTGGACAATTATCAGGTGGAAGCGGGAGAATAGTGGCCTCCATTCATTCAAGAATGATGTCAGGTCAGGTTGCAGTGCTCCTATAACGATGTCAACCTCGCTATCACTGATGTTTTCTAGAGCCATATTCCCAAAATTGAAAGAGTGCTAATCTGAACTAAGTCTCCAGTGTTCTAAAATGCGCTAGGCGCTAGTCGGGCGGTATTAGGAAACATAATCCATAATATATTTACATGTTTATCCTCTTAGGATCTAACCATACATGTATTACTAGTCCTAGATTTATTTACATGCTAATTGAAATAAATCTATACTAACCACAACACAATTGCATACCTTTTATGCTTGTAGAGACCTCTTAATCAAACTTAATTGATTGCTTAACTCAATAACCAAATGGTCTTATTTTGTTGTGATTAAACACACACAATAGAGGAGATGTGAGAGGAAAACTCTTCTTTTATTACTACCAACAAAAGAATTACAAAGTTTATTATACAAACTTTACAAAAAACCTCTCAACCCTCTTTACTCTCTATTCACTCAATTTAGGAATTTATGGGATAATGAATAATGGACTCAAGGCTCCATTTTATAGTGCTAGAAAACGTGTGCACTGTTCACACGTTTTCACAGCTGTCTCACAAGCTTGTCTTGCAAGCTGTGAGCTGTCTCACAAGCTTGTCTTACAAGCTGTCTCATAAGCTTGTCTTGCAAGCTGTCTTCAACAAATCTCCCCCTCGGTGAAGATTTCCCCAAAATCTGAGCCGACCATCAATCATCCAAATCGGATCCTCAAAAGGATCCTCCCCTCGCTGCATCTGTATGACTGCCTACGTACCCTGAGTTGGGATCAAGCCAATCGTAGTTCTCTGAATCTCCCCACTCTGACTATGTGGAGAGTTTTGTCATCCCGGCTATGGCACGACAGATTTCAAGCTTCTCCTTCGGTAAAACCTTCGTGAACATATCGGCACCGTTGTCGTCGGTGTGAATTTTCCTGAGTTCTAACAGCCTGGAGCTCAGGACGTCCCGTATCCAGTGATACCTCACATCGATATGTTTTGACCTCGAATGAAAGGTAGAATTTTTACCGAGATAGATAGCACTCTGGCTATCGCAGTACACAAATGTACTTCTCCTACTTGAAACCCAATTCCTGGACGAATGTCTTCATCCATAGCAATTCCTTGCAAGCTTTGTAACTGCAATGAATTCTGCCTCTGTTGTAGAGAGTGCAACACACCTCTGCAACCTTGACTGCCATGCCACAGCTCCCCCTGAGAGAGTAATCAGATACCCCGAAGTAGACTTTCGGGTATCCACATCTCCTGCCATATCTGAATCAGTGTAGCCTATCAACACTGGTTTGTCGCTGCTTCCAAAACATAATCATCTTGGATGTGCCTCGAAGATACCGCATGATCCATTTGATCGCATTCCAGTGTTCCCGTCCTGGTTTGACATAAACCGGCTGACCAATCCAACTGCGTGTGCTAAGTCTGGCCTCGTGCACACCATGGCATACATAAGACTTCCCACTTCTGAGGTGTATGGAACCTGTTTCATTTCCTCATTCTCTGTCTCAGTAGAGGGACTCTGTCTCGAACTCAATCTAAAGTGGGTAGCAAGAGGAGTGCTAACCGCTTTAGCCTTGTCCATCTGGAATCTCTGAAGTACCTTCTCGATGTACTCCTCCTGTGACAAGTATAACTTCTTGGCTTTCCGATCACGACCAATCCTGATGCCAAGAATCTGTTCAGCTGGCCCCAAGTCTTTCATCTCAAAAGACTTACTCAATTGCTGCTTCAAATTATCATCCTCGATTGATTCCTGCCAACTATCAACATATCATCTACATATAACAGTAAGATGATAAAGTCATCGTCAGAAAACTTCTGAACGAATACACAATGGTCTGAAGTGGTCTTCTTGTATCCCTGCTCCCCCATAACTGACTCAAACTTCACGTACCACTGTCTCGGTGCCTGTTTCAAACCGTAGAGGCTTTTCTGAGTCTGCACACAAAGTCCTCTTTCCCGCTGACTCTGAAGCCTTCTGGTTGCTCCATGTAAATTTCTTCTTCCAGATCTCCGTGAAGAAATGCGGTCTTGACATCCATGCTCAACTTCCAGGTCGAGGCTTGCTGCTAATTGAGTACCACTCTGATGGATGACATCTTCACAACTGGAGAGAAGATTTCATCGAAATTCAATGCTTTCCTCTGATTGAATCCCTTGACAACTAGTCTGGCTTTGTACCGGGGTTGTGAAGTATGCTCCTGTTGCTTCACCCTGTACACCCATTTGTTCTTCAAAGCCCGTTTGCCTCTTGGCAATTTCACCAACTCAAAAGTGTGATTGTCATGCAAAGATTTCATCTCATCTTGCATGGCTTCCTCCCACTTTTCTCTGTCATCTGTTTCCACAGCCTCCTGGTAGCTCTCGGGTTCTCCCCCGTCAGTAAGCAGCACATACTCATATGCAGAGTATTTGGTTGAAGGTCGCCTATCTCTGTCAGACCTTCTCTGTGGAACTGTTGGTAGCTTCTGGTACTGGTGGTTGATCATGATCATCATCTCTGGGAGCTTCATCACCTGTACCCTCCTGTCTGGGAACCTCATCTTCAACTCGAACTGGCACCGGTGTCTGAGGTTCTGGATTCACATACCTGTATTGTTGGGGCATTGTCTTCATCTCCTTTTTGATATCTTCTATGGTCTGGTCTTCAACGAAGACAACATCTCGGCTCCTGCGATCTTTTTCTCCTGATCATATCAGCAGTTGTAGCCGAAATCATCCTGACCATAGCCAATAAAGACACACTGTCGCGTCTTTGCATCAAGCTTGGATCTCTCGTCCTTTGGGATGTGTACAAATGCTTTGCACCCAAAGACATGCAAGTGTTCGTAAGACACTTCTTTACCTGTCCAAGCTTGGTTAGGAACATTACCTTTCAGTGCGACTGCTGGGGACATGTTCAAAACATGTACTGCTGTGATGAGTGCCTCCCCCCAAAATGTCTTCGGCAGCTTGGCTTGTGACAGCAAGCTTCTGATCCTTTCGCACAAGGTTCTGTTCATCCTCTCAGCTAGGCCATTCAGCTGAGGTGTCTTTGGAGGTGTCGTTTGATGTCGGATTCCTTGCGTCTTGCAGTACTGATCAAACGGACCTCTGTATTCTCCACCATTATCTGTTCTGATGCACTTCAGTTTCTTGCCGGTTTCTCTCTCCACCAGAGCATGAAACTCCTTGAACACTCCTAACACTTGATCTTTTCTCTTCAAGGTGTATGCCCAGATCTTCCTTGAATGATCATCAATGAATGTCACATAATACAGTGACCCACCAAGTGTTCGTGTCTGCATCGGACCGCATACATCTGAATGTATGAGATCTAGTACCTCCGGTTTCCGTTGAGGCGGGGAGCTCTGGAAGGATACTCTGTTCTGCTTTCCAGCCATGCAGTGTTCACACTTCCGTAAGTGTGAGTTCTTCAATTCGGGAAGAACATTCCGCCTGCGTAGTATCTCCATCCCTGTTTGGCTCATGTGACCGAGCTGTTTATGCCATAGCTCGGCTGCCTCATTGTTGTTGACTGTATTTATGCTACTATTTGAAAGCTTAGCATGCATCAAATACAGAGTTGAATCTTTCTTACCTCGTGCCACGACCATTGATCCTTTAGTGAGCTTCCAGCATCCGTCACTAAAGGTGCTGCAGAAACCTTCATCATCCAGCTTGCCTGTTGAGATTAGGTTTAACCGGATGTCTGGGATGTGCTTGACTCCCTTCAACACTAGTCTTGTCCCGTTGTCGTTTCAAGGCAGATGTCTCCAATACCGACGGCTTTGGACTGTCCGTCATTCCCCATCCTTACAGCACCGTAGTCCCCTGGTGTGTAAGATGAAAAGAAGTCTCTGCGAGATGTGGCGTGTATGGAGGCGCCACTATCTATCACCCAACTGGTCTCGTGGCTGGCAAGATTCACAACAGCTTCTTCATACATTATGCAGAAGTCTTTGGTGGTTTTCTCGGTGGTAGTAGCAACTCTTTCTTGATTAGAGTCACCGTCTCTCCTGGACTGCTCATTCTTCAGTTTGTAGCAATCCCGCTTCATATGGCCTTTCTTCTTACAGTAATAGCACTCAATATCTCTGGTTTTTGATTTCCCCCGGTTCTTGTCTGATCTCCCTGGGCCTCGGCTTTTACTCATCCCCCTTCTGGTGTTCTTTTCTGTCACTAGAGCTTCTGAGGTTGAGGCTGATGCTGACTCCTGCATTCTCGTCCTCTTTTCTTCCTCGAAGATCCTGGTCTTTGCCATCTCCATAGTGACTTTCCCATCTGCGGCTGAATTTATCACCGTAGATCTGAACGTTTCCCAAGATTCTGGTAACGTATTAAGGAGTATTAAGCCATTTACCTCATCTCCGAAGTCTATGCCCAATCCAGACAATTCCTTCATGGTTCCGAGGAAATCGTTGATATGGTCTGCCACAGCTGTACCTTCCTGGTATTTCAAACCCATCATCTTCTTGATGTAGTACAGCTTGTTGTTTCCAGTCTTTGCTCGGAAAAGCTCCTCCAGCTTTCTCCATAAGACACGTGCATTTGTTTCTTCACTAACATGGTTGACGATACTGTCGTCGATCCACTGACGAATAGTACTGCATGTTTTCTGGTGAAGATTAGCCCACTTATCATCGGTCATTCCTTCTGGTTTCTGCTCCAGAAATACCGATCCATCATAGTCCTTCACATACAGAAGGTCTTTCATCCTTCCTCTACATGTGAAATAGTTTGTACTGGTTAACAAAATCATTTTTCCGTTGCTCCCCTCCATCATAAAAATTCTAAGCAGAATTTCAAAAAACGGACCTCACCGTTGCGTCCGGAATGGTCGACAATGGTGGAAATGACACTTCGTTTGTCAAAATCCGACACAGGGACCAATTACAAATTCCAGAAATTACACAGGGGTCACAGTGCAATTTCCGAAAGTTCAGGGGCCAAAGTGCAATTACGGAAAAGTTCAGGGACTATATTGCAATTTCCAAAAAGTTCAGGGACTAAATTGAAAATTTCTGAAAGTATAGGGGCTAAATTGTAATTTCCAGAAAGTTAAGGGACCTATCTGAAATTTACCAGGCACCGCTGACGTGGCTGCTGACTGGGCTGCTGACTGTGCGCTGACTGGGCGACACGTGGCGGATGACGTGGCGTCTTCTTCTTCCTTAAGCAGGCGCGTGGAGCGCGTGATGAATTCTCTGACTGGCGCGTGCGACGTCCTCAGGCCTCCGTTTGATCGCCGGAAAATACCACCGTGCTCGTCTCGCCGTGAAACGTCTGATGGTATGCTCAAAATCGATTTTCGACAACTTTCGTCGGAACCGACTTTCCGAACCGAATCTCCGTTACCGAGTTTCGGGATCCCTCCGAGTAAACCTTAGCTCTTGATACCACTTGTTGTGATTAAAACACACAATAGAGGAGATGTGAGAGGAAAACTCTTCTTTATTACTACCACCAACAAAAGATTACAAAGTTTATTATACAAACTTTACAAAAAACCTCTCAACCCTCTTTACTCTCTATTCACTCAATTTAGGAATTTATGGGATAATGAATAATGGACTCAAGGCTCCATTTTATAGTGCTAGAAAACGTGTGCACTGTTCACACGTTTTCACAGCTGTCTCACAAGCTTGTCTTGCAAGCTGTGAGCTGTCTCACAAGCTTGTCTTACAAGCTGTGAGCTGTCTCACAAGCTTGTCTTACAAGCTGTCTCACAAGCTTGTCTTGCAAGCTGTCTCATAAGCTTGTCTTGCAAGCTGTCTTCAACATATTTATAGGAGGGAAATCAAGTCACTATGTAATCACATGCATTGATTACTATTAATCAATTATTAGGATGTATAATGACATTTTCTAACCCTTCCAAAAATGTTACCATCATGGGTGTACCATATGTTCCCCATTTAACATTTTATTAAATTGTTGTCACTTAACAACTCTTGTTGTTACTTAATTATTTGATTAACAATTCTTGTTGTTTACTTAGTAATGAAATCATTACTAATTGTTGTTATTTAACAACACCAAATAATTAACTTAATAATTTCCAACATGAAATTATTACTAATTGTTGTTATTTAACAACACCAAATAATTAACTTAATAATTTCCAAATGAAATTATTACTAATTGTTGTTATTTAACAACACCAAATAATTAACAACAATTAATTTCCAACAGGCGGCAACCCAGCGCCTAGAGCCTAGAGCTCCTAGTCGGGGCCTACACGGTTAATCGGAAATTGAGAATTTCTATAATTAGGTTTAAGATTTTGTATGATTTGGAGAAATCAATCATATGTAAATGTTATTTGAGTAATGACTAATATTTATAAATAGTCAATTTGATGAGAAACTAACAAAAATAGAATAAAGATTAGTTTTTGAAATTAGGATTTATGCTCTAAATTGAGATTTTTTCAAATTGATGAGTTATAGAGTTAATTTTGTAAAATTAAGGTTATGGTTAGGATTGGGGTGTGAAATTCGGCCAGAAAAAACAATTAATTTTGAATTATGTGTCGGTCAACGGCAGTTGACCGATGAATTTGCGACGAGCGGTTGACCCCAACGATTTGGGGCCAGGCGGGGCGGCAATAGGCCGCCGAACCTATACGCGCCGCCTAGGCACGCCTAGGCGGGGCGTTTTAGAACACTAAAAGCAGCTCGTTTTTGGCTAAAATGTTATTAAGTATGGCCACTCAATTACAAAACACTTCAAAATTTCTCTGAATATCCTGTCAAAAGATATTCAAAATGTCAGAAACCAAACATTCTAAGTCAAACTTGCTGAATAAACAAGATGATGAAAATTTCCAAAATTGCATACTGGTAGGAAGAACAGGGGTGAGGATATGCTTGATATTAAGTGCCTGAATCATAAAGAGGACTTCTTCTTTTCCAGTTGCTATGAACAGCTTCAACACTTTCTCGTTAAGCTTTCCAGCATTTAATGTTCTCTGTGAATCATAATCATATGCTGAATGAATAAGGCAGAAGGTCAAATAAGTAACATTCCGCAACAAGGCAAAGTTATCAATAATGTATTTGTAAAATTGATGACCAGAATATGATGTTTGGGATTTAATTGAGAATGAGGAAAAGAATTATGAATCACTATATTAGGATAAGCTAAGGCTTTTAATGATCACTATATTAGGAGATGAGTCCTAATGGGGGTAAAGGCAGATTACCTATTCATAGTAGATCACCTATTTCAAGTAAGAAGTGAGGCCGCTTCCATGGGATTTTACAGGCTGACTTCCCTAAAGTGCTTGATGAATCCAGGACCGATGTTCATGGCTGAAATGAACACAACCGTAGAACGGGAAATGGTCGAAGTAAAGTTATGTGCTGGCAATTGTCTTGGTTTACACCAACGGTGGAACAATTTAAGACTATGGGTTACTGGATCGCCAAGTAAATTCGATTGTCATTCACTAGGAAAGGTTCAAGGCGAAAGCTACATATTTTGATGCAGTTTTATGTCACGGGAACTCTCTTAGTGTCTGTATGAATATTTAGAAAATTGTGGGGGATTGTAAGAAATTTTCTACATATGGTAATAGAGGTTATATATAGAAATTGAAAGGATGTAATCCTTAAGTGAATAGTTTAAACTTTTGGGGTTTAAAGGGAATGGTATGTCCTTTGAATGTAAAGGATATAACCTTTAGGAATTGTCTGAATAAACATAAGGATACCTTTTCAATGGTAACCCTCCATGTCTATAAATAAGACATTTATTCCCATTTCAATTCACTGAATTATTTCTATATATATTCTCCAAGAGTCCTGCATACTAGAGTGTCTTTTGAGTAAGAGAGAGTTTCCCACCATTTTCTCAATTCAAGATCTTGTTAAGGAGTTCCCCTTGAACAAAAGGAATCCAAGTTATCCTGGGAGGACGTTAGCCACAAAATTCATAGAGCACCGAGACGGGGCTAATAATTTCTTAAGGACAGAGGCAACTCGACTTGGACTACAACTTTCCATAAATTTTTTCATTTTCCAGGTTTTTGTTTATTTTCCAAATTTTAGGGTTTATGTATATAATATGGACATGTTTGTGTTCTGGTTTTATAATTGTTGTTGCATTTTTGATTTTGTTTAACAACACCATTTCCCCAATAAATTTAAATACACCCATTATGTTAGGAAGCTAAGGGACGAAAATGGAGAATTAGAGAGGCAAAAAATGGGAACAATGAGGGGCTGATTGCTTCCAAAAATGAGAAGGCTGAGTTCTTTAACTATGGAGAGATGGGGGAAAATGTCGTGGCTTATGGGAGAGAGAGAGATCGTGAGAATTTACTTGAAAATAATGTGAAATATAGAGCAAAAAAAAAGAGCAATTCCTGAAGATTAGAGAGAGAAAAAAAGATATGGTGTTTTACATATATGATGGAGAAATGTCTAGAAGGAAAGAAAAAAAGAAGTAAATAAATTTACTATTCACTCTTCATTTCCAAATGTACCAATAATTAACACCAAAAATTATCCTTCAAGAAATCTCCCCCACTGGAAAAAATAAAAATTTACTTAAATCAAAGAAAGTGTCTGGCATTATTTGATCAATCCGATAGATGGTCACATGTGGATTAATCTGAATCCTCAGTGTACTATGAACTCATGCATGGCAGGCCATGTCCTTTGATTTACAAATGTGAGGTTGGTGTAGAAATCCCGACCAATAATATGTATTTTGGGGACATAGTTTGGTGTGTAGCTGGAGACATTTTACATAGATATGGAATTCACTCATTCTTGCGAGAAGTATATGAGTATCTTCCATGAGGGTCTATTCAGTACTTGAACAATTAGAGAGCTCAAGTCTTTCTATTACGTATAGAAAGATTAATATTCATAAAAGTTATGAGTAAATCATTCATTAGAGAATCAATGGTATGCATATATTTTGACATGGCTCTAATTATGAGATACTAGTGAAATGTCAATTTGTGTGTAATGACTATATCGATGGACGCTGATATAGTTCGGCTTATTGTATTTATCTACGACAACGAGAGTTAAACTTTGGGTTTTAAGTGGAATAACCCGAAGATAATAATTTGAAATATTTAATTAAAGAGTTTCGATATTATTCGAGCTCGCAACTGTAGGTCCATTTGGTCCTCATGCTAGCTCAATATACTGTAGTAAATTATATATAATTGGATGGTCCAATTATAAGGTCACATATATGATTAATATGATTACTTTTAATATAAGATTTTTTTATTTCGTATAAATGAATATAAGATAATCATTTAATTTAAAATATTAAATTTATTAAATTATATTTTACATATAAGTTAATAAGTTCTATTTTTGAAGTAAATGAATTTAAAATGGTGATTTTAAATTCATCATTTAAAAAAAATGGAAGTTACAATATTTTATTTTGGCAAGTTGATATGTCTCAATGAAGACATTAACAAAAAATATTTTTGGTAGAAAAATTGGCCTATGGCCGAAAAATACAAAGATGACGGCAAGGGTGTTGTTTATTTTTATAGATAACGTAAACCCTAGATAGAAATAGGAAAAGTTTTTTCTATTTACCCTAATCTATTTTCTCCAAACTCTAGCCACCTTATTTGTTTTCTAAAGTTCTCTCAAAAGTTGAAAGGAAAAGAAAAACAAAAAGGATTGACTGTGACAATTTGATTTCTCTAAAGAGTTTAGAGATCTAAGTGATGAGTGAAGCCTACACTTCATTTTGTTGGTAACGAGTCACATCATGGAAGATCAATTGGTGTTGACGCGATAACTTTTCCTCTTCTTCTTGAACCACTCAGCAGTGAGCAGAAAAATCTTCTCACTGCCGCCACTTCACATACCTTGTTAGTGTTCTGTTTCATTGCTTTTTTTCACAGAAATTTTTGGGAAGATAAATGACTATTTTGTAGATGTTCTAGGACTATTTTAGAGTCATTATTTATCCAAAACAGTGGTAGAAAAATACGTGAACAACCAACACAAAACAATGAGCTATGCGAGCGTAAATGGTGTTTTCGGTGTGCAAAACAGTCAAGTTTTTGGACTGCTATTTGGAGGTTGTTCGAGGCTGGAAAAATCATAAAAATAGAAGCAAAACAAGTCTAAAGAAGCTGGACAGCTTCGGCTGAGAATGGGCAAATGTAGAAAAAATTTCAAGGTCGATCCCGGTGCCTAACATGCTCCTACCATAAGGGAAATCGTTCCTTACAATTGGAATCTAGAGCGAGGTTGAAAAGTTTATTTATTTATACGTGATATACACATTTTTTCATGTTGTGTGAGTAGGCAAAAATTTTATGTTCGTGTGATGAATATTTTTGTTTAAGTTTATGTGTGAATGTATTGCATTGATCGTAAATTTTTCCGGCTCTTATTTTTAAGTTATTTTATTTTTGGGGAATGTAGGCCGTAATGTAATTTTTACAAAGTGTTTTATATAAGTTTTATGTAATTTTTCAGTTGTATCAACTTTTATGTAAATTGGAGAGTCGATGTCGTCAACTACTTCATAAAGAGTTTTTCCTAATCCATGGAGCAAGATTTGAAAATCAATGGATGCCTTGGTAAATTTCATACTTATTAGATTAGTATAGGAAAAATAAGAGTCTAGTCAATGCATTATGTTAAATACGAAATGTTTGAATAACATGTCATCTAGCTTAGGGTGCCTACTGTGCCATGGTTCCGATTCAGAACCAAAACTGAACCGGTGGGAACCAGATGGTTTCGATTCCAGCCGGTTCCAGTTCCAATTCCATAATCGGAATCGAAATTGGAACCAGATTTGTTCGGTTAGGGTTCACCCATAGCCGAACCGAGAGGAATCAGACAGTTCCAATATCTCAAACTGGAACCGTTCGGTCATTTCTATGGTTCCAACAAGAACCATTCAGTTCTGGTTGTAACCGTTCACTGCCCTAAAAACTAAGAAAATAATAATTTTTAAGAGGAATTATTAAATTACCCTTAATAATATTAATAAAAAGACTAGTTTTATGAGCATTTTAGGTATCGAAAACATAATCCAAAAATGATAAATATGGGTCATTCTTCATTTTTTTAACACACCAATTCTAAATTCTCTCAATTTCTATAATTTTCTCATTCTCAATTCTCTCATCTTCAATTTCTCATTCTCATTTCTCAATTATCTCATTATTCAATATTTAAAAAAAATTACAAGCTCATCTAAGAACAATATTTCCAATGTGCCAAGCCAAGAGAGCAGCCAAAATATCGGTACACAGAGAAGAGAAGTTAAGGCTTGATCCTCCGATATTTTCTAAATTCATTTTCATTTAGTCGAGACTTAAAATGAAGGTCCAAGAGTAATATGCAACTATTGTGGTGTATCTTACAAATTTACTGGCGGCTATGACAATATGAACAAGCACTTGGATAGACATCATATCATTGAAATAGGACTTGATATAACACAAACTCAAATGGGCAGGTACGCATGATCTAGCAGAGGTACGAGTTCTTTAGATTTATTTTAAATATTCTGATGCTAAAAATAGAGGAGCATTTGCTAAGTTTACTTATATGACACATATTTTTTAAAGTTTTGGTGAAAAATTATTTTTACAAATTACGTTCGAAATGCTTTAAATCATGTTGCTTGTAGATTGAGTAGAAATACAATAAAATATAAAAATGTCTTATTTCTATTTGTTTTGATATTTGGAGTGACCATGGACAAACACACTCATATATGAGTGTAAATTATCATTGGATTGATGCATCATGGAACATGCAAAAATGACTAATTACTTTTAGAGTTTTTGGTGAGCAACATATTGCACAAAATATTTATAGAACGATTAAAGTAATTTTTTATGAATATGGTATATTAGGTAAAAGTTTAATAATTGGTTTTGACAATGTATCTACAAGTACTATATTAATTAGAGATTTAAAAGAAATATACCAATCAAATTTGGGGGTCGATTTTTCATGTTTGTTGCACATGTCATGTCCTTAATTTATGTGTTCAAGATGGTCCAAATTTTTTAGCACCTTACATTGATCCTATTAAGATTGCACTTAATTGTATTTGGTCATATTCTCAAGTTTGGAGAGAATGGACAAAGTTTTGGAAATTAAATGGTGTTAAAGTGGTAAAATTTTCACGACATTTTCCAACACGTTGGAATTCAACTTATTTTCCTTTTAAGTCAAGCTTTCAAATACAAATATGTATTATGTAGTTTTTTTCCTAACATATCACACTTTTGCCTAGTCAATGTGAAATTTGTGAAAAAATTTAGAACTTTTAAAAGTTTTTAATGATGCCACATATATTTTTAGCGGAGTTTATTATCCTACAATAAATTTATTTCTTGTTGAAAGTTTGAATATTGTTGGTATTTTATCTGAGCATGTTGAAAGTTCTGATCCTAATGATATTGTTTTAATTGAAACTATTGCTATTATGAAGCGAAAATGGTTGATTTATTTTAAATACATTCCATTACTTTATCTTATTGCCACATGTTTTGATCCTAAATTTGAAATATAAGGTTTGAATAGTGGCTTTCTAGCTTACTATACATATTTAGGAGTAGCTGATGAAATTAATATTACAAGAAAAATAGATAAAATAAAATTTAATATATTTATTTAATGATTATATTAGTAAATATAACTTCTAATCATTAGGACAATCTAGTAGCGAACCCGTAATTCATTAAAGACTTAGCTTATGGTTACTACAACGAAATAAAAAACATAAGAATAACACGACTGACTATCCGAAATTAGATAATTATTTATCTACCAATTTAAATTTTCCTCCTAAAAGTTACTACGTAAAACTTTTCAAGTACATGACTAGTGAAACCGACATCAAAATGTCTATCATGCTTTATCAATTATTGCTCAAGAGATGTCGCAACACATGTTTCTACCATTGCGATTGAACCAGCCTTCAGCTTAGGAGGTAATATTTTACAAGCGAGACGATCTTCATTACATCCAAGCACTTTAGAAGCAACAACATGTGTGGATGATTGGACCCGAGCTGATCTGAGGCAACAAGAAGATGCCCCCATGACTTTGAAGACTTGTTTGATAATGCATCTGCAAGTGCCAGCGGAACAAGAG
The DNA here is from genome assembly GCA_019454045.1 of Zanthoxylum bungeanum. Lineage (NCBI taxonomy): Eukaryota > Viridiplantae > Streptophyta > Magnoliopsida > Sapindales > Rutaceae > Zanthoxylum > Zanthoxylum bungeanum. The sequence continues at coordinate 61,863 of SKCR01026314.1, forward strand.
CTGAAGGATCAACAGGCACTGATAATGATGATGATTGATGAGTAAATAATTGTAATGGGGAACTATCTCAAAATTATAACGGAACTACATGAGCTTTGATTCCTCTAACCTTTGGAGGATACTTAGGCAACTCAAGTTCTTAAAAAATTAAGTTCAAGCTCTTTAATTTTATTTTTAATTTAATATAATCTAAATTCAATTCAAATTCATAATTTTAAATAAGTTTTTTAATCTCAATTTTTTATTTAAAAAAAATTCATTATTAAATTTTTTCTAAAAAAAATCGAAAAAGAAACGGAACCGAACAAGAACCGTCCGATTCGGTTTCGGTTCTCGGTTCCATAATAGTGTGAAATCGAGAATCGTTCAGTTTTGTTCCGATTTGGAACCGAACCATTGGCCGGGTCTATATGAGGTATTTCAAACTACAAAGTAAAGTGTTACTAGATGAGTTACTTGCTATTCAACCAGCACACCATTGTCAATAATAGTTTACATAAGCATAACACATTTGACATCTGAGCATTAGATGCAAGTATATCAGAATGATCCGCCACCTAGATGTAGTGGGAGAGCTGTACGATAACTCAATCACTATCTAGGAGTTGGAGAGAAACAAGTTGTTGCATCCGTGATGGTGTAGATGATTCATTGACCTATCGTAGTGCAATGTATGATTCTGATAAAGAGGAATGACTCAAATCCATGAACCTCGAGATGGAGTCAATGTACTCCGACCAACCTGATGTGGTAAAACTCATAGGTTGCAAGTGGATCTATAAAAGAAAGAGGGGAGAAGATGAGAAGATACAGACCTTCAAGGCTATGCTAGTGGCCAAGGGTTATACCCAGAAAGAGGGAGTCGACTATGAGGAAACTTTCTCGCCAGCAGCCATGCTCAAATCCATTCGCACTCTTCTCTCCATTACCGCGTATTATGACTATGATATTTTGCAGATGGACGTCAAGATTGCATTTTTGAATGGAAATCTTGATGCCTATATCTATATGGTAAGACAAGAGGGGTTCATAGCCCAAGGCCAAGAGCAAAAGTTTTGCAAGCTGAAAATGTCAATTTATTGACTTAAGCAGACATCTCAATCTTGGAACATAAGATTTGTACCACGATCAAGTCTTATAATTTTGAGCAGAACGTTGATGAGCCTTGTGTATACAAACGCGTCATTGATGAAAATGTGGTTTTTCATGTTTTGTACGTTGATGATATCTTATATATTGGGAATGATGTAAAAATATTATCGGACATGAAATCCTTTCTAGCTAACCAATTTCAAATGAAATATTTAGGAAAGGCTAGTTATGTACTTGTGATTCAGATTCTTCGGGATCGTAAGAGACAACTGTTAGCTATGTCTCAGGCATTCTATATTGATAAGATCCTTGTGTGATTTGGAATGTAAAATTCCAAGAAAGGAAATTTGCATTTTCGACGTGGAATTCATTTGTCAAAGGAACAGTCTATTAAGACACCTCAATGAGTTGAGAAAATGAGACATATCTCATATGCCTTAGCAGTTGGTAGTCTCATGTATGCTATGTTATGCATGAGATCAGACATCTATTTTGCATTGGGAGTTGTCAGTAGGTTTCAGTCTAACCCATAATTTGATCATTGGGTAGCTATGAAACATATTCTCAAGTATCTTAAGAGAACGAGAAATTATATGCTTGTATATTCAAGTGAGGATATGATCCTCACGGGATATATAGACTCTGATTTTCAAACGGATGTCGATTCTAGGAAATCAATATTTGGATCAGTGTTTACCCTAGGTGGTTGGGCCATTGTATGGGGGAGAAAAAAACACTTTTGTATTACTGACTCCACCATGGAGGCTGAGTATAAAGCAGCTTAGAAAGTAGTCTGACTCCGAAAATTCTTGGGAGATCTGGAAGTTGTTCCAGATATGGATAAACCACTCACACTTTATTGCGATAATAATGGTTCAGTGGCGAACTCCAAAGAACCAAGAAGCCACAAAAGGGGAAAGCATATAGAGAGAAGATATCATCTCATCAATTAGATAGTGTAGAGATCAGACTTTATGTCACGAAGATTGCATCCACAGAGAACCTGACTGATTCGTTTTCAAAGAACTTGTGAGCTAAAGTGTTTTAAGGTCACCTAGGGGTTTAGGATTACATGATATATCTTATTTGCTCTAGTGCAAGTGAGAGATTATTGGGATATATGTCCTAGAACTTTATGTAATGTGTAATCAAAATTATTTGTTGAAAATAAAATATGCATTGTTTATTTATCAATTGTTTTGATTTAAATTGCATATTTTAAATTATCAAGTTTACCATTGATTACTTATGTACTTTCAGACTTAGTGTAAGAGTTTCATACACAATAGGATTTACGTGTGAAGTTAGTAATCTAAAATAGCCCATAGATAGCAAGCAAAGCGGGTACTTTGTTTGTGGTTCATCTATAGCTGCGGTCCATTCTATTATTATATGGCGATCTTGATCCGAGATCGTCCATGTGATGACATGAGAATGAATCCATCTTATATGATGTGATCATATAGAACTGGACCCAGATAGAAATGAATTTCTTATAATATCTGTTAAATAAAGAAATTCATTTCAATCTACTATATGGTCATATATGAATTTATTTGAATTCTGAGTGTACTACAAACTCCTGCATGGCAGGCCATGTCATTTGATTTACAAAGGTGAGGTCGGTGTATAAATCCCGACCAATAGTTATGTATTTTGGGGATATGGTTTGGTATGTAGTTTGGGACATTTTACATAAATATGGAGTTCACTCTTTCTTACGAGAAGTATAGGAGTATATTTCTTCACGGTTGATTCGGTAATTAAACGATTATAGCGTTCATGTTCCTCTGTTACGAGTAAAAAGATAAATATTCATAATAGTTATGAATAAATCGTTAATTAGAGAATCAATAGTTCTTAAGGTAAAATAATTAGAGAGGTATACATATATTTTGACCTGGCTCTAATTATGAGATACTCGTGAAAATTCAATTTGTTTGTAATGATTATATCGATAGACACCGACGTAGTTTGGCTTATTGTATTTATCTACGACAACGAGAGTGAAGCTTTAGGTTTTAAGTTGAATAACCCCAAGTTAATAACTCGAATTATTTAATTAAAGGGTTTAATTAATATTTCGATATTATTCGAGCTCAATACTGTAGGACCATTTGGTCATCATGCTAGCTCGATATACTGTAGCAAATTATATATAATTGGATGGTCCAATTATAAGGTCACATATATTATTAATATGATTAATAATATATATGTCACACTTGACACTTATATTAATTTTTTATAATCATTTAATTTAAAATATTGTAATTATTAAATTATATTTTATATATAAGTTAATAAGTTCTATTTTGGAAGTGAATGAATTTAAAATGGTGATTTTAAATTCATCATTTAAAAAAATGGAAGTAATAATATATTTTTTTTGACAAGTTGATTATGTCTTAATGAAGACATTTAACAAAAAATATTTTAGGTAGAAAAATAAGCCTATGGCCGAAAAATACAAAGAGGAGGGCAAGAGTTTTATTTTTTGTTTTTAGACAACATAATCCCTAAATATAAATAGGAAAAGTGTTTTCCTATATACCTGATGAGCAGAAAATATATCAATATTTACCGCCCCTTTTACTTAATATTTTATATAGTTTCTCGAGATTTATGAATATTTTGATGTGTTTGTATTTATTTTGTAGATAAATAAAATATCGGGACTCACTGGAATCAAATCGGGGCTAAAACGAAGAAATTCATATCAAAAAAGGTAAAATAGGAATTTTCCAAGGCGCGTCGCGACGCAGAGGACATTGCGCGTCACGACGCGGAAGCAATCATGCGCTGTAGACACTCGTCATCACTGTAGCATGCGTCGCGACACCCAAGCCCTTTTGTATCGCAACGCCGAAATAATAATACAGCCGCCATCTACTGTAGTACGCGTTGTAAAGCAGAGGACTTGGCGCGTCGTGACGCGAGCCGTTTTTTGAGCCTATAAATAGAGGCTGAAATCAGTTGAATTTCTTCATACTTTCTTATGAGGAATTTCTCTAGAATACAAAGAATAGAGTATCTTGTTTGTTTATTTTCAGCTTTCTTGTATTTTCTTTTTATTTTAATAATAAAACTTTGTTTGTTTTACTTAAAGCATGAGTAGGTAACTTCTTTCTGCTGGGGTAAAAGGTGAAACTTTTATTATGAAACTTTAGATTAATCTCCTTTATTTTATAATATATAAATTATCTTAAAACCTGACTTAATTGGATACACCTTTATGATCGGTTGCACTTAATTAAATTAATTTTAACCTGACTTAATTGGATACCGCCTTTATGTTCGGTTGGAATTAATTAAAATATGACTTAATTGGATTCCGCCTATATGGTTGGTTGGTAATATAATGCAAATTTATATATTATAATAAGAGAGATTTCTAGATTTGAAATATTAAAAGTGGATCCCCAAACTCCAGTATTTTAATTCATTATTTTATTTCAACTTTTTAGTTTTCAACTTATTTTATAATGACTTGTTTATTTATCTCTTTAGTAGTCCTAGATATGTGTTGTAACTAAATACGTTGTCTATGGTTGTGATGAAAATCAATATCAATGATTTACTAAGTTGACATTTCTTATGTCTTGTGTGATGTTTTGGTTTATTTATTGAGTCTAGTTCTTAATGCTTCTTGTTAATTGGCCACTAATAGGATTGATTATTTAAACTTAAAATGAACTTGGAAAAGGGATTTTAGGTTTAGTCGTAGACTCAATAGCTCACGAAATTGGAGTTTCTTAATTAACATAGGAATATAGTTAATTGGGTTACTTTGGGTGTTTGCATCTGATCATTGGAAGAGGCTTTTGCATATTTTCATGTTCCAGGTTAATAAACTAGTACATTACACAAGCATAAAATAATCAACTCATCTTTAGAAAGATATTGGTAGGATTCACAACCATGGGCATTTTCATATCATTAATTCATTTCGAAATCTACCTTATTTTTATTTATTTGTTTGTTTGAGATAAAAATCACCATCCAAACAACAATCAACTTTAATTAGATACTTGTAGAAATTTTAGCTTCATTAATTAATAGCATTAGTAATAAGTCCTCGTGGGATCGATACATTATATACTACTAGAACGATATGTGTGCTTGCGTAACGTGGGTGATTTCACCGATCAATTTTTTGGCGCCGTTGCCGGGGACTTATTTATCTTTTACTATTAATTTTAAGGTTAGATACTTTTCTTTTGTCTAATTTATTTTTACTTATTATTTTTTTTTCTTGTGTTTCAGTTTCTCAAACACTACATGAGAAGAAGCAGAAGCTTTGAAATCCGTCTGCTTGACCCATAAATTCAAAGAACTATGAAACAGTTGAGAAAAGAAAGACGAGAAGATCAAGAAACACTGATCAACATGAACAATCAAGAACCTGAACCTTTTGAAGTAGCACCACAAATTCCCATTCGAGGTAGAATAATTCTGGTGGTTGACGGTTTCATATCATGTATTGTACTTCCATATTTACCTGCAAATGCTTGTAACATCAAAACATGTATTCAAATGATATAGCAATCAGTCCAGTTTGGGGGAAGTGCAATTGAATATCCTAATGCCCACATCAGCAACTTCCTGGAAGTTTGTGGCACATTCAATTACAACTGAGCGGGAGAAGAAGCAATGTGTCTGATTGTGTTCCCATATTCCTTGACTTCATTCACTACCAGCAGGTTCCATCACAACTTGGAACACTCTTGCCACCAAGTTCCTTGCAAAATACTTTCCCCCAGCCAGAACAGCAAAGCTCAGAAATGACATCACATCCTTTGTGCTGCACGACTCAGAATCCCTCTGTGAAGCATGAGAAAGATACAAAGAATTGCTCTGAAAATATCCTCACCATGAGATTGCAAAGTGGCTTCAAGTCCAAACCTTCTACAGTGGGCTTTCTCGATTGATGAAAACTACAGTTGATGCTGCTGCTGGTGGAGCTTTAATGGCAAAAAGAGAAGATCAAGCTTGGGACTTAATTGAAGAAATGGCTAACAACAATTCCTTGTGGCCAACAGAGAGAAGTATGATCCATCGAATAGCAGGAATCCATGAAGTAGCAGTCAACATGTTAGGGATATGCCCTATACCCAACTTGTGGATAGGCTATATGTACATGTATTTGTAATATTTTCATTAATTAATAAAATATCAATATTTATAATACATGTCTTATATAACTTATATGAATCATCAACACTGTAATAAAGCCCTTGGAGTAATAAGACGATGGCTTCCACGCCTTATGAGAATCATTACTCTTAAATATTCCTAGTCATAGTTTTGTGAATAATTTGGGCGTTCACAAAGCGGAGAGACTAGCATGATGATATGATCCGCCCTTAAGTGGGGTAGCCGATCTCATAGGCTACTAGCGCAGATCCGTCTGCTTGGTGTATCACATGGATGCATGAGTTGCTCGTGTCCATCGAACTGACCGCTGAAAGTTTTCGTATGGAGTGTTTATCCCATGTGTCTGTGAGAACTTTCATGTATCGATTATATGACTTGTCCTTTGACTTGAGGTCTTTACAATCTTATGTGTGGGTCAAATAACTTTGACATTCTCCTTCCCCGGTTCAAAAGATCTGGTCATAAGGGTATGATTGGGTCATTTATTGAAACACATGAAGTTTGTAAAAATACAACCGAGAATCGCCACTCTCTTGGATAATATCTTCTTATAAGAGTAGTATTTCAGTTCGCAGGTTGATATGTGTGATCAGTGCTTGAGACTGTGGCCACATCGGAAGAATCATGTGATATTCTTGGGTTAGCACGATTCATGACACTATCAACATCATACATTTGACCATATGGGTAGAAACTTTCCGTACCCTAGGTCAATAGGTGGGGATACAGTGAGGCGAGGGACTGTATCATATGTAAATCGCATACATAATGGGTATATATATCTTTCATTCTCATTTGGGGGCCTTGGCATGTTGCTAGATGTCAACCTTGGTCATTGAAATCAAACGACCATCTGATCGGAGGATAATTTATGTTCGATGAAATTATCACGATTCATTTCATGTCCAACTTGAGGGGAACCCAAAAGGTCAGACACAACAAAGTCGAAATCAATGGTTAACAGTGCACAGTACAAATATAACAACATATATGATTGCTGTAGGAATTGTTCATAAATGGTTAAATGTGTTTAATTATTGAATAGATCATTTATGAGGTTCCATAGTGGCTTAGGGATTGGTAAATGACGATATGGGCACTTTGGGAATTGGAATAAAAAATAAAAAATAAAAAATTATTATTCACGCAAATAGTAACATGAATAGCAAAAAAAAATTTATTTGTTTTGAATTCAAATTCGGCCCAAACTCTTACTAGGGTTTTATAATCTCATTAAACCACTAAATTAAGATCCAATGGCTAAGATTAAATTAACTTTGATCCCACATCAGATTCTTAATTAATTTTGTTATCTTTGGAGCACTATATAAACCCAAAGAATACTTTACAAATAGGCTACACCAAAACCTTTCATATCTTGGGTTTATATAAGTTAGAAACTCTAAAGTTTAAGAGTAAGCCACTGATTTTGAGGATCCTTAAGTCTAATTGACTAGAGGAACCTCAAGTTAAAAGTTTTGAGGTATTTGCCTAGGCTAGCACCAATGGTAAAATAGCCGTGCACTCAAGGCGTAGTCTTGCCGTTGAGTTTTGGCTTTGGTGTGTGTGCATCTTTGGAGGCCACACACTTGGGTGGCTCTTTGGAACGTGGAAGACTTGCTGAGTTCGAGAAAAGCTTGTAGATTGGAGGGAGGACTGGAGGAGTCTTCGGTTCAAGTAAGTCTTTTTATTTCTTTATTTTAATTAGAGTTCTTATGATAGTTAGCATGTTTAGGTTTATGTTCTTTGCATGTTTTATGAGTTTTATGTTTAGAATATATAGTAACATGCCTAGGCTTGTAGAATAATCAAAACAAATGGGTTTTGGGCAAAGGGAAAACGACATAATAATTTTTTTATTTTCCGTTGCGCACTCGCGGCCGTTTCCCAACACAACACAGCTGTGAATGCTAAGTTGGATCAGATTTGCAAATGCCCGGAAACTCTTAGAATGCAGGTTAATGCTGGATCCACAAGTTCACCATATGGAGGAGCACTAGAGGCAGAATCATACAACTAATATGATGAGACTGTGAACTATGTCAATAACTTCAACAGACAAGGTAACAATGCATATTCCAATACCTACAATCCAGGTTGGAGGAATCATCCCAATTTCACAAGGAGCAACACTTCAGGGCAAAAGAACAATCCACCACCCGGATTCCAACAGTAGAATAAAGGCCAAGAGTATGAAAAAGAACCGGGAATAGCAGAAGTGTTTGCCCAGATGAAAAAGTAAGAAGCCAAATACGATGCTATGTTTCAAAGCCAAGCAGCTTCTATAAAGGCACAGGAAAATAAATTGGGACAATTGGCCAATGCTCATAGTTACAGACCACAAGGTACCCTTCCTAGCAACACAGAACCAAATCCAAGGAACAAAGGGAAGGATCAATGTTAAGCCATCACATTGAAAAACGACTCTGAAATCAATAAGAATGTTGGAGTCAAGACATCTACTGAGAATGTTCCAAAAGAAAGCAATGAAGCAGATCCACAGATGGAGGAAAAAGAGGCAAAAGAAAATGATCGAGAATGATTTACTCCATCTCCACCTTTTCCGGAGCATCTCCAGAAACACAAACTAGATAAGCAATTTTCTCGATTTCTGGAGATCTTCAAAAAGATTCATATGTACATTCTATTTGGAGAAGCGTTGGAGCAGATGCCCAGTTATTATAAAATTAATGAAAGATGTTCTATCACGAAAGTGAAGATTGGGAGATTACGAGACTGTAGTACTGACAGAAGAATGCAGTGCCATCATTCAAAGGAAGCTTCCCCCAAAGTTGAAGGATCCTGGCAGTTTCACCATCCCTTGCACTATAAGAGAACATTACTTCGGTAAGGCTTTGTGTGATTTAGGTGCTAGTGTTAACTTGATGCCTTTGTCTATTTACATGAAATTACAACTTGGAGAAGAAAAGCCCACCTCAGTCACTCTGTAACTTGCTGATAGATCACTCATATTTCTGAGAGGGGTAGTGGAAGATGTGCTTGTAAAAGTCGAAAAATTCATTTTCCTAGCAGATTTTTTTTGTCATGGACATGGAAGAAGACAAAGACTTACCCATCATCCTCGGGAGACCATTCTTGGCTATAGGTCGAACCATCATTGATGTACAAAAATGTGAACTAACCATGAGGGTACAAGACTAAGAAGTAACATTCAATGTTTTCAAAGCTATGAAATTTCCAAATGATGAATGAGAGGAGGAATGTTTCAAACTTGATGTAATAGATAGTATCATCCAAAACACAGATGCAATGCAACTTTCCACTGACAAACTTGAAGCATGCATCACCAACATGACTGACAAGGAATTAGATGATGATATTCTGGAATGTATCAACTATGTTGATCAAGCCTCTCGCTTCAGATCGACACCACAGGTGGAAAATTTGGAACTTCCAAAAAAGAAGCGAATCAAGCCCTCAATAGAAGAACCACCGCAGTTGGAACTAAAGCCACTTTCGAGCCATCTCAAGTATGCATACTTGAAAAACTCTTCTGATTTACCTGTTATTCTTTCTTCGTCGCTAACATGGGTGCAGAAAGATAAGTTGCTGAGAGTGCTACGTGAGAACAAGAGAGCTACTGACTAGATTATAGCAGACATTCGAGGCATCAGTCCATCATTTTTTACGCACAAAATCCTGATGAACGATGAGTACAAAGCCTCAGCGGAACATCAACGAAGACTGAATCCAATCATGAAGGAAGTAGTAAAGAAAGAAATCATCAAATGGTTGGATGCAAACATCATCTACCCCATCTCTGACAGCTCTTGGGTGAGTCATATGCAATGTGTACCCAAGAAAAGAGGAATGACTATAGTCACAAATGACAAGAATGAGCTGATTCTGACAAGAACAGTGTCTGGATGGAGAGTATACATGGACTACAAGAAACTGAACAAAACCACACGGAAGGATCATTTCCCGCTACCATTCGTTGACCAGATGCTAGACAAACTGGCAGGGCATGATTTCTACTACTTTTTGGACGGATACTCAGGATACAATCAGATTGCCATCGCCCAGAAGATCAGGAGAAAACCACATTCACATGACCGTATGGTACTTTTGCATTCCGCAGGATGCCATTTGGCTTATGTAATGCTCCTGCCACATTTCAACGATACATGATGGCCATATTTTCAGACATGCTAGAACAAATCATGGAAGTCTTCATGGATGACTTTTCAGTGTTTGGAGACTCGTTCGATCACTGCTTGTAAAATCTGGGAAAAGTATTGCAAAGATGTGAAGACACTAATCTGGTACTAAATCGGGAGAAATGCCACTTCATGGTGCAGGAAGACATTATCCGGGACATCGGATCTCACAGAAGGGAATTGAGGTAGACAAAGCCAAAATTGAGACGATAGAAAAACTACCTCCACCATCATCCGTCAAAGGGATTCAAAGTTTTCTTGGGCATGCAGGATTTTACAAGAGATTCATCAAGAATTTCTCCAAGATTGCTAAACCTCTGTGCAATCTACTGGAGAAAGACATGTCATTCCACTTCACCAAAGAATGTCACCATGCTTTCAAGATCTTGAAATAGAAGTTGTTCTATGCCCTCATCATAGTATTACCAGATTGGACGCTTCTTTTTGAAGTGATGTACGATGCTAGTGATTTTAATGTAGGTGCAGTTTTTGGGCAACGTAAGGATAAAGTTTTTCACACCATTTACTACTCTAGCAAAACCTTAAATGAAGCATAACTCAACTACACAACAACTGAAAAGGAGTTACTCATAGTTTTGTTTGCTTTTGATATATTTCGCTTCTATTTGCTGGGTCCCAAAGTGGTGGTCTACACAGGTCATTTAGTAATCAAATACCTATCGAAAAGAAAGATGCCAAGCCCAGATTGATCCATGAACTGACAATTAATGAAACTTTTCCAATGAACAGTTGTTCGCCATCAAGCAGCAAGAAGTCCCATGGTATGCTGACTATTGAACTACATAGTATTGGGGAAATGGCCATTGGAATGGACACATCAGCAACAGAAGAAATTTTTCAAAGAAGTCAAGCACTACGTCTGGGATGAGCCATACATATTCAAACATTATACTGATCAGTTATTACGGTGTTGTGTACCACATGAGGAGATCAATAATGTCTTGTAGTATTGTCATTCATCTCCATATGGTGGACACTTCAGCGGAGACAAAACTGCGGCCAAAGTGCTGCAATCAGGTTTGTTCTGGCCCACCTTATTTAAAGATGCTCACTTATTCGTTCTTCAATGTGACAGGTGCCAGAGAACGAGAAATATTTCGAGGAGAAATGAAAGACCTCTTCAAAGCATTCTCGAAGTGGAGATATTTGATGTATGAGGGATTGACTTTAAGGAACCCTTTGTTCCATCATATGGAAACCTGTACATTCTGGTTGCAGTAGACTACGTCTCCAAATATGTTGAAGCAACAACACTACCATCGAATGATTCCAAAGTGGTTTTACATTTCCTCAAGGAAAATATTTTCACTCACTTTAGAACACCTCGAGCAATCATCAGTGATGGTGGAACACACTTATGGAACAAATACTTTGATGCTCTCCTAGCCAAATACGGAGTTACTCACAAAGTTTCCACTGCTTACCATCCGCAGTCAAGTGGTCAAGTTGAAGTTTCCAACAGAGAAATCAAAAGAATCCTGGAGAGAACTGTTTATTCAACGAGAAAAGACTGGTCCAGAAAACTGGATGATGCATTATGGGCATACCAGACAGCTTTCAAGACACCCATTGGAATGTCCCCATATCAATTAGTGTTTGGAAAGGCATGCCATTTGCTTGTGGAGCTCGAACATAAATCGTACTGGGCACTGAAGAAGCTGAATTTTGATCTTCAAGCAACAAGAGAGAAACGGCTCCACCAACTGAATGAATTGGAAGAATTTCGTCTCCATGCATATGAAAATGCCAAGATCTACAAAGAAAAGACCAAGAAGTGGCATGATCAGAAAATAGTGCGTAGACAACTAGAACCAGGGTAGCAGGTGTTGTTATACAACTCAAGGTTGAAACTTTTCCCTGGCAAATTGAAATTACGGTGGTCAGGTCCATTTATGATTACCCAACTGTTACCTTACGGAGTAGTTGAGATACATAACCCTTACTCTAACAACACATTCAGGGTTAACAGCCAACGTGTCAAGTACTATCGAGGAGAATTATTTGAGCGACAAAAAAAAAGTCTCACACTGGCAGATCCAGCCTAACATTTGGGGCAGTCATGTCTAGCGGACGACGTTAAACTTAGCGCGTGGGGAGGAAACCAATGTAATTTGTGTATATATTGAGATATTGTGTTTTTTTTTTTTATGTGTTTTATTTTTGTAAAATCATAGACATGATGGAATACACTCTCGTAAATCTTCACAAATATTTCCCTTCTCTCCCTCAAACTCTCTGATGAAAGTCTACAAAACACGCATGAAAAGAATTAGACTTCTGATGATCCAAGGTATCCCTAGTGATATTCGTTGGATACTTGAAGCATGAGTCTGTTTGGCAGATAAGTCATCTGACTCTTTCATTTCATTTCTGTCTGGTTTAGGAAATAGCATCTATGCTAAGAAATGAAGAGCTAAACGATTAGGTGTTTTTTATAAATGTGCACGTTGTACATGCAATACTCGTTGTCGTTCTTTAGGAATGGTGTCTCATAATCGCGAAGATAAAATAAAATTCATTAGGGATGACATAAGTAAGGAGTCTTTAGATGACATATCATTGACTCTTGAGACGCATCCCAATGGATATATCCATCACGCGATTCGCAATTTACATACACAGTTTCGAAGAGAAAAATAACAATTGAGTCTCAGGAATCTGACTTTAAAAAACTCTTTTTGCTAATTTATAAGAAAATTGGATGGGAAGCTTTTCCCTGACCCATAGCTTCCCTGACCCATAGAGGTCATTCAAGCCATTACTACCTGTATATATTATTGTTTTGATTTCTTTGTCTTTACTAATAATTGTGATTTGCTTTATTTTGATTCCCTTTTTATTTCACCGACAAGATCCAGACTTTTTGACTTTCACGATTTATTTTACGGTTCGGTTAATAATTATCATTTGACAGGTACTAGTGCAATTATTACTCACCCTTTTCAGGATCTATAAATTCAGCTCGTCATTGCTCTCTTCAACACATCCAAATTAGAGAGAGTAAAGAGAAAATGGAAGTGACTTCAAGAAGACGAGTCATGAATATCTGTGTGTTTTGAAGAACTAGTTCTGAATCTAAACCAGAATTTGTTGAGGCAGCAAAAAAATTGGGTAGAGTCATGGCTGAAAGAAATATGCACTTAGTATATGGCGGTGGAAATCTTGGACTAATGAGCTACGTTTCAAAGGCCGAACAGAAAGGAGGTAGTCAAGTTTTGGGGATCATTCCAAAACCTTTGGCGGACGCAAATCTTATCGGAAAATCAAACGGAGAGGAATACATCGTGTCAGGTATGTCCAAACGACTTGTTGAAATGATTAATTATGCTGATGCTTTTATTGCTTTGCCAAGTGGCTTGGGCACGATTGAGGAAATTTTCACAGTTATATCTTGGGCGAACTTGAACATACACCAGAAACCAATTGTACTGTTTAATGTTGATGGATTTTTTGACTTTCTTTTTGTGTTTCTTGAAGATGCCAGAAGAAATGGGTTCCTTTCAAAATCCGTAAAAGATATCCTCTTCACTGCTAGAACCGCTAATAATTTAATTGACTAGCTCTTGACGTTCGAACCAAATATGACCTTATCCTTTCCAAGTTTATCTGGTCTAATAATGATCATAGTAAGAAGCGTTGGATAAATCTGGATCTTAACTTTTAGTTTTCTTTTTAGATGTAGAATTCCATGATAACCAGGTACTATCTTCTAAACTTTTCTTCTTCTTTTTAAGACATTGGAGACAATGTCTCAATTATGTTTGTGGTAGGGAATAGTTGACTAGTATTTTTTTTCTTTGTGTTGTTTTTGCTTTGTTTTTATTAAAAAAAATTGATTTTTTGTTTTTAACTTTACTAACCAAGTGGAATTGTGTTTGAGATAGCCATGTAAGGAATTTTCACTCCTGAGACGTATCTCAGCCTAATTCGTAAATAGTTAATTTTTGTTTATTTCCTTTTTGAATTATTTAAATTCGTGAATTCTCCATAATATTACCTAAATTTGATCTTCATATGCTCATTTGACAGGTATTATCAACATACATGGTAACATATGAACATTGGTTGTATGTGAAAGTTTGTAATATTCAGTACTCTAGTTTATTGAAAGAAGCACCTGAGAGATGAAATAATAAAAAAATTGTGTATATAAATAATTTAACCATGCTTTTATTTAGTAACCGGACGTCTTGCCTCAGTAAGCAGTGACTGTTCGCGTCAAATGGTGAAAGCCTGAGTTAATAATAATAAAGTTTCTACTTAGTAACTGGACGTCTTGCTTCAGTAAGCATTGACTGTTCACGTCAAATGGTAGAGGTCTTAACATCTGAGATTCAAGTAATTAAGTCCGTAGGGGTGTCTTAACACCTAGTGCCTTAAAGCCAACTTGTTTGGGAGTCACTGACCCAAAGCTCGCTACAAGGATTGAAGATGTTATAATTAAAAAAAATCAGAAAAATATCTATTGCCAAAAATGTGTGAATTCTGATATAACTTTAGGACAAAAATATTACACTTTTTTCAACTACACTTATGAATATTGTGGGCACAATGAAATGACTAATATCTTGTTGGTTGTGTATATGGAGAATGGTAAAAATAATCGGAGAATTTACTTATTTAGTAATTTAGAAAGAAAGAAAACAACTATTAACTTGGATAAGAATTTCACTTGTTTAGTTACTAACTTGTTTGTCTTTTTATTTTGTATTGAGTGTTTGATTGTACATTTGATTGACGTTTGTGGGTATCGTCGCTGTAAGCCCTCACGAGACTACAACTCGTCCACTATGGACACCTAGGGGTTTAAAAGCTTGTTGTATACGCTAAATGCAACTGTGATCCCTACGAAAGTGGCTTAGTTTAATTTCATTTTAAATTTTTATTGCATTTTATTTTGTTGTTTTGCTCAAGGACTAGTAAAATGTTAGGTTTAGGGGTGTGATGAGAGTAAAATATATCAATATTTACAACCCATTTTACTTAATATTTTGTATAGTTTCTCAAGTTTTATGAACATTTTGATGTGTTTGTGTTTATTTTATAGATAAATAAAATATCAGGACTCACTGGAATCAGATCGGAGATAAAACGATAAAATTCAAATCAAAAAGGGCAAAATAGGAATTTTCCAAGGCGCATCGTGATGCATATGACATTGTGTGTCACGACGCGGAAGCAATTATGTGCTGCTGACATGTGTCATCACTTACATCATCACAGCGTCATCACTGTAGCATGCGTCGCGACGCCGCGAAATAATAATACAGCCGCCATCTACCGTAGTACGCGTCGCGACGTAGAAGACTTGGCTCATCGCGACTCGAGCCATTTTTGGAGGCTATAAATAGATGTTGAAATCAGTTGAATTTCTTCATACTTTCTTCTGGGGAATTTCTTCATTTTAATAAGAAGAAAGTATCTTGTTTGTTTATTTTCAGCTTTCTTGTATTTTCTTTTTATTTTAGTAATAAAATTTTGTTTGTTTTACTTAAAGCATGAGTATGTAACTTCTTTATGCCGGGGTAAAAGGTGAAACTTTTATTATGATAATTTAGATTAATTTCCCTTATTTTATAATATATAAATTATCTTAAAACCTGACTTAATTGGATGTCACCTTTATGGTTGGTTGGACTTAATTAAATTAATTTTAACCTGACTTAATTAGATACCGCCTTTATGGTCGGTTGGAAATAATCAAAATATAACTTAATTTGATACCGCCTAAATGATCGGTTGGTAATATAATACAAATTTATATATATTATAATAAGAGAGATTTCTAGATTTGAAATATTAAAAGTGGATCCCCAAACCCCCAGCATATTATTTCATTGTTTTATTTCAACTTTTTAGTTTTCAACTTATTGTATGATGTCTTGTTTATTTATGTCTTTAGTAGTCCTAGATATGTGATGTAACTAAATATGTTGTCTAGGGATGTGATGAAAACCAATATCAATGATTTAATAATTGACTTTTCTTATGTCTTGTGTGATGTTTTGGTTTATTTATTGAGTCTAATTCTTAATGCTTCTTGTTAATTGGTAATAAGATTGATTAGGTAAACTTAAAATGAAATTGGAAAAAGGATTTAGGTTTAGCCCTAGACTCAATAGCTCACGATCTCACATTCACCTTGGAGATTTCCTTCCAGTATAGGAATATACCTTTCGGGCGTGGATAGCCATAATTGGAACTTAAACTTAATGAATTCGGAGTTTCTTAATTAACATAGGAATATAGTTAATTGGGTTACTTTGGGTGTTTTCATCTGACCTTCGGAATATGCATTTGTATATTTTCGTGTTCCAGGTTAATAAACTAGTACATTACACAAGCATAAAATAATCAACTCATCTTTAGAAAGATATTGTTAGGATTCAAAATCCTAGACATTTTCAAATCATTAATTCCTTTTGAAATCTACCTTAATTTTATTTATTTGTTTGTTTTAGATAAAAATCACCATCCCAACAACAATCAATTTTAATTAGATACTTGTAGAAATTTAGCTTTATTAATTAATAGCATTAGTAATAAGTCCTCATGGGATCGATACATTCTATATTACTTGAACGATACGTGCGCCTGCGAAACATGAGTGATTTCACCGATCAATACCCTAATCTATTTTCTCCAAACCCTAGCCATCTTCATTGTTTTCTCAAGTTCTCTCAAAAATTGAAAGAAAAAGAATTGAGTGTGACAATTTGATTTCTCAAAAGATTTTAGAGATTTAAGTGGTGAGTGAAGCTCACACTTCGTTTTGTTGGTAACGAGTCATAGAATGAAAGATCAATTGGTGTTGACGTGAAAACCTTGTTTCCTATCATTATTGAACCACTCGGTAGTGAGGAGAAAAATATATTCATTGTTGCCACTTCACTTACCTTGTTAGTGTCTGTTTCATTGCATTTTCACGTAAAAACTTTTAGGAATACAAATGACTATTTTTTGGATGTTTTGGAGTCATTATTTTTTACAAAATAGTGGCAGAAAAATCAATGAACAGTCAACACAAAACAGTGAGATGTACGCGAGTAAAAGGTGTTTTGAGTTTGCAAAACAATCAAGTTTTTGGGCTTCTGTTCGGGGCTGAAAAAATCATCAGAAATAGAAGCAAAACAAGTCTAAAAAAGTTGGACAGTTTCGACTAAGAAGGAAAAAGGCATAAAAGTTTTTCAAGGTTGATCTCGGTGTCTAACATGCTTGCGCCACGCAGGAAATCTTTTTGTTGGACAATTATGACCCATAGCGTCACTATTTGTACATATTAACTATGTGACAAAGGAAATTGCACTCTTATCATTTGTGATTAGATCACCTAGATGTATAAATGATAGGAGGTCCCTATGATTTGTTCCTGCATTGAGAATGATATGAGACAGTATCAATCCACGAAGGATAAATCATTAAATATCCCTAGTCAGAGTATTATCGAGATTGGACATCGATAAATACGTAAAAGACTAGTATTACACGTGTGCGCGTTGTGAGGGCACAACGACATAGTTCTCATATATTTGGGTATAGGATACTCATGCAAGTGTAATAGGAGGTTGTGTTTTACCGATGGTACGGGAAACAGCTTCGCTCTGGATATACCCCCTCAAAATTCCATTGGTAGTATGACTATGTGTCTATGGAAGTCTGAAATCAGGGTAGGTGTATTTGGTCTTAACCTGAGACTTGCACTGCTAATACTTGCGACAATCAATATACTTTGGTTTTGGTCGTCCAGGACTTTAACCGGTTTCTGTGTACGCCTCTTCTGGGTATATCGAGAATCGTAGTGTGTTAGGTGTGATGTCAAGACGGAAGTGTCACTCCAGTCATATGGAGTTGATGATCGCGCAGGGATACAGAACTGGTTCTCTAAAAAGGTTGCGACCGTCGGGATAATATGACTTGGTCATGATTATCCGATATTAAAGAGACTAGTTGCTCATCATCCGATATATGCTTCGTACGGGTCAGACACTGTACCAGCCTCAGGCCTTGCATGTGATCATCCGATAATTGGATCGAAATACGCAATACTACGTATACTACGCCTGATATAGATTCTTTATTCTTGTAAGGATATTTCTGGAGAATTGGGTAGGCATGACGCTTTGCTAGAAGCCAACCTTATCTTGTAAATCGGTAAAACGTAGTACTTGGTACTTACGTGTTCGGATAGTCCGACGACCGAATTTACTTCCAATATATTCGGGGATCTCATGGGTCGCTTCCCGAAGATTCACCGATGACGTATGACTCACACTTTTTTTAATCTGGGATTAATTAGAAGAGAGAGAAAATTTATCTGAGATTAATTGCAGAGATATTTTATCTGGGATAAAATATCATTTAAAGAGAGATAACGATTAATTTGGAATTAATCGATAAATTAATATATTCGATATATTAAACAAAATTGGATTTCGACGTGGAATTGAAATTAGATTTTAATTCGGGCGAACGAATTAATTTAGAATTAATTCGTTAGCGACATGAATAGTAATTATGCTAGGCATGATTATTTAATTAAATTAGATTTAATTGCGTCGCAACGGAAAATTCGTTAATTTGGAATTAGCGAACCCGAGCCCGGGATTATTTGTGAGCGCATTCGCATTTCGAATTCGAGTGCGGCACGCAAGTCAAATCAAGCGTCAAATCGCTAGTAGCAACTAGTGTCACATCATTCGCCAATCAAGTGATAGATGTCTTTCACTTTGAGTGATTGACGCCAATCACTATTCATTGATTGATGGATTGATGGAGTGATGTGTGTAGTTGGCAAGCATTTATGGCTTGATTTTGAAAATCAAAAAGTGGTATATGTTATTTGATTTTTGGAAAATCAATTAGTCAACACACAAAATAACTCTCTCTTTCTTCTCCATCTCCCTCTCTCTCGCCCACTGTGGGCTGATTCTTCACTGGTTTCTGCCCAGAAACCGTGAGCAAGGGAAGCACAAGTGCGATGATTTTGTGGCAAAATCATCAAGAGCTAGCACTCCGAGAGACATGCGAAGGTGATAGGGAAGTCCACCCATGAGCTTGGAATCATTTGACGAAGCTTGGAGCTTGTTCAAGGAGCAACACTCGCCGAATTTTGGAGAGGATAGCAGCTCACTGCCGTGAGTAGTACAGAGGACAGTAAACGTTTTTGTTGCCTCTCCGCGTCGCTCAACCGATCGATGTGAGTATTCCGCAACTCCCTCGTTGTATTCGCACTTATTTTCAATGCTTGAAATGATCTTGGGATGCTTAGTATTTTCCAACAATGGTATCAGAGCAAGGTTAAGCATGAAAATATTTCAGGGCTTAAAATTTGGGTAAAATGTTTTTGAGCATGATTTGAATGAATTGGATGTTTGAGTATGCTTATAACATGTTTAATTGAGGATTGATTAGATCAATTTGAAGAAATTGTGATTAGATCATTTTTTCCCCAAATGTTTGAGTTGACCGAAAGTCAATAGCCCTAATGGTCTTGGTGATTTTTTGATTTTTGATCATTGGATGACTTGAATCAATTGGAAATGTGGATTTAATGTTAATTTGGATTTGATTGGATTGAATTCGGAATTGATATGAAAATCCCTATATTGCCGAGAGTTAGAGCATGTGATTTGGGTTTGATTTTTGTTAAATTATGTTGGACATGATTTAATATTCAAGAGCATGATTAATTAGGCCAATTGATGTTTTAGAAATGTTAATTGGGTAATTAATTGTGTAACACAATTTAGGTAATTAAATTGGGAATTTGGAATTTGGTAATTTAATTATTTGGGCCTATTTTGTTAAATTGGGCTTTTAAAGTTGTTATTGGGCTTATTGGGCTTGGTTGTACTAAGTTGGGTTTAGGCTAAATTGGTTGGATCCAATTAGGCCCAAAACCGCTTCCATAAAGCCCAAATACGACTAATGGACCTTTAAAGTTTAATTGGGCCTAATGGGCCTAAATTGATTTCTGGGCTTATGGGGTAACTCCCGGATTGGACTTTGGTTATTGGGTTCGACCCGAGTTGACCAAAAGTCCACACCTTAAGAAATTAATTAAAAGCCCATTGGACTTTAATTAAATTGACGTTGGACGTTAATCGGGCTTTGAGACCCGTAACGATTAAATTTGGAATTTAAGTCGTATAGATTCGTAAATAAAGTGTAATATTTAATTTGGAATTAAATAGTGGATTAGAATTAAATAATATTAAATTGGATTTAATTTTGTAGTTTAATTTAGTTCAAGAATTTGTACTTTGAGTACTTATTCGCAAAAACGAGTTTGACTAGAGCAAAATCAAATCGTTGTTTGAACATTGGATGGTCACTAATTATCAGATTAATTAATTTGATTAGATTGATTGATAGCATGCTTGTGCGAATACATGGTTGCGATGCATGAATAATGTATATCGAATGGATATTAGATGGGTGGGACAATTTTAGAAATTGTTGTAATAAATTTGATTTATTAAATTGGACCTGCGTGTCCAGCCTTATTACCTCCTTATTCTTTGTATTCTCTTCTCATCTATTCCCCTCAATGTAAATGAGGTTTCTTCGAAGTGTAGTGTAACGGGTAGAAGCAATACTTGTGCTAGCGGGAGAGATAAAAGGGTTAAATTTGATCTAGGATCATTGTGTAAAGTATCCATCCGCATATCATTATTATTTTATTTACGCGCTTTATTATGTATTTAGAATGCATGTTTAAGGGTGTATGATGATGAGACCTTAACAAAGATAATAAATTGGTTGCCAATTTGCACACTCGAAAAACCCTTGCAAAATATTAAGCGTTTTTCCTTCCATTGAGTAATTCTCACTCAAGATCCGAGACTAGCATTGGCTTGTTGGCCAAAGTCAAGGCCTTTGTCCGTCGAGGATGTGTTTGAATCATGAGAGCTTTGTTCCATATTGGTGTCTTGTCCAAGTTGTGGTTTGTTGGCCAAAGTCAAGACCACTTCTTGTCCATCGACATTGATTACGAAGCTTTCCATAGTCAATGGGTCGCGCTTAACTGGGATCACTAAGTTTGTTGTGCCAAAGCCAAGGCTTAGTTGATTCAGAGGAAAAAGGTTAGGTAATACATTGGATGTATTGGCATATATAAGATATATATTTCGGACTTGGATGTCCCCCTACTGGATCTAGGAATTGGATTGGATCCAATTGATCTTAGAGATCTACCTAGTTAATTATCATACAATTTGTTGGCCAAAGTCAAGATTGTGTGATATTTAACGGGATCCTAGCCCGCTAGGAAACACGGTTTCCCGAGTACTCGACAGAGGGTTAGAGGCTCGTCGAAAAATAGTGGGAAGCAAGAATTGAATTTGCAATACTCGTTTAATTACTTGCCATACGCGCTCAAAACAAATATCATTCGTCAAATAAATTAAATGTTAGTTGGACTAATATTTAAATGTTGTTTTTAATAAATAGTTGGACTATATTCAAACTATTCATTTATAGTTGATTTTATAATTGGATTATAGTAATCAATATAATTGATTTTAATCTATTAAATTATAGTTGATTAAATAGTTGGACTATTGTAATCATTATAATAAATAGTACCGAAATCGTTGATTAAATAGTTGGACTATTAGAATCAAGAAAAGATTGAAAGATTGACATTTAAAACATAATCCTAGGGAAAATGTATTTAAATGGTTTAATTTTCAAATTGGGAATAAAATTTCAGGATGGTTCTAGAAACTAATAAGTTACTTTATTTGATAAAATAACATATTATGCCTAAGCCCGAAGTTAAGCAAATAGTAGAGCATAATCTTTGGAAGATTTATGTGATGATAACTTTAGTGCTTAATCCATTAAGCTTGTCGTAGTAGACTCCTTAATTTCTGAATCAGAACTAAGGATTAGATCCTTAAAGTATGATAAAGAAATTGAAGGATCTTCATAGATCTTATTAGATTTTAGAAGTACTAAAATTGCAATAATAACTCTTGGAGAGTTAATGACTATTCTCAAGGAGACAAAGTCAAAATTTGCAATAAGGCAAGTAGCGCAAGGTGCACTTTACTTCGATATTCTAGCAACCCGAGGCTTGGCCAAAGGCTACTGGAATGTGAAAAAGGGCAAAGGCAAAATCATTATAATCTTCTGGGAAGATAAATGACATATTCCAAAATGTCTGCCTAAATTGTGCCAAACGGGATCGCGGAAGCGTGACTGCCGTTTGGACAAAGCAGACATGAAGGAATTGAAGACGAGCAAGGCTCTGACTTCAAATATGTTTGTCATATTATGTTCACTACTAGTATTAAAATTGCATTTTAGATACTTAGTGTGATACATAAATATATACTGTTGTTCAGAATCTGCAATGAGTAGAAGACTGACTTCAGTTGAGATTTATCTGCGAATTGGAAACAGGACAAAAATCGCTGTTTCAACCGTAGATACCTAAGTTTAGGAACTACCTTCGGGTATGTACTAAAATTAGGAAACTGTTATAATGTAACTAGTTTGACTAGAGACATTATCTCTATATCAGTGTTTAACCCGTTGCGGGTGAACCTTTTTATTCTAGAAAACCAAAGTGTTTCATTATATAAAGATGATATTGAGATAAACACATTAGATGTGAATAACAGCATTTATATTTTGAATATAAATAAATCTCAAACGTATAACATGACAAACAAATAGCTCGAACTGATTTGATCAGAAGAAACTCTGTTGGGGTATTTTTGTCTGGGACACAACTAAACAAGACTCGTATATCCGCACTTTTGAAGAGTGGATACTCGGACATATTTGATTTAAATCAAATAAAGTCTACGAATCTAGTTTATTGGGCAAAGTGCCTAAAACACTATTTACTTGGTAAAAGTGTAAATGCCACAGATCTGTTAGCCCTAGTTCATAGTGAAGCAAGTGGGCCCATGTCTAGCTAGGCTAGAGCTAGATATTAATATTTTGTGACCTTTACGGATGTGGCATCGGGTTATGGTTATGTGTTCCTTTTGAAACACAAATCGGAAACTTTTATAGTTTCGACACGAAATAGACAAACAGATCGGCTATAGTATTATACCGTCATAGTAAGACCGTAATGGAAAATACTTAAGCAATAAGTTTCTTATATACTTGAAAGAGTATAGTATTCTTTCAAAGAGGACTCCTCCCGGAACACGTCATTTTGACGATGCGTCCGAACAGAGTAACCGAATTTTGTTAGACATGATAAGGTTAATCATGAGTCGCTCTGAGTTACCATTTCCTTCAACGGATAAGCATTAACAGTGCAGAACTTATTTTGAATAAGGTTCCATAAAAATCTGTTTGACAGAATTCATATTAGATATGAACAGGAAAGAAACTGGGTTTCTCATTCCTGATAATTTGGGAATGCTAGGCATATGTTTGGATGATACCAAACTAAAACCCAATTTGGATAAGTGCTGATTGTAGGTTATCCTAGGGATACCAAAGTATAGTACTTATACAACTCACATAAGAACAATGTAATTGTTGCTCACCATGCGATTTTCCTAAGAGGAACACCGATATGCAGTGGCAAGTGGGAGGATAGTAAAACTCGATGAAAATCGGAGTAATATTATTCAAGGCACCGAATCCTAATGGAACACAAATAGTTCATCAAGGATGAAACTATACCATTAATCTTCGAATACACAAGAACCGCGTATGTCGGAGAGAGTCAGAAAACAACCTAGAGTATGGGTTTCTGATCTCACCTCATAAAGATGTCTATCTTATTGAGGTATACCAAATGACTACGAATGGGGAAGTGATACAAGGTATCGACTCCCTATTATGACAAAGTGTCATGAGTCCAAAATGAATTCCATGTATATCAACTTAGTTTGGATACTAGTTGATGTACCGCACGGCATTGTGCCTATTGGTACTATATAAGTCTTCAAGAAAGACATACATGGAAGGCAACATACCAACGTGTAAAGCTAGGCTTTTAGCGAAAAGATATCGTTATCAACATTGTGTTGATTACGATTTAACCTTTTACCTGTTGCCACGGTAAATCCATTTGGATAATGCTTGCTAACGCTGCATGTTTCATTTATGAAATATGACAGCTGAACGAGAAAATCACTTTCCTGAAAAGGAAACCTTTTGGAGGATGTTTAAAACATCCTGTCGATTTTGTCGTACCAAAACTAGCAAACGAGGTTTGCAGGTTATTCGATTCAAGTTTGGATTGAAGCAAGCATTAGGTTCTTGGAATTTTCGTTTTGATGTAATCATAATGGTATATGATTTAATTCAAAACGAAATGATTCTTGTGTATATAAGAGGGTTAGTGGGAGCGCACTGACAGTAAATGTCTTATAAAATAATGATAATATGTCATTTCTTGGAAATGATATTCCCATATTACAATCGGTGAAAGCTTGGCTTTCGAGAAAATTCTCTATAGAATTCTTGTGAGAAACAACTTCTATTCTAGGAATAAAGATCTACTGGGATAGATTTAAAGTTGTTAAAACTCTCAGAGAACTTGTACATTGAAAAATGTACGCGACCTGATGTCTAATACGCTTTGAGCATATGGATTCACAAACAGGCCAATCCGAGTGATAGTCGCTGGATTGATGTTAAGAACATCCGTTAGTATCTTAGAGAACTAATGATGCTTTCTTAAACTATGGAGAAGGAGAACTTGAAGTGACTGGGATCACTGTTGCAAGTTTCCTAACCAATAAAGACGACTATAAGTCGCAAACGGTACTATACAGTTTGAATAACGATACAGCAAGTTGGAAATCTTCCAAGCAAGATACTGTTATCGAATAAACAAAAAATGTGGTTTATTGCCGCAGCTGAGGCAGCAATAGAAGCCTTCTGGGTCAATACAAAATCTAATTGGATTAGATATAGTTCTGTTAGCAGCTGAGCTAGGCGTCAGCACAGGCTAAAGAATTAATGGTCTCATCAACGATCCAGATACATACTTCGACTATTCATCTGATTTGTTCGGATCATACATCGTGGCGATGTGATGATCGTATAAATCGCATCAGACGATAATCATGCAAATCCGCTGACGAAAGTCGTTTCTCAGCAGTTTGAGCCAACCGTACATAGTTCGGGTGTTAGACACTCAAGTGACTGGCTATAGGCCAAGTGGGAGATTGTTGGACAATTATGACCCATAGCGTCACTATTTGTACATATCATGGTGTTGTTGTACAAATTAACTATGTGACAATGGAAATTGCATTCTTATCAATTGTGATTAGATCACCTAGATGTATAAATGATAGGAGGTCCCTATGATTTGTTCCTGCATTGAGAATGATATGAGACAGTATCAATCCACGAAGGATAAATCATTAAATATCCATAGTCAGAGTATTATCGAGATTGGACATCGATAAATACGTAAAAGACTAGTATTACACTTGTGCGCATTGTGAGGGCACAACGGCATAGTTCTCATGTATTTGGGTATAGGATACTCATGCAAGTGTAATAGGAGGTTGTGTTTTACCGATGGTACGGGAAACAGCTTCGCTCTGGATAGACCCCCTCGGAATTCCATTGGTAGTATGACTATGTGTCTATGGAAGTCCGAAATCAGGGTAGGTGTATTTGGTCTTAACTTGAGACTTGCACCGATAATACTTGCGACAATCAATATACTTTGGTTTTGGTCGTCCATGACTTTAACTGGTTTCTGTGTACGCCTCTTCTGGGTATATCAAGAATCGTAGTGTGTTGGGTGTGATGTCAAGACGGAAGTGTCACTCCAGTCATATGGAGTTGATGATCGCACATGGATACAGAACTGGTTCTCTGAAAAGGTTGCAACCATCGGGATAATATGACTTGGTCATGATTATCCGATATTAAAGAGACTAGTTGCTCGTCATCCGATATATGCTTCGTACGGGGCAGACATTGTACCAGCCCCAGGCCTTGCATGTGATGATCCGATAACTGGATCGAAATACGTAATACTATGTATACTACGCCTGATATAGATTCTTTATTCCTCTAAGGATATTTCTGGAGAATTGGGTAGGCATGGCGCTTTCCTAGAAGCCAACCTTTTCTTGTAAATCTGTAAAACGTAGTACTTGGTACTTACGTGTTCGGATAGTCTGACGACCGAATTTACTGCCAACATATCTGGGGATCTCATGGGTCGCTTCCCGAAGATTCACCGATGACGTATGACTCGCACTTTTATTAATCTGTGATTAATTAGAAGAGAGAGAAAATTAATTTGGGATTAATTGCGGAGATATTTTATCTGGGATAAAATATCTTTTAAATAGTGATAACGATTAATTTGGAATTAATCGATAAATTAATATATTCGATATATTAAACGAAATTGGATTTCGACACGGAATTGAAATTAGATTTTAATTCGGGCGAACGAATTAATTTAGAATTAATTCGTTAGTGATATGAATAGTAATTATGCTAGGCATGATTATTTAATTAAATTAGATTTAATTGCGTCGCAACGGTAAATTCGTTAATTTGGAATTAGCGAACCCGAGCCCGGGATTATTTGCGAGCGCATTCGCATTTCGAATTCGAGTGCGGCACGCAAGTCAAATCAAGCGTCAAATCGCTAGTCGCAACTAGCGTCACATGATTCGTCAATCAAGTGATATATGTCTTTCACTTTGAGTGATTGACGCCGGTCACTATTCATTGATTGATAGAGTGATGTGTGTGGTTGGCAAGCATTTATGGCTTGATTTTGAAAATCAAAAATTGGTATATGTTATTTGATTTTTGGAAAATCAATTAGTGAACACACAAAACAACTCTCTCTTTCTTCTCCATCTCCCTCTCTCTTGCCCACTGTGGGCTGATTCTTCACTGGTTTCTGCCCAAAAACCGTGAGTAAGGGAAGCACAAGTGCGATGATTTTGCGGCAAAATCATCAAGAGCTAGCACTCCGAGAGACATGCGAATGTGATAGGGAAGTCCACCCATGAGCTTGGAATCATTTGACGAAGCTTAGAGCTTGTTCAAGGAGCAACAATGGCCGAATCTTGGAGAGGATAGGAGCTCACTGCCGTGAGCAGTACAGAGGACAGAAAACGTTTTTGTTTCCTCCCGCGTCGCTCAAGTGATCGATGTGAGTATTCCTCAACTCCCTTGTTGTATTCGCACTTATTTTCAATACTTGAAATGATCTTGGGATGCTTAGTATTTTCCAACATTTTTCTTACAGGGTGTCCCTACAAGAGACTCGTCATTGGGCTATGCAAAAAAAAATAATTTCTACAACCGTTTAGGGGTTTAAAGGCATATTGCATACGCTAAATGTAACCGTGATCCCAACAAAAGTGGCTTAGGTTAATTTATTCATGTTTGTTTATTTTATTTTATTTCTTTTTCTTTTTGCTCGAGGACAAGCAAAATGTTAAGTTTAAGGATGTGATGAGCGGTCAATATTATTAGGGTTGGTGCTCGGAGTGACAATTCGTGTCGTATTTATGTCCGATTCATGAATACGAGCAATGTTATTTTCCATAATATTACTAATTTAATGGTAGCACCCTTGTCTTTTATACACTTATTCGATCTAATTACGATTAGATATCTCATTATGATTAGATCGAAACTAAATCATGTTTTGTGATACATGTATATTAGACAAAGACCCTATGATTTACAATATAGTGCGCAGTTACAACGTAGTTTGTAATTGACATTGGGAAGCGCACTATAAGATGTATATCCTTAAATAAAGTTCCTGGTCAAGATTAACTAACACAGGTCGGTTAGTAAAATCTGCTGAGACCAGTACATGTCGTATATCGTGACTTAGTCAGTTGGTTTATCCCAATGGACCATGAGTCTCGTGAGACTAATATAGACATGTAGGTGTTTATTTGATTAGACACTGAACGAATCACTGAAGATTTCCTAATAGATGGTACACCAACGTCAATATGAATCTTCTCGAGTTGAGCGATCATAGTGGTCCTTCGACTTGAGATACCACAGTGGGATATATTAGTTATCCTCCACACTTTGATGGCAGTCACGTCAACCATCTATTCATGATCAGACCTCCACATGTTCGTTGGGTGTGGACTGATGCTCATGATATCCAGTGCGTATCAAGAAAGGATATGTCAGTCCTATGTACAAGGCATAACCATCCTCACGTGTTTACGATCTAGTAAATCCATGGCCGTGGTATAACTTCAGAAATCAGTTCTGAGTGTTATTTAGAGATTATAAATTGAAAGTCGACTGTATTATACCGAACAGATTTGACGTTGTTATCTATATCCCAGGTATAATACAGATAGCCTGTGACAGAGGGATTATACGTATGCAATGACCTCGACTTGCATAGTTTAGTGAGATTATTCGTGGTCATCGTAATCCATGAGTGGGTGGATTATGGACACAAAATTGGATTTCGTGACGGATAAACCTAAACTTAGAGAGTCCCACAATATGAAGTGTAGTTGAGCACTTGGGCAACTCAATATGAATAATACGGATTATTCATAATACTTCACCGGATTAAATGAGTTAATTCGGATCGTTTAATCGGTTAAACGATAACACATGCATTAGGGGATTTTTTCCGCTAATAATTATTGTGTATTTGTATTTGATACATAATACGATTAGATACACATTAATTATTCGTCAAATGAGATTTTGACACATGCCATAAATATATGTATTTATTATTTATTGTAAATAAAAATACATATATAATAATAATTACATTAATTAATTATTTGGATATTTAATTTTTAAATATTTGAATTATTAATTAATAAACTTTTTCCATAAATGTTATGGAATTTTTCCAATTATTATTGGTCAACATGGCATGAATTTATTAAGCTAAATATGTCCAAATTTGATTTGCCAAGATTAAAGCTTTTTTTGATTTATTTGATTTAAATCACAAAATCCCTAAAATGCCCCCCAAAAAGTCAGTCAAGGTGTATTTAAAAAGAAATTTTTTTTCATCTTCCTCATTCCATCATCTATGGTCGACTCTCTCCTAAAAATAAACCCTAGGATTTGTTTGATCAATTCCATGAAGAAAAGAAGGAGAAATTCAAGAAATAATTTAGGATTTGAAGAGATTAAAGGTAATCTACTTAACCCTAAACTTGGAAATTGTTTTCTTGTTTTCTTGAATTCTTAGAATAGTCTAGGGTTCCTTTAAATCTGATTTTTTTGGGCTTTTGGTTGTGGATTATGGATTGGAAGTTTATATGCATGTGTGAAGTGTAATTGGATGGAATTATTGTAATTAACATCCAATTTAATCAATTGTTGATGAGTTGCTATTCTAGAGTGTTGTAACCACTCTTGTGATACCTAGAATTTTTCTTGGGTTGTTCATGTGTGGTGACTTTGAATTGGTGTTTGATTAATTAGATTAATCTTGAAAGAATTAGATTTAAGCATGAAAAATTGTTATATTTATGTTCTGGATCAGATCTGGATTTTTCAGTGCATATGTTGATGTATTTGATGTTATATTGATGTAATGGATTTATTTTGGGAGTTGGAATAATTTCCGGAAAGTGTTTCCGAGTTGAAATAAGCGAAAACGGCTAAAACCGGCGTTACCAGGTGGATTTTGAGCCAACCGAGTGACGGCTCTCCAAACAGTGAGTTCGTCACTGTTCGGACAGCCCATGAACTTCCCTGACACTATTGGGGCTGACCTCGGCAGTCCCCATAAGTGTCGGGTAGTCAGTTCAGTCGAAAATGTGTTTTGCATCATTTTGCGGAAAACGGTTTTCGTAAAAGTTTCATGAAGTTTCTATTGAATTTATGTCGTTATTTGATATCGAATAAATAGGTTTAGGTGAAATAGGAATAAATTATTCATATTAAATATTGAATAATTTCTTCGGTAATTTGAAAAAGTTTTAAATTACGATTTCGCCCGAACCGCGCTTCCGCTGAGCCCATCGCCCAAAATCCCAACAAAATTGGTATCAGAGCAGGTCTGATGCTTCATCCTTTACATTACTCATCCTTGATATTTGATATATAA
This sequence comes from Zanthoxylum bungeanum, assembly GCA_019454045.1. NCBI lineage: Eukaryota > Viridiplantae > Streptophyta > Magnoliopsida > Sapindales > Rutaceae > Zanthoxylum > Zanthoxylum bungeanum. The sequence goes on from SKCR01026314.1 coordinate 92,349, forward strand.
TCCAATTTTAATGTTCGCACATGCTTGGAATCTATATATGTTTCTTTACTTTTCGGTTCTACACTAATGGAAATGTAACTGAAATTTAATAGTTAAATTGTGTTATGTTTTCTGAGGTAGAATTGAAATGTTTAGAAAATGATTTAGATTAATTTTCTGCATTAGATGTAGAGTATAACTTCTTGAGGAAAATCACCGCTTTTAAATATGGTTGTAAAAGTAACGTGTATTGGATACATGTTTCTTGGTCCGTTTTGTCAGTACGATTTATGGGTATTTTTGTATAACTGCATCCGAGATCGTGCCAAAGCTGTGAGGGTTTAGGTTATATAATTATTATCCATACCGGTTGTATAGTGATACTGGATAAATTCAAGTAAAAGTGGAAATCCTGAACGTGCCAAAGCTGTCAGGACTACACCGATAGCTTGAGTTTGTGATTGACAAGTGTAGCCTTGATACGCCTACAAGTGAACGTGCCAAAGATGTCACAGCGAGATGGCAAAACGAATAAATGAATCGAATTCGTGACGAATTCTAAATGAATCGAATCGTAATGCACTAAATTCGAATTCGATTCGTTTACTAAACGAATCCTGATATTAGGATTCAGATTCGATTCGTTTAATAAATGAATATTCATATTCGATTTATTTATTCATTTACATAAATCAAATGAATCGAATCGAATTTATTACTCGTTTACTATTCGCATCTGATTCGTTTATTATTCGCATCGATTCGTTTATTATTCGCATCGATTCGTTTATTCGATTCGTATTCGTTTAATAATCGAATATTCGTATTCGATTCGTTTAATAAAAATAAAATACAAAATCTAAGCATCAATTCCATATTTCCATACCATTTTCAATAACATATTTGCTGTTATAGTCTTAAAATCCGTACAACAAGCTCCAAATTTCAAATTACAAATCAATTGCATAATAACACTTAAAATCTTCAAAACACATTTTGACCAAAATCTCGAAATACAAGTTACGACGGTAAAGACAAACTTCTTTATCATTATCATCCATGATGAAAATCCTGTAAATAAAATAAAATTATATTATTGATTTTTTTTTTCTTAAATATTTTTGAAAAAGAGTAAAAGAGAAATAATTTTACCGTCAAACTTTCACATAATCACTAGGACTAGTGCCACTCTCTGCCGATGGAGTAGTATTGTTAATGCTCGTTTTCATAATATTTTCAGTAAGTTGGTCCATGGTGACTGCACGATTTTCTATAAATAAATATAAATAATACATATAGTTAATAAAGCATGCAAATAAATATAAATCATGCAAGAGAGAATTGATGGCACAAGAAAGAATAAAACAGAATGTAGAGCAAAAGCCAGCCTGATTTAAGTATACAACAATCTTTATCTGTTTTCTAGTAATAATTATTTAACTGTATTTTCTAAATCAAAAGGAGTGAATCAAGACTCATGCTTCATGTTCCTAAATATCCAGAACCAATTGATTCACCTTCCATATACACTCACCAAAAAGGAAAAATATCTAATCAATAATACCAGGCCAAGTGGAAGTATTAACTGTATTTCCTAAAACAAAATGTGAAAGGTATAAAATAAGAGATTGATCACTTACCAATCTCTCCGAACATCCAATCTTTTGTGGTTATAATCGCTTCCACCGTATCTGGCTTTAGTGAACTTCAAAATTGATCGAGAACTCGACCACCAACACTAAAAGATGATTCTGATGCAACAGTGGATATTAGAATGGTCAAGATATCACGAGCCATGGAAGCAAGAGTAGGATAACGAAATTCGTTTCCTTTCCAAAAATTTAGAATGTCTAATTCAAAACTTCTATCAACTCGTGGTTCATCCAAATAAAGTTCCAATTCAGATTTTCGTACAAAAGAATCAAAATTCAAGCTTTGGAAGTCATCAAACTCCAATAAAACAAGTGCAAATAAAAATAATCAAAAGATATTCAAGCTTTGATTAAATAATAATAATAATATAAAACCAAAACAAGTATAACTAATAAATTTAACTTAAAGATATCCAAGCTTTGATTCAATGCATTTTCCTTACGTCCTGAACTTGTACCAACATGGTTTTCTTGGGTAAGAGTGGCCGAAGATGAGGATTATGGTTCAGCCAATTGGTACTCATCAAATAAGGAAAATAATTTATTTTAAACATTTTTTAACTCCTGTGAATCTTCACCATATGCTTTTTTATAGGCAAACTCAATGAATGACATCTTATATCGAGGATCTAATATGCAAGCTATTGCTAAAATGGTGCAAAAATCAAACCAATACTTCTGAAATTTTGTTATCATTTTATTTGCTATACTTTTCATGTAATCATCTCCATCCGCCACTAATTGGTCCAAATTTACTTTAACTGCAAATACCTTAGGAAAGTACAAATTTGAAGTGGGGTACTTTGCCCCGGAGAAAATACATGTAATCTCATAAAACAAAGACAAGAATTTTCCAATTTTCTCAATTTTTCTCTACTCTTCTTCAGAAGGACAACTCTTATAATTAGAATCACTCAAGTGCAAATGACAGAAAGCATTTTTATAATATACTACACCCTCAAGCATAAGAAAAATGGAATTCCATCTTGTAGGAACATCTTGTCTTGACCTTTTCTTTTCATCTAAAGATACTTGCTTAACGCACTCCAAAATTTTCTTTTCCTAATTTGAGACCCTTTGACATATTTCACACTATCACGAGCTTTCTCTATTTCTATTTATATTTCTTTCAACCCATCATGAACAATCAAATTGAGTATATGAGCACAACATCGAATATGAAAAAAATCTCCATCAAATATTAGAGCATTCCTTAATTTCAATTGACTCTTCAACATAAGAACACAAACATCATTACTGGAAGCATTATCTACTGTCAATGAAAATATTTTTTTCTCAATACCCCAATGACATAAAAATGACAATAATTTCTCAACCAATGCAACCCCAGTGTGTGGAGTTGGCATTTCACAAAAATTCAACACTCTTTTATGTAAATTCCATTCTTTATCTATGAAATGTGCAGTCAGACACAAATAACCATATGTAGTAATAGAAGTCCATAGATCAGTAGTTAGACATATTCTACTAGAGTTTGTTCTAACATGCTTTTAATATTCACTTTTTCCCTATTGTGTATCTTTAGCACATCAGCTTTTGCAGTGTTCCTAGAGATTAATGACACTTCATCACACAAATACTTCATCATTTTCCTAATACCCTGATACTCAACAAACTGAAATGGAAAATCATGCATGATAATAGCAATAGATACTAACTCACGAAAAACATAAGCTTCAAACTTTGGAACATTATTTAACATATTACCATCACCATGATCTAACATCATCTGTTTGGGATCACGCATCTTCAATTTTGGACAAACTTGTAAATGTCTTTTCATATTACCTGTGCCAGAAGAAGTTACAGTTATGTACTCAATACCGCACTTTCTACATCTCGATCTCGATTTTTTTTCTGGAAAATGCTCTCCTGGCAACTTATAGAACAATGACCAAACTTTTGAAGTTAGTTTCCTTGATCGTGCTCCATTTTCTTTCAAAATTGATTGTGTTTCATTTGTTGCTGGCAAACATTTTTCCATCTCCTCTTCCATTTCAATTGAATTATCTAAATCATCAATGTTTGGAGAGTCATAAACTGTGTACACCATATCACTTTCGTTGGTATCCATTTCCCTGTAAATAATATTAATAATCACATCAAAAAGAGTTTTAAGTCTTTGAAAACACATGGAACGTATACACATCAGGCTTAACACCACCAACCCAAAACATCAATTGATACCAATTAACGCAGAAGAGTGCAGTATATGAAAAAAATAATTTTTTTTTTCAAAAATTTTATTATTAACAGTGAGGTACCGAGAGGTTCAATTTGAACCTCTCGGTATCTCACTAGTCACTGAGTCACTGTCAATTGTCAAATGTTAATAATAAAATTTTTGAAAAAAAAATTCAATTTTTTTTTTGAAATAATAGAAGCAGTGAAGCATGAAATTAAAAAATAGAAACAGTAAAAAACCTTCAAATCTTTATACAGAAAACAAGATACATAGAATTCAGGCACTATATATATGACTTGCATGCTGAAGCAGTGAAGCATGAAATTGGAAAACACATGGAACATAATCAACATATACACATCAGGCTTAACAGTTAACACCACCAACCCAAAATATCAATTGATACCAACCCAAAACATCAATTTCAGGCTTAACAGTATATGAAAAAAATTTCAAAAAAATTTCAAAAATTTTATTATTAAAATAACAGTGAGGAACCGAGAGGTTCAATTTGAACCTCTCGATACCTCATTGAGTCACTGTTAAATGTTAATAATAAAATCTAAGAAAAAAAATTTAATTTTTTTTTGAAATAATAGATGCATTGAAGCAGTGAAGCAGAAGATTGTTTGAAATTAAAAAATAGAAGCAGTGAAGCATGAAATTAAAAAATAGAAGCAGTCAAAAACCTTCAAAGCTGTAGAAGAAGAAGAACTGAAGCGTGCGTGAAGGATGAAGAAGAAGAACTGAAGCGTGCGTGAAGGCAGAAGCACATCGATTGATCTGAGATTTGAGAGAGTTTTAGCCTTTTAGGTTTGTAATTGATTCATTTGATTGAGAGGCGGCTGGGTGTGAAATATTTTATCACTTTATGAAGTTTAGGTTTAGATTTTTAGGTTAAACTCATACAATTACTAAAATATCCTTCATGCATTTCAACACATATTTGAAAATTTTAAGGGTAAATTTGTAATAATATTAAACAGGTATTAAACGAATTCAATTCGGATTCAATTCGTTTATGATTCGTTTAATAAATGAATCCTAAACAAATAAACGAATTGATGACCTCAAATTCGGATTTGATTCGTTTAATAAACGAATCGAATCGAATTGACCCATTTATTAAATGAATCCATTTTTCCAAACCCGTATTCACTTTAAAGTGAATCGAATCGAACGAATAAGGGAATCCTGACCCAAATTGTCACCCCTACTGGTGAGTGATTGACAAAGAGTTGTCTACCTAATGAATATACGTTGGTGAGATCATGCCAAAGCTGTGAGTCGAATTATATTCATGGGATCCTACTCTCACTATGGAATTTGATTTAATTATTGAATTCCATTTTCCGTTGGGGATTACGGTTTACGTAAAGTAGTGGGAGACATTGCTGAGTTAAAATCCATAACTTAAGCAGTGTGTAAAATTTTGGAAAATTCTACTTTGTTTTCCTTTCATTCTATATTGTTTATAGATTTATACTTCTAATCCACTACATTTATATTTCTTGAATATATTTTCTGACTTTACTTACGGTTGCGTTGTTCTAGAATAGGTTCTAGAAAGACGATAGACTTAAATATTGTTAGATTAGTTGAAACCATCGGGAACTGTTGTTCCGATTTTCTTGAAAATGAAGATAGTTTGTGACTTAGTTACTAAGTCACAATTAGGTAACCTAAATAGGATATCTGTTTTAGGATATAATTATCTAGAAAGGACAGTTTCTTATACAGTAAGAATTGACTTGAATTAGTTCATGTCTCGAGATTCTTGACTGGTATTAAGAAAACCCCATTAGTATTTGTTTATCTTATAATGACGTTTCTTGGCTTTTGTGTCTTTTTAGAAGTCACGTGTTTGACACAATTTGCTAATCAATTATTTACAATCGTTGTGAATAATTGAACACAAATTATAAAGCTTAAGAAAGGAGATGTGTATAGTTGTGTATAGAGAATATTGATTCTCACAATACGACAACTATAGGTATTGGATACCAAATTTCCCGTCTAATTATTTAAAATAATGTTTAATAACTGTTTTGATATTTGATATCAGAACTTGTAACTATTGGATAGTTACTTGTTCTGTATAAACAGTTGTTATATATTTTAAGACGACTAGTAGTGTCATTAATGAAAGATAAACATTAAGAAAAATATTCGGTAAAATAAATAACTTAGAACTGTGATTTATGAGATTTTATCATAAAAACATTATATGCTTATTCCTTATGGTAAAAAATGGTTTGATATGAGATCACACCACATATCCTTATCCATTTAATGAATATTGTATTCAGGTTGTGATTAAATCTCATTTAATTGATGATTGTCATTGGACCGCCGATTTATTAAAGTATTACATTAGATGTATGTGGTTTAATGAATTAATAATTACCTTAGATAGTAAACTATACTCCGTAACTTAGTTAATGATTTGTCATGACTTAGTTACGTGTTTCTAATAGAGAACATATTAAACGTCTTGAATTGTTCAAGAACTGTCAATATGTTTCTAATGAAACTCGGATAGAATATTTTGAATAGTTCAAAGATTCTATCTGTAGTGTTGAAAACTATATCTTTAGAAATTCATTGTGCTTCTTTGAATTGTTCAAAGATGTTTGATATGATCAAACATATGAATTTAAGGCAATTAGTTCTAAAGTTATTTAATGAATATGATTCTAACTCAATATTAAACTTCCGCGATTCCATTTTGATGAAATTGGTCAGTGGGAGTAATCGAATCTTATATGATTTGATTCTTTGATATTGAGTGTTACCGAATTAGTTTTCAATACTCTTGAGGTTATGCTCCATTAACACTAATTCATCTCTTTAATTAAAGTTCCATTTGTTCCAACAGTTACATATATGATATGTATAGTAGAAAATTCGAATCTTGAAAAGTTTGAGATTTGAGACTTTCTTTTGTATAATGGTTATATAATTGAAAGTATTTGCGCCTCGGAGGTACAAGTGAGAAGTTTATCATTTATTATATTTAAAGGAATATTGTATTCTGTTTAGTAGAATATCTTTTCTACGATCCCGAGTAATAAAATTATTTTGTAACTTAGAGGTTAACAATGGATGATGATGATTGTAGAAAATATTTGACTTAGTGAAGTCAAATGTGAAAATGATAAACCGTAATGGAACTACATAATTAATAAGATGAAAAGACCCTTAGACATCTTCCGTATAAGTCCAATAGGATGTCAGATCATTTACTAAGTATTTGATACTTAATGATTCTGTTGTTTTCTTATTGAAGAAAATTTTCATATAACTTATAGTGGGAGCGATATTTGATATCGATTCCGAAAATTACTATTGAACCATAGATCTAAGATTGTTCATAGCTTACAACGATCAAGTTTAGAACTTGATTAGGCTTTCGTTATGAATAGTTCATAAAATGTGCAAATTATTTGCGCTGCAAAAGCATAGTGAGCTTGATAAAGGTTTGACTTTTATAGTATGATAATGAGAAAGGTTGTCCTCAGTAGTCTATTGTAGATTTTGAGAAAACTTGTCTGAAGTTGCACTAATTGAACAATTAAAGATCTGTTGGTTAATGTGCTGGGAAAATCTACGGTCCCGAGGATGGAATCAAGCAAGAAACATAAGTGCGAATACATCGAAGAAGTTGCGGAATACTTACATCGATCGGTTGAGGCGATGCGGTGAAGAACAAAAATTTTCTCCCTTCCATGGTGCTCCAAGGCCCACAGCAGTGGCATAAAAACAGTGCTCCATTTTCGGTCCAAGATCCAAGCTTTTGGGTGGTGATTCCAAGCTCACGAGTGGGTTTCCCTATCACCTTCGCAAGACCCCAATTGTGTGCTAGCACTTGGTAATTTTTGCCACAAAAATTACCCTTGCACTTCTTCTTCATTCTCGGCAGTGGGTTGAAAACAGAAGAAGAAAACTGCCCATTTGGGCGTGAGAAAAAGGAAGAGAAAGGGAGAGAGTAAGATGTGTTGGTTGTTAGATTTGTGTATCTAATACACATTATTGATTTTCTAAAAATCAATTAATTGATTTACAAAAAGTTTGGCATTCAAAAAGTCAAACAATAATGCCAATCAACAACTTCTAACAACTACTATCAATCACATCAAAAGTGACAAGTTGTCACATCAATCGATTGACTAGTGATTTGACGCTTGATGTGACTTGCGGGCCGCACTTGAATTCGAAACGCGAGTGCACTCGCAAACACTCCCGGGCTCGGGTTTGCTAATTCCAAATTAACGAATTTTCCGTTGCGACGTAATTAAATAATTATGCCTAGCAAAATCACTATTAATGTCGCTAACGAATTAATTCTAAATTAACTCGTTCGCCCGAATTAAAATCTAATTTTAATTTCGCGTCGAAATCCAATTTCGTTTAATATATCGAATATATTAATTTATCGATTAATTCCAAATTAATCGTTATCTCTCTTTAATAAATATTTTATCCCAGATAAAATATCTCTGTAATTAATCCCAGATTAATTTTCTCTCTCATCTAATTAATCCCAGATTAATTAAAGTGCGAGTCATACGTCATCAGTGAATCTTCGGGAAGCGACCCATGAGATCCCCAGATATGTTGGCAGTAAATCCGGTCGTTGGACTATCCGAACACGTAAGTACCTAGTACTACGTTTGTACCGATTTACAAGACAAGGTTGGCTTCTAGCAAAGCGCCATGCCTACCCAATTCTCCAGAAATATCCTTATAGGAATATGTGATCTATATCAGGCGTAGTATACGTAGTATTGCGTATTTCGATCCAGCATCGGATGTCACGTGCTAGGCCTAGGGCTGGAATTGTGTCTGCCCCGTACGAAGCACATATCGGATCTCTGGTAACTAGTATCTATAATCGGATAAACATGACCTAGTCATTTTATCCCGATGACTGCAGTACATAAGAGAACCAGTTTCGTATCCTACGTGACCATCATCTCCACTATGACTGGAGTGATACTTCTGTCTTGACATCACACCCAACACACTACGATTCTCAATATACCCAGCAGAGGCGTACACAGAACCTGTTAAAGCCCTGGACGACCTAAAACCAAAGCATATTGATTGTCGCAAGTATTAGCGGTGCAAGTCTCAGGTTAAGACCAAATACACCTACCTTGATTCGGACTTCTATAGACACATAGTCATACTACCAATGGAATTCTGAGGGGTCTATCCAGAGTGAAACTGTTTTCCGTACCATCGGTAAAACACAACCTCCTACTATACTTGCATGAGTATCCTATACCCAAATATATGAGAACTATGTCGTTATGCCCTCACAACGCGCACAAGTGTAATACTAGTCTTTTCCGCATTATCGATGTCCAATCTCGATAATACTCTACTAGGGATATTTAATGATTAAACCTTCGTGGATTGATATTGTCTCATATCATCTCAATCCAGGAACTAATCATAAGGACCTCTTATCATTTATACATCTTGGTGATCTAATCAAAAATGATAAAAGAGCAATTTCCTTTGTCACATAGTTAATTTGTACAACAACACCATGATCTGCACAAATAGTGACGCTATGGGTCATAACTGTCCAACATAATGTTGATATTAAACTATGCATTTTGGCTAAAGAATGCAAAGTGGCGTTCTTGAGTGATTTCTTCGAATGAGAGATCCGTCGTGATTTCTTTGTTTGAAGAATTCAATCTAGAATGGCCCTAGAGTTTGTATTCTGCTAAGATCACAGTTTAATATACTAGCTTAGGAAGCCTATTGTAGACTCAATAAGCTTTCCGGAAATTCGTGTTCTATGATTTTGATATCAGTCAGATTGTTTGGTTTTATCGAAGTTTAGAGAATACATATTTGTCAGTAGGGTCAGTGGGAGCGTACAAATTTATTTCTAGTATTATATATCTTAAGTCTACTTTTCTCCGTGGAAGCAGTGAGAGTAGTCTCTATTATATTTGATATAAAGTTTATATATGATATAAAACTAAGAGACTTATAATAAACTCTCATTAGTCGCGTATTAGATATGATCTAATAAAGGACACAATAAGACTATCTGTATGATAGTTAGTATAACTGTTTGACAGTTAACGTGTCTTTTATAAATATAGTATTCATCTTTCGTAAAGGATGATACCTTTGTCGAAATAGAAATTGATTAGAATGTCTAGTCAATCTTATGCATCATAAGATGATGGCGTAATGAATACTATATTATGTGTGATTAACGATATTAATTTAATCATAATTGTTACGAGTTATTTTGATATGCGGTAGACCATAATATGAGTCTTGAAACATGTTCTTTGTGATCTTTGAGATATTAAGAACGAGTTTCCTATTCATGGAGAATTTAGTATGCAACCATAAGGTCCGATTAGTTTTGATCCTAATTATGACATTAGATGGTCTATGTCATATAAAGTCATAAAAGATGCAGTGGGAGTGTAACCGTTGATTATACTAAACTAGTGGAATCAGTTGCAATTTATGAAGTCTTGACTTTTGAAGTTGCATAGTGACCCTATAGATTAGAATTTTTCATATTAGTATAGTGCTTGCGGTTGTCTCATAGTATTTGGATTTGATTTCTAAATACATAGACAACTCAGTAGCTATAGCACATTACTAATATAGCATCTGAGTCATATTGACGTGGAATTTGGATTCTACAAAATATGAATGATGCTGGCTTAGGAAAACGGTTGGGTTTATTGGACAGACTCGATTTGTTAAAGCAAGCTTACTTGTTATTGCCTACCTCTTGAGTGCTGGTAAGCTCTTGAGGGCCATGAGTATGCGATACACATTAAGATGTGTATAGGATACCGTGGATTGGCACTAGAGTAAGTGGGAGAAATTATTAGGATTGGTGCTCGGAGTGCCAATCTGTATCGTATTTATGTCCGATTCATGAATATGAGCAATGTTATTTTCCATAATATTACTAATTTAATGGTAGCACCCTTGTCTTTTATACACTTATTCAATCTAATTATAATTAGATATCTTATTATGATTATATCGAAACTAAATCCGATTTAGTGATACGTGTATATTAGACAAAGACCCTAGGATTTACAATATAGTGCGCAGTTACAACGTAGTTTTTAATTGACATTAGGAAGCGCACTATAAGATGTATATCCTTAAATAACGTTTCTGGTCAAGATTTACTAACACGGTTGGTTAGTAAAATCTGTTGAGACCAGTACATGTCGTATATCGTGACTTGCTCCGATGGTTTATCCCAGTGAACCATGAGTCTCAGGAGACTCGTATAGGCATGTAGGTATTTATTTGATAAGACACTGAACGACTCACCGAAGATTTCCTAATAGATGGTACACCAACGTCAATAGGAATCTTCTCGAGTTGAGCGAGCATAGTGGTCCTTCGACTTGAGATACCACAGTGGGATATATGAGTTATCCTCCACACTTTGATGGCAGTCACGTCAACGATCTATTCATGATCAAACCTCCGCATGTTCGTTGGGTGTGGACTGATGCTCATGATATCCAGTGCGCATCAAGAAAGGATATGATAGTCCTGTGTACAGGGCATAGGCATCCTCACGTGTTTACGATCTAGTAAATCCATGGCCGTGGTATAACTTCAAAAATCAGTTCCTAGTGTTATTTAAATATCGTAAATTGATAAGTCGACTGTATTATACTGAACGGATTTGACGTTGTTATCTATATCCCAGGTATAATACAGATAGCCTGTGACATATGGATTATACGTATGCAATGATCTCGACTTGCATAGTTTAAGGAGATTATTTGTGGTCGTCATAATCCATGAGTGGGTGGATTATGGACACAAAATTGGATTTCGTGACGGATAAACCTAAACTTAGAGAGTCCCACAATATGAAATGTACTCGTTGAGCACTTGGACATCGCAATATGAATAATACGGATTATTCATAACACTTCACCAGATTAAATGAGTTAATTCGGATCATTTAATCGGTTAAACGATAACACATGCATTAGAGGATTTTGTCCGCTAATAATTATTGTGTATTTATATTTGATTCATAATACGATTAGATACACATTAATTATTCGTCAAATGAGATTTTGACACATGCCATAAATATATGTATTTATTATTTATTGTAAATAAAAACACATATATAATAATAATTACATTAATTAATTATTTGGATATTTAATTGTTAAATATTTGAATTATTAATTAATAAACTTTTTTCTATAAATGTTATGGAATTTATCCAATTATTATTGGTCAACTTGGCATGAATTTATTAAGCTAAATATGTCCAAATTTGATTTGCTAAAATTAAAGCTTATTTTGATTTATTTGCTTTAAATCACAAAATCCCCAAATACCCCCCAAAACGTTGGTCAAGGTGTATTTAAAAAGAAATTTTTTTTCATCTTCCTCATTCCATCATCTATGGCCGACTCTCTCCCAAAAATAAACCATGTGATTTGTTTGATCAAATCCATGAAGAAAAGAAGGAAAAATTCAAGAAAAAGTTTGAGATTTGAAGAGATTAAAGGTAATCTACTTAACTCTAAACTTGGAAATTATTTTCTTGTTTTCTTCAATTCTTAGAATAGTCTAGGGTTCCTTTAAATCTGATTTTTTTGGGGCTTTTGGTTGTGGATTATGGATTGGAAGTTTATATGCATGTGTGAAGTGTAATTGGATGGATATATTGTAATTAACACCCAATTTAATCAATTGTTGATGAGTTTCTATTCTAAAGTGTTGTGACCACTCTTGTGACACCTAGAATTGTTCTTGGGTTTTTCATGTGTGGTGACTTTGAATTGGTATTTGATTAATTTGATTAATCTTGAAAGAATTGGATTTAAGCATGAAAAATTATTATATTTATGTTTTGGATCAAATCTGGATTTTTCAGTGCATATGTTGATGTATTTGATGTTATATTAAGTGTAATTGATGTATTTTGGGAGTTGGAACAATTGCCGGAAAGTGTTTCCGATTTGAAATAAGCGAAAACGGCTAAAAAAGGGCGTTACCGGGTGGATTTTGAGCCAACTAGATGACGGCTGTCCAAAGAGTGAGTTCATCACTCTTCGGGCAGCCCATGAACTTCCCTGACGCTATTAGGGCTGACCTGGGCAGTCCTAATAAGTGTCAGGTGGTCGGTTCAGTCGAAAACGCATTTTGCGTCATTTTACGGAAAAATGATTTTCGTAAAAGTTTTGCGAAGTTTCTATTGAATTTATGTCGTTATTTGATATCGATTAAATATGTTTAGTTGAAATAGGAATAAATTATTCATATTAGATATTGAATAATTTATTCGATAATTTGAAAAAATTTTAAATTACGATTTCGCCCGAACCGCGCTTCCGCTGCGCCCATCGCCCAAAACCCCAACAAATATATCTATATTTATCGCATCTATATCTTGTATTTTATGGGTTAATTTGAGCCTTATGATCGTTTTGATGTGTTTGAGTATGTTTGTAGCTACGGATCATAATAAGACTAAGTAAGACTTATAGATAGAAAAATCTAGAAAATCATAGCGAGAACGAGCCTTCTTATGTGACCCAGTGTACGTGTCGCAATGCAACCTTGCATGTCGCGATGCAACATAGTGTGATTTCGAGACAAAATGTCAAATTTGTTGCACATTACTATGCAGGTCCATGCGCGAACCTGATTCATGGTACGAGAAGAATTTCAATTTCTTAAGAAGGAAAGCTCCCATCAGCCCATGTAAAAGAATAAGTTTGTCTTAATCCTAAGGAGGTTAGTTTTGGAGACCGCAAAGTATAAAAAAATACCAAGAGTAAGGTAAGAACTACATTCTCAACCCGATTTGGAGATTGAAGTATAGGATCTCATCACGAGTTCTTCCTTCGCTTTACTCTTTCAGTTTATATTTATGAGTTTTTGCTTTGTATTAATGATTAGTTTATATTTAATAATAACCACGTGTAACTAATTCATTAGTTTAGGATTGTAATAAATCTTACGCACATCATTTAATTCGATTTGCATCTTTTTATTCTTTTGGGTTTGTTATTGGATAATTTATTATTCTCTATTCTTAATGCAATTTATTATTTGGCCGACAATAGAATAGTTGTGGTAAACCCTTAGGAAATTAGAAAAAGGAATTTGGGTTTAGTCTTGGGAATTAATAGCGTGTGATCGTAATCATTGAATCGATTTCCTTGTAGGATAGAGATATATCTGCAGGGTTTGCGTAGCAATAATTAGAACTTAAACTTAAGGAATTTAGCTTAAGTTGATTATCATAGGAATATAGGTAATTGAATTAAGTAAGGCGTTTCTATTTGAACATCGGAAGAGGTTGGTAGATAATTTAATCTTTTAGGTTAATAATCCATAAAAATAACCCAATTGAATGAAAAGTATAATAATTCATTATTTGCGTACTTAGGTGAAGTTACAACTCTAGGTTTTTCTCTCGCATGAGGTTTTCTAAAGTAGTTAATTTTTTGTTTTACTTAAACTTTTAGTTATTTAGATTAATCAAACTTCACTTGATTAATTATTTAGTTTTAGTAGTTCTAGTATTAATAGGATAAATAATAGGTCACTTGAGCTCGATATTTTATATTCTACTTGAGCGATACGTATGTTTACATAACGTGTAAAATCACGATTAGGACTGTAGATGTGCTCATTCAATACATATGGCATTGTTCAAATTAAAAATATCTAAAGCTGATTTACAGTTATTCATGTCTCAATTGTTAAGCTTTAAGGTAGATTCGTAGATGGGTACGTACGTAAAAGATTATGAAAGTGTTGGCCAACGTGTGATGTGAAGACTTTTCTGAAAAGAAAAGCAGCCTTTGATTAGTAGTAGCTTGCATGCAAAGCAAACCCTTCAAGGCCAATTTTGAAGCCATTCCTTGCTTCATTTTTATCATTACTTGCTACCAAGCTTGCTACAAAACCCACCATCCCATGTCCTTGTATATATTATCAAAATCTGTACAAAATCAATATCATCTAAACTTACAAAACAACAATGCCGATTTACACATCTTCTTCCGATTCCGATAATGCAACCGAACATCTTTCGCAATCACAACCCCCAAGATTGTTCGGACGTAAACGACCAATACATAGTGTTCTCGGAGGAGGAAAAGGTACCTATTAGTTAATTTCAGTCTTTATTGATCTTAGAGATGGTAATCGGGATATCTCATCTCGATTATATTTCGGGATGAAAAAATCATTTTAAATCTCGAATCAAATGGTTTGTGATCTTATTTAAGATTTTTAGTCTAAAATTCGGATACTGAATGATTTTTATCCCGAATCTTGATCCAATTTTTTATTTGAGATGAAAATCATTTAGAATCCCATTGAAATTTTCATTTGCTCACAATTTGATCTTATTCTACTTATATCTTTTTTTTTTTAACCATAATGTAACCATAATGAAAATTTGATGATTTGATTCACATTCACAGTTGCCAATGTCTTGTTATGGAAGAACAAAACAGTATCATCCTCTCTTTCGATTGGAATGACAGTGATTTGGTTACTATTTGAGGTTGCGGAGTACAATTTTGTGACCCTGCTCTGTCACATTTCCATCACCTCAATGCTTGTACTCTTTATATGGTCCAGGGGTGCAGAATTTTTCAACTGGTATCTATTTTGTCTTCACAATCTATATACATCACAATAACGATTTTTTTTTTTCCCACTTACATGATATTTGAATTATAAATCCTCAGGAATCGTCCCCAAATTCCTGAAATTGTACTACGTGAATCAACGTTCAGAGAGGTTGCTTCAATCTTCCGAATAAAATTCAATGAAATCCTGTCGAAGCTCCTCGACATCGCATGTGGAAAAGAGCCTGGACTCTTTATTCTGGTATCATGATAATGCGGGTTAATTTATTTTATATTTAAGCGGAGCATGACTGGTAATTAAATTCAGAAATGATATTATCCTGGATATTAAACCCCGAAAAGAACAGAAAAGAAAATTGGGTGAGAGTATCATTGCATAATTAAATTTCCTTCGCACTGTATGAACAACATTTGAAACACCATACCTCTTAAGTCAAGACGAAATTACAACAATTTGCAAGTTAACTTATGTTCTCTTATGTATTATATTACAGGCAATAGCTTCTCTATACATTTTATCTGTGATTGGAACTTATTTCAGCCTCTTAAATCTCCTTTATCTTGGTAAGAATTTGCCACCTTAATTTAATAATGTTAATGGGTATTGATTATTAGAATAATTAATTAGCTTAAATGGGTTATTTATTTATTTATTTTTTTGTCATTAAAGGTTTTATCTGCTTGCAAACGTTGCCGTTTCTGTATGATCGGTATGAGGAGCATGTTGATTATATTGCTGACAGAGAATTTCGTCGATTAAGAAAGATGTTCAGAAGGTCTATTAAGAAGATTCCAAGAGGGCCTGTTAAAGAGAATTAAGGCCCATAATTGAAATTGTACCTGCCTTCATTATATTGGAATAATTACATATGGATCCGTTTCATGGATATTGTAAAATATATGTGTATAATACAAATTTGGTGTGAATATATACTTCCACTTGATGTCCACACTATAGATTTATTATACATACACACTTAATATATGTTTGCTTTTGTGTTAATTTCCAGCAAACCAATCACACGCCAAACCATTCCCTCCAGCTTAAGCGGAATAGGTAAAATCTCCGATTATCTCATGTTCTTATAAGAAACATGTTCTTATAAGAAACAAATTCTTTGAATTCGAACCCAAAAATTGAAGATCAGATCCTAAACCTTATACCACTAAGCCACGCCCCTTGGGGACACACACGTTATAACTTGCCCATCCTCACCCTACTAAAATGATGTAGAATTATTTATTTCGTGTCATAAGATATTAAGAATGGAGGATTCTCTATGAGTCCTCATTCATAGAGTAAACCAAGAGAATTAAATCAAGAGAAGAGAAGAATTATGTGATAATATCACTTCATAAAAGTTTAAGAACCTTTAGTGCACATTCAAATTGTTTTGCAAATGATCATCAGTTAATTAACACAAATTATATAGTTAATTGTTAATTTATTAATCATATCATTATTCATAAGTGGGACCATTTTGATTAAATTCAAAAGCTTGATTTAGATTTAGAACTTAAAGAAGTGACACCTTTTATGTTTTGATGCTCTATGGAAACAATGACAGAAGTCACAAAACACATGGAAGAAAATGAAAGTACATATTAGCATGACACCGAACTTTTTCGATCTCACTTTCATGAAAAATTCGAAAATATAATGATAATAATATGTCACTAGTTGTAAATTTAATAAATATTTTACCACATTTGTTAATTATTAAATAAATGATAATTAATTAATATAATTATACGTATCATATATTTATTATTTAACGATATTACGTCATCAATAACTTCACTATTTCAAAAAGGTATTCCACTTCTATAATAATAGAAAAAAATTATTATTAATTCCTCCCAAATGTTCCTTTGTGAGCCACGGAAGAAAACCACTTTAGCAAATAATTGCATTTTTAATAAGGGTTAATTAGACCCTTGTCATGACAGTAATCAAAGGATAGATTGGCCTAGTTTTAGCCTTCCCAAGACAATATCAAAGAGAGAAAAAGTTGAAGACTTTGATTTAATAATTGTGAATAGTGTAGATGGTGGCCAAGATTTGTTGGTTGTAAGTGCATGACCACATATTTGATGTAAGCACAGATTCACAAATTGCCTAAAAGATGAAACACTGTCATGTTAGCTTTTAATTATATGTGACAAGAAAGAGTGGAAGTTGTAACCACCATAGTTTTTATTGGATATATATGTTGATCCACTATCTCCATTGTCAAATTTCATATAGTTTTGCCTGCCAATTCCGGTGCAAGCAAAGGAGAATCTATAAAGTTTCTAAATCCAATAACAGCTAGCTTGAGAGTGGTATATAGATCCAAGTTATTTTGGTCCTAAAGCCACTGTGATGCTCAAGTAAATCATAATGATTTAAATTTGTAAGTTAATATCTTAAAATTAGTTAGACTCATAATTGATTCTGAATTTTGCGTCGATGTTTTAATAAAATTATAATTAATAGTTATTAGATTAAAATATATTTATAATTAATTTTGAATGTACATTGTTATAAACATGTAGTATAAAATCTGTAATAATTATGTGAGAATAAATACAATTCATCTGTGGTTTACAACCTCCCACTCTCCCTTAAAATACCCAACCTCAACTTATTATATATACATACACACACGACAGCGACAATATCGTAGACATGTAAAATTATTTTATATAAATTAATATGAAAGGTTAAATGTATAAATCATGTCCAAATTCGATACTTATCCCACAATTTTCACTATTTTCTTTAAAAATAAAAAAAAAAAAATTTAGCCTATGAATAAAATTATTTTAAAAAAATAATTAAACACTTTTAAAATAAAATCTTGCCTCTGTCACCATATGTAAAGTATTTCAAGTTACACTTGTATATCTAACATGACCGGCCCTTAATTATGAGGTGTGACTTTGTGACAAATGACTTATAATTTGATTATCAGGTCTTGAATTCAAGTTCATGGGTGCATTTCTTGTAGCTTAAATTCGGATCGGGTGATGCAGTAGGTGAAATTGCCTACAAGCAATAGTGATAAACCAAACTCTATACCCAAGAAGGGGGGGGTGAATTGTGTTACGGTTAAATTATGCGGAATTAAAAATCTTTACCGATTTTAAGTTATTTTACCAATTAATGTTAAGGTCAATTTTCTCTAATGTAATAAACAACCTATATGCAAGTTTCTAATATATAAACATGTAATAAATAAAACTTGCAATATGTAAAGAGTTAGAGGATAGAGAAAACGACACCGAGATTTATAGTGGTTCGGCCAACATTGCCTACGTCCACTCCCCCAAGCCGCGCTTGAAGCTTTTCACTAATAACGAGTTTCCGTGGCTCACTCGCAACCAAGAGTTTTACGCAAGGTGCACTCCGAACCTTTACACTTTGAGTTTTCTACGTAGGCTCACTCAAAAACCTTTACAATTACCCAAACAATGGGATTTCACAAATCACAAGTGTTTTGATTTAGGAGTTGTAAAACACACTTGGATACTCACAATGATAAAGAAGATTGTGTGAGTTTGTTACTCAAGTGATCTAAGCTCACTACAAGTGTACAAGAAGGTATAGTGTGTGTGAGCTTGATGTATGAGTGTATATGATTATGAAGGTTTGGAACACTCTTGTTTTGCCTTGGTAGAATATGTATGAAGGTTCTCTAGTTCTCTAACCAAGCAAAAAAGAATTGGGGCTTCAATTTATAGTAAAATGCAAGACAAACCCCAACAGCTCTTTTTGAGACCAGTATGCCGGTCTCTGACACCGTTATGCCGATCTCCAACATATATATTACTGTTCGGAGAAACTAGCAGTTAGACCGGTATGGATATTGGTATGCTGACCGGTTTGGTGACCAATTTGGTCATTGCCGGTTCCAGATGTTGGTTTTCAGAGTTCATGCGCAGCGGAAATCGTGTTTTGGTAACAGGAAAAAAAAATTTATTTTTTCATACATGAACAATCAAAACCGGATCCGTATTTTTCTGATATATTAATAACATATAAATATTTAGAACTCAAGTAAGAAAATATACCTGCAGATCTGAATATCTTTGCAAATTGATTCTTTGAACCACGATCTTCCTCGTCTATCTACTCACCTCCAACGACACGTGTGGGCGTGAAAGTAATTACGAAGAATACTCTAATTTATTAAGGATCCGTGTACTCAGCACATGAGACGAATCCTGAATGCTGTTTTCTTTTGATTTTCTCAAAATCAAACTTAAGAAAAAATAAAAGAAAACAATTTTTCTTTTTTTTTTCTGTAGCTACTGTTTTTGTTGTTGTTCCTTTTTCATCAAAATTGAAAAACCTCAAAAACCTTTTCCAATGGCTCACGTTTTTTTTTTTTTTTTTTTTTTTTTTTGTTATAGCATATTGATTTTTATTTTTGAATTGATTAACTTTGATCAAAATCAAATTCTTATCAAGCAAATCCATTAAGGATATTATTAATTTTAATTTTCAAATAAAATCAAAAATAAAATCCTTTGATATTTATCCTCTAAATTATCAAAGATAATCATTAAAAAACAATTTTTTAAAATTTTCAACTTTTGAAAATATTATCTCATTAAATTAAAATTTAATTAATCAAATTAAATAAATATTAATTTTCATAATTTAATAAATAGATACATTATCTATTAATAAATATATTAAGACAACATTTGTCATAATTTCCAAACATGAGCTATATGGAATAATTAGAGTGTAAAATAATTCACAACTATTTTTCTTCGCAATTATAATCGTTCGAACAGTGATAGAAGACGACGAGGGGACCGATGGACCTATAATTCTAAGCTCCAATAATTCCGTCGATTAATTATAAACTCTTTTATTAATCAAACGAAATTATTAATTCTGGAGTAACTCCACTAAATACCCAGAATTGCACTCTCAGAATTATAGAATTAATTACTCAAAGTATCCGTCCATTGATATAGTCATTACCTATGCAATGATCCTCCATAACAGATTCGTAAAGGAGCTATGTATAAAATATCCGTTAACCTCTCCAATTACTTCTTTATCCTTGACTTCCATTAGTTCTCAAGTGAACAATTAATTCATAACTTTTATGAATTTGCGCGCTAATCGTTCAGGTCCTGAACTAACAAACAAGAGAATCTTATGAACGGATTTCATTATATCAGGTTTGCATTCCCAACTATTCATTCAACTCATTCCCAAAATACAAGGTTTAAGAAATGTAATAAATACAAAACCATACCGAGTAAATTAAAGAATAAATTAATATGATATAGGAGTCTGCTAAATATAATGAATTAAGATCATCACATATATGACCATCATTATGATAAAATTGATCTTCTTTATTTAACGGAAATTATTAGAACTTTTCAATTTTATCTGGTCCTGTCCAATATAATCTTATTATATAAAACACATTCATTTCTATGTCTCTACATAATATAGTCTGGATAGAACTATATCATTCATAAATGGAATGAACTGTATTTATGACTTTGGATTTGAAGATTCCCAACTTCAAATCATAGTCATGGACAAATTTTGATTATTACTCTTTAAATTTTATCCATGCATATATGCATGTAACATTTTACATACACATATATGTTTAATTTAAAGCTACATAAATAATCACGGAATTTTCATGAATTTTATAAAGCAAATCAAAATGCATACATGGAATAAAATAGAATCACAAATTTATTAATCAATCATGTTTCGAACATATTTTGCTTGTCGGGCATACAAATCCCAACAAACTCCCACTTGCCTTAAAGCAAATGAGACATGTCTCTAATCCCCAATCCTTCTAGATGCCCCTCAAAACTCTTTGCAGGCAGCGTCTTGGTAAAAGGATCGGCTAGATTCTCTGTAGATGGAATCTTCAGAACATCCACGTCTCCGCGTTGCACAATGTCCCTAATCACATGATATTTCCGCTCAATATGTTTTGATCTCTTGTGGCTTCTTGGTTCTTTGGAATTAGCCACTGCACCACTATTATCACAATAAAGTGACAATGGCTTGTCCATATCTGGAACCACTTCCAGATCTGTAAAGAACTTTCGGAGCCAAACCGCTTCTTTGGCAGCTTCACAAGCAGCCACATATTCGGCTTCCATAGTTGAATCGACAACACATGATTGTTTGATGCTTCTCCAAACTATAGCTCCCCCACCAAGAGTGAACATTGATCCAGATATCGACTTTCGATCATCTGTATCTGATTGAAAATCAAAATCAGTATATCCAATCGGAATCAAATCCCTGCCAGAATAAACAAGCATATAGTTCCTCGTTCTCCGTAGATACTTGAGAATATGCTTAACTGCTACCCAATGATCTAATCCTGGATTTGACTGAAAATGACTAACTATTCCCACTGCATAGCATATATCAGGTCTTGTGCATAGCATAGCATACATCAAGCTCCCTACTGCCGACGCATATGGAATCCGTCTCATATCTTCTTCCTTTTGGGGTGTCGAAGGACACTGCCTTTTAGAAAGAACAACTCCATGACGGGAAGGTAAGTTACCTTTCTTGGAGTTTTGCATTGAATATCTAACAAGCATCTTGTCAATGTACAATGCCTGAGACAGAGCTAGCAGTTTTTTCTTGCGATCTCTAACAAGACGGATCCCAAGAATATAACTTGCTTCTCCCAAATCTTTCATTTGGAATTGTTCAGATAGCCAAACCTTTACGTCTGATAATAGTTCTACATTATTCCCAATAAGTAGAATATCATCAACATAAAGTATTAGAAAGACCACTCGCTTGTCCTTGATGAATTTATAAACACAAGATTCATCAGGATTTTGAATAAAGCCATAAGATTTGATCGCCTCATCAAATCTCATGTTCCAAGATCTGGACGCTTGCTTAAGTCCATAGATAGACCTTTGCAACTTGCAAACCTTTTTCTTTTCGTCCTTGCTAATAAAACCTTCTGGTTGCTCCATATAGATGGTCTCTTCAAGATAGCCATTCAAAAAGGCTGTCTTGACATCCATCTGCCAAATTTCATAATCATAATGAGCAGCAATGGAAAGCAAGATTCGAATGGACTTCAGCATGGCTACTGGTGAAAAAGTTTCCTCATAGTCAACTCCTTCTTTTTGGGTATAACCCTTTGCCACTAGCCTTGCTTTAAATGTCTCTACATTACCGTCCACTCCCCTCTTTCTTTTGTAGATCCATTTGCACCCTATAGGATTTACTCCTTCAGGTAGATCTACAAGCTCCCAGACTGAGTTGGAATACATGGATTCCATCTCAAGTTTCATAGCCTCAAGCCATTTCTCTTTGTCATGATCTTCCATTGCACATCTATATGTTAATGGGTCATCTTTTCCATCATCAGTGATAGCAACTTGTGCTTCACCATCTTGTCTATATCGAGAAGGTAGTCTTACTATCCTCCCACTACGACGAGGTGGTAAGATGTTCTGACTCGAAGATGTGGTCTCCTTGCTTTGTGGAACAACAATCCTAGCAGGTTGTTGACTGATCTCATCATATTTTAATTCCTCCAAAACTATCTTACTTTGAGGTTTGAAGTCTGTCATATAATTATTCTCAAGAAACGTGGCATTTGTCGATACAAACACCTTATTATCTCGAGGATTATAAAACACACTTCCCCTTGTGCCTTTTGCATATCCTACAAAGAAACAAACTTCAGAACGCATTTCCAACTTTGTTGTCTTACCCATTAGCACGTATGCTGGGCACCCCCATATACGAAAGTGACTCAAACTGGGTTTGTGGCCACTCCATAACTCTAAAGGTGTTCTAGGTACTGACTTAGATGGAACCACATTCAAAATGTAGGTTGCTGTTTGTATAGCATACCCCCAAAACATTTTTGGAAGTGAAGAATAACTCAACATGGAACGAATCATGTCGAGTAAAGTTCGATTCCTTCTCTCAGCTACACCATTTTGCTGAGGTGTACCAGGTGCAGTTAGTTGGGATAAAATCCCATACTCTAATAGGTGATCTTTGAATTCATTATCAAGGTATTCACCTCCTCGATCTGATCGAAGACACTTGATTGATTTACCTAATTGTTTTTTCGTTTCGATTTGGAATTCTTTAAACTTTCCAAAAGTTTCAGACTTATGTCTCATTAGGTAAACATAACCATATCTAGAGTAATCATCAACAAAAGTAACGAAGTACTCATAGCCACCTCTTGCTTGTGTAGACATAGGTCCACAAACATCTGAATGTATAAGCTTCAGTGGTTCTTGGGCCCTATTGCCTTTTGCAGAGAAAGGCCTCTTTGTCATCTTACCTTCAAGACATGATTCACAGACTGGTAGAGTACCAACATTTAGTTCTCTTAAAGGACCATCCTTTACAAGCCTATTTATCCTGTCAAGATTTATATGACCAAGTCTTAGATGCCATAGATATGTGTTATCAGTGTGAGAAATCTTTTGTTTCTTTGTTTTTGGCAATGCAACTTTGAACATTTCAGCATTCAATAATGAATTAAAATTTGGCATTATTACATATAGCCCATTTTCAATAAAACTAGAACAAATATTCAAACCATTTCTTGAAATAACAACTGATTTATTATCAAAAGAAACTGAATAACATTGTTCATAAAGTCGAGAAACTGAAATGAGGTTTCTAGTAAACCCCGGTACGAAATAAACATTATTCAAAAATAAAAATTTATTGTTCTCAACATGAAGTTTTATTTGTCCAACTGCTGATGCTGAAACTAAAGCGCCATTCCCAACTCTCAAAGTAAAGTCCCCATCAGCAAGTCTTGTGTAAGAATCAAGCATCTGTAAGAAACAACAAATATGATTAGTCGCTCCTGAATCAATTATCCAGGGTGATAAATCATTTTCAACTAAACAAGATTCAGTAACAAGTAAATCTAATTTACCTTTCTTTTTCTGTTTCGCTCTTCGAGATACTTCTTGCAGTTTCTCTTCCAATGCCCATCAATTCCACAATGGAAACATTTTCCTTTTGGTTTTTTCTGGGTGGAGCCATTCTTATTTCCTTGACTGTTGTTTGACTTGTTCTTTTTGCTGTTGTTCCCTGCTGTTTTCTCAGTTCCTGAACTCTTACCTTTATTCTTATTTCTCTTTCTCTTTTTAAGAGAAGAGTTAGAGTTAGAAGGTTCAGCAACATTTGCTTCTCCTTTCTTCTCCAAAGAAATAGACTCAAAAGTAGTGAGTTCGTTAAGCAATTCAGTCAAATTATAACTCATCTTATTCATGAAGTAATTGCTTTTGAACTGAAGAAATTGTGGGCTAAGGCTTTCTAAAATCATGCCCACTTGAGTGCCTTCATCTATGGTAGCCCCATTGATTTATGCCTCATGAATAGTACTAATCATCATTAGCACATGCTCACGAACAGGAGTTCCAGCTTTCATTTTGCAGTTCATGACTTTCTTGACTGCTTTATGTTTAGCTTGATCAGAGGGTTTACCAAACATGCCTTGTAGAGACTCCATTATCTCATAAGCAGTCTCTGTCTTTTCGTGCTTTGTGTTAAGCACGTCAGACATGGCAGCAAGCAAATAACAATGAGCTTTGTCATTTGCTCGAATCCAATTTTCATAGGCATCTTTGATGGTTTTGTTGGCATTCACAGCTGGTTCTGGAGGACATTCCTCCATCAGGACAAACTTCAGGTTATCCAGCACAAGAATTATATTCATATTTTTCTTCCACTTAGCAAAGTTATCACCAGTTAATTTTTCAGTAGCAAGCAGTGATAGGATTGGATTTGACATATTTCTGAAATCAATAAAAAAAATATTCTAAATTATTCCATGCATAAAATTCAAAATAAATATAGCATAGTAATCATGATGCATGATGCATATGCAAAACACTAAAATATATATGCACTACTATAGCCTCGGAAAATTTAATAAGCATATTATGTTGCCTTAGGGTCAATCACAACACCTTATTAAAATAGAGACAATCTCAATTAATAAATTTTTTTTTTCAAAATATCTCATATTTTCAAAAATTATTAATAACCGATTTTTGGTCTAAATATAATTAACACTTTTAACTATATTTATATGAGTGTAACCCACCGTTTTGGATCCTAAAAATTTAACTCATAATAACCACCTTAGGGTAAGTTAATTATGAAATACATTTTATAAATCCTATCATAAGAAGTACAACCTTGATATTAACCTAAGCAAACACTTTCCTTAGGGAGGATGAAACTAAAGTCATCACGAAGCCCCACTTAGATTTCACGATGTTGCACTAACGGTGGAGACCAAAGGATGTTTTGACAAACTACCCGCTCCCACTCATTATTTTAAGTTTAGTGATTTAATATGTAAAACATCTAATGTTTTGAAAACTTAGTGGAAAAAGACCATGAAATCAATATTAAAGGTCTTTAATTACCAATATAATTGTTTCATAATAAAATTACTCGCTTTACTAATAAAACTTAAATTCATTATGAAACATCTAAGTTATTCATGATAAACAATTTACTATAAATACTTAGAACTAAATTTTGTGACATTACAAATTTTAACGATTTAAAATTAATTCACAAATTTTATTTAATCGACTAATCAATAAATATTCTAAAATAGTTTTGAATCAAATTATAAACTATTTACTATCATAAATAAATTTATGAAAATACACATGTATGTATGGCATGTTATAATGTAAGAGTAGGCATTGTGCTAATTCTATATGTCATTTAAAATATGCATGAGAATAAACATTTTATAATTCACACAAAATAAATAAATTGGATATTAACCAACCGGGTTGACAATTTGGGTATTTCTAAAATTACAAATAACCAAAAAATAAATTACATTAATCTCAAATCTGGAAAAAAATATAATTATATTTCCAGGTGACTTTCACACCAAATTTTTTTTTTCCCGCACAGTGGGCAGTCTCACTGTCGCACTGTGCGGCTGGGTAGCAGCCCCTTGCTGCACATATGTGCAGCTGCTGCTGGTGCAGCAGCCACTCTGTGCAGCAGTCTCACTGCTGCACAGTGCAGGAAAAAAAATTATGGAAATATAAAAAAAACGTCCGTCCGTGCATCGTCTATTTGGCTTGATCTTGATCTCGAACAATTACAAAAAATTAACAATTACAAAAAGAAATACCCATTTAATTTTGGGTTTACATATCCAATATATAAAACAAAAAATTAAAATCCTAACCCAAGGTCAACCATACAATTAACGATTAATATCCATACATTCACCATCACATGATAATTCATAAAAATGCATAGCCTACTCTTTTACATACATATTGATTTACAATAAATCATTCTTATTAAAATACTAGAATAAATACGACCGCTCATGATACCATTTGTTGGTTTTCAGAGTTCATGCGCAGCGGAAATCGTGTTTTGGTAACAGGAAAAAAAAATTTATTTTTTCATACATGAACAATCAAAACCGGATCCGTATTTTTCTGATATATTAATAACATATAAATATTTAGAACTCAAGTAAGAAAATATACCTGCAGATCTGAATATCTTTGCAATTGATTCTTTGAACCACGATCTTCCTCGTCTATCTACTCACCTCCAACGACACGTGTGGGCGTGAAAGTAATTACGAAGAATACTCTAATTTATTAAGGATCCGTGTACTCAGCACATGAGACGAATCCTGAATGCTGTTTTCTTTTGATTTTCTCAAAATCAAACTTAAGAAAAAATAAAAGAAAACAATTTTTCTTTTTTTTCTTTAGCTACTGTTTTTGTTTTTGTTGTTGTTCCTTTTCCATCAAAATTGAAAAACCTCAAAAACCTTTTCCAATGGCTCACGTTTTTTTTTTTTTTTTTTTTTTTTTTATTTAAGAAGCATATGGATTTTTATTTTTGAATTGATTAACTTTGATCAAAATCAAATTCTTATCAAGCAAATCCATTAAGGATATTATTAATTTTGATTTTCAAATAAAATCAAAATAAAATCCTTTGATATTTATCCTCTAAATTATCAAAGATAATCATTAAAAAATAATTTTTAAAATTTTCAACTTTTGAAAATATTATCTCATTAAATTAAAATTTAATCAATCAAATTAAATAAATATTAATTTTCATAATTTAATAAATAGATACATTATCTATTAATAAATATATTAAGACAACATTTGTCATAATTTCCAAACTGAGCTATATGGAATAATTAGAGTGTAAAATAATTCATAATTATTTTAAATAATTCACAACTATTTTTCTTCGCAATTATAATCGTTCGAACAGTGATAGAAGACGACGAGGGGACCGATTGACCTATAATTCTAAGCTCCAATAATTCCGTCGATTAATTATAAACTCTTTTATTAATCAAACGAAATTATTAATTCTGGAGTAACTCCACTAAATACCCAGAATTGCACTCTCAGAATTATAGAATTAATTACTCAAAGTATTCGTCCATTGATATAGTCATTACCTATGCAATGATCCGCCATAACAGATTCGTAAAGGAGCTATGTATAAAATATCCGTTAACCTCTCCAATTACTTCTTTATCCTTGACTTCCATTAGTTCTCAAGTGAACAATTAATTCATAACTTTTATGAATTTGCGCGCTAATCGTTCAGGTCCTGAACTAACAAACAAGAGAATCTTATGAACGGATTTCATTATATCAGGTTAGCATTCCCAACTATTCATTCAACTCATTCCCAAAATACAAGGTTTACGAAATGTAATAAATACAAAACCATACCGAGTAAATTAAAGAATAAATTAATATGATATAGGAGTCTGCTAAATATAATGAATTAAGATCATCACATATATGACCATCATTATGATAAAATTGATCTTCTTTATTTAACGGAAATTATTAGAACTTTTCAATTTTATCTGGTCCTGTCCAATATAATCTTATTATATAAAACACATTCATTTCTATGTCTCTACATAATATAGTCTGGATAGAACTATATCATTCATAAATGGAATGAACTGTATTTATGACTTTGGATTTGAAGATTCCCAACTTCAAATCATAGTCATAGACAAATTTTGATTATTACTCTTTAAATTTTATCCATGCATATATGCATGTAACATTTTACATACACATATATGTTTAATTTAAAGCTACATAAATAATCACGGAATTTTCATGAATTTTATAAAGCAAATCAAAATGCATACATGAAATAAAATAGAATCACAAATTTATTAATCAATCATGTTTCGAACATATTTTGCTTGTCGGGCATACAAATCCCAACACCAGAATGTGTGTATAATGAAGAGCTAGACCGGTATGGTCACCGGTATGATGACCGATTTATGTCATGTCGGTTCCAGTAAAGGAACTAGCCGTTAGGCTCACTGGTAGGGGACCGGTAAGGGACTGGTAAAGTCCGTGCCGGTTCCAGTGAGCATGCAAAACTCAGCATCTCACCGGTATGGACACCGGTAAGGGACCGGTATGCCGGTCTCTGTACCAAAAATGCAAATATGAAGGTTTTAATGCATTTTGTACATGAACCTAATGCATCTAAATGAATGTGCATGTTTCTTATGAGTTTAGGCACTTGAATACTCAAATCACATTACAAATAGAGTCATAAGCTAAGACTTCATATAAAATCTTCATTGTATGCAAGTCTTCACATTCTTCGCTCTTCACCATTGTGTGCTTCGACATCTTTTTGTATTGTCTCGCTTTTGCACGTCGAAGACTTTACTCTCGTTGCATCATCAAAATCTATTATGCGACTATGTCTCTGACAGTAGGGTTTCCAAAAAAAAAAAATCTAACGTGACAGATTGAAAGTTTAAGATATCTGCATCAGTAGTTGAGATTGTATTATAGACATTCTCCATTAATTTATTGACTCGTTGACTTATGGTTGCTATAAAATGCCTTTTATGATAGGAGATAAGTTCACTTCCTCCACAAAAATAAAGCTTTACACTGCAGCAGTGATCACAAAGATAAAAATAGAGTAGATGGTGAGGCAATTATTGAGAGAAGTTAACACTGTGAATGGAGATGAAGGTGGTATTGCAGGAGGAGCTTGTGTATTATTCATCTTAGCTGCAGCTTTGATCACTCTCTCTCTATTAGCAGCCGTAATATTTGGTTGTGCAGAGGGTGCTTCTAAAGACAAAACTTCTTCGGCTGATGATTCCAACTTTTATGGCGCTGGATGCACTGCCGGTTGCGGTGCAGGCTGTGGCGCTTAAAGTTAATACCAAATAGAGCCTTTATTGTAATTTGTTTTGTTTTTAGTAGCCTAAGTTTTTCTTCTTAGAGATATAACATCAACTTTGAAGAATTAGATTGCATTATGTATGGTGATTGCATTTTATAGGATGAGCAATTAATCCATGTTCGCGAAAGTCTTCAATCTTTCTCGTCAATGGGTTTATTTCATTCTCCCAATTCATGTTAGCGGTATCATATTAAACTAAACAAAATCAGAAAGATTAAAAATAACAAAGAATGATACATATATACTGCACTTGCACCTATTATATGCCGATTGTTAAAAACGGCGTCGTTTTCAACAATGAATCACGTACCCTCCACCCAAAGTAATTTGCTTTCCCCCAAGTCAAATGTAGTCTTTACTCTGCATCTTATCTCTATTGAGCACTCTTTCTCTATTCAACTCTCTCTATAGAAACTAGGGTGGTTAAATTAATCAAACCAAACCGAACTAAAAATATCGGTTCAGTTGGGTTTATATTTGTATTAAAATGATCGGTTTGGATCGGTTTAGTTCGGTTTGAATCATGAATCGGATCCGTGAACCAATCGGTTTGTAAAATTATGAATTGAACCGACCGAACCGATTGATTTGGGGTTATTTCTTCTAAAAATCGGTTCGATTCGATATTGAACCGAACCGAATCAAAACAAACCTAAATATTAAAACCGAACCAAACAAATCGGTTCAGTTCTGTTTGATTTGGTTCGTTCGATTCTGATTGAACCGAACCGACTTTTGACCACCCCTATTGAAAACCACCCACTCAAGCAAACCGTTGATTGTCGTCACCGTCGTTGCAGCAAGCCAAGCCTGTAACTCCTGCACTTGCACGCTCCATCATCATTAATCAACAACTTGGGTATTATTTAAAAAAAAAAAAAAAAAAAAAAAAAAAAACAAACTCTCTTGCACATTTGTTAAATAATACAACGGAGGTACCACGTTATCCATGCAACAATCCAATAATACATTGTCACGCGTGTTAAAATATTAAAAAATAACTAAAAAGATGGATATTAAATCATACATGTCATTTACTAATTTGGTGATACCACGTCACCCGTTCCTCCGTTGCACCAAAGAATTACTCCCATGTTAGGATCGGGGTTAGAAAATTTCAAAATTTCAAAATTGATTTAAATTTTATGAAAATGTCCTAATTAAGTCTTAAAATTATGCTAATGATCTAATTAATTTTGAAAATTTTTAACTTGTCTATGACATTAAAATACAATTATTTAAAATTTATTTAGTAATTTTAATTTTATAAAAATCGATTACCCACCATGAATAAGTATTAACTTAAAAAAAAATATATATATAGTAGTATAATAGAGTATACTGATAATTTTTTTTCCCATTTATTTTCCTTAATGCTACTTCAAAAAAAAAAAAAAACAACAATTAAGTATATGTTAAATTGAAATCTTTTAACTTATTCATCTTAAAAAAATCTAAAAATAACAAAAATAATTTAAATTTGTCTCATAATCTCAATGATACTGATTCGTCACTGTTATCGTTACTTCTCCACAACCCAATATTAATTATCCATTGCATGAATTGATAATAAAACTATTATTCATCGTTTTCCTTACATGAATTCTCGTTAAATAATAAAAATATTATAAAAAAAATGTTATAGTTGTTGTATTATATATTATCATATGAATTTTTAAAAATAATTGTAATAAATTTTAAATGTACCACGGTTGAACAAAATTTTTGGATATGTCCACCGGTGCAAATTAATAACATTTTCATCAGCCAGTGATGAGTATTAAAAAATATATACTTAATAAAATAGAAATTAATCATTTTACACTTATAATTTATTAATCCCCTTAATTTAGCACATTAGTTAAATAATAATTATATTTATATTTTATTGTGATTTGTATTTATTGTGTAGGTAAAATACTGCTTCAGAAGCTCAACATGAAAAATAGATATGAGATCTTAATTTCAGGATCCATAAAACCCAAAAAGAGCATGACAGCTAGATTCAAATCGGACTTGGAAAATATTCACCGCGTTTAGATTGGCGGAAACAATGAGTTTATGATGTATTTACCAAAAAATATATTTTATTATTATTATTATAATGTATATATTTATATAATATATTATGGAAGAACCACCAAGATTTTATATAAAAAATATTTTATATAATATTTTATTTTATATATAAATGTGCACGTTGGACGTGCAACACTTGTTGTGGTTCTTTAGGAATGATGTCTAGTAATCGTGAAGAAAAAATCAATCAATTACAGATGACTTGAGCAAGGAGTCATTAGATAATATATCATTGACTCTTGAGACGCATCATAATTTAATAGATTGATTGGCAACTTACATGCATAATTTCAAAAAGAAAGACAACAATACAATCTCGAGAATCTGACTTGAAAAGACATTGTTTGGCAATTTATAAGGAAATTGGACAGAAAGCATATCCTTGACCCATAGAGGGCGTTCAAGTCGTTATTAGACGTAAAACCAGATAAAGATGTGAGCCACAATCACAAATACTAGTAAATAATTTTTTTTTTTAATTTATTGTTTTGATTTCATTTACTTTGAATTATTGTTTTGATTTACTTTAATTTACTATTTTGATTTTCTTTACTTTAATTTTACCGATAATATCTAAACTTTTTGACTTTCACGATCTATTTTACTGTTCATCTGACAATTGTCATTTTGCTGGTACTAGTACTTTTATTACTCACCATTTTTTAGGATCCATAAATACAGTTCATTATTTCTCTCTTCGACACATCCAAATAAGAGAGAAAATAAAATTGGAGAAAACTTCAAGATGATGAGTCACTAATATCTGTGTGTTTTGTGGAACTAGCCTTGGAACAAAACCAGAATTTGTTGAAACTGTAAAAGAATTAGGTAGCGTTATGGCGGAAAGAAACATGCACTTAATATATGGCGGTGGCAATCTTGGATGGATGAGATGTGTTTCAAAGGTCGTGCAAGAAGGTGGCAGTGACATTTTGAGGATCATTCCAAAACCTTTGGCAGACGAAAGCCTCATCGAAAAATCAAATGGAGAAGAATACATTGTCTTAGGTGTGTCTGAAAGACTTCCTTTTGTAAACTCATTTACAACCAATAGGTTTAACTCATTTAGGAAGTTCAACTAAGTCCCAGACTTGATTGCCATGCATAGAATCCATTTTGGATTTCATGGTTTCCTGCCATTTTCCCGAATCGATATCCAATATCGCATGTTTATACATAGTCGGATCTGTTTCCTCTAAGAGGAGAACATCAAGGCTCGCATCAGACGTTAAAAATAGTCTCTCATGAGGCCTTGATATTCTATTCGACTTACGTAGAACCTTTGTTGTAGATCCTTCACCTAGTTGGATCTCTAGTTCTATGTCAGGTTCCTTAATGTTGTGATCAACCTCATTGAGTTCAATCTTTCTACAATTCCCACTTTTTCTCAAAAATTCATTTTCAAGAAAAGTGGCAAAATGAACAACAAATACATTTCGTTGCTCGGAATCGTAAAATTGATATCCCAAAATTTTTTTAGGATATCCAACGAACCTATATTTATACCTTATTGGTGCTAGTTTAACCCGCTGTGTAACTCTAACGTATGCAGGACAACCCCAAATATTTAAATATCCAAGACTTGGATTTCTACCGAACCATATTTGATACGGGGTCATAGAAATAGCTTTCGATGGAACCTTACTAAGTATGTGGGCAGCAATAAGTAAAGCATAACCTCAAAGGTAATATGGAATATATGTATAGCTCATCATGGAACGTACCATATCCAATAAAGTACGATTTCTTCGTTCAGACACACCATTTTGTTGAGGTGTTCCTGTGGGTTATAGTAGGCGAGAATCTCATTCTCCTTTAAATAACTTCTGAATTCGTCACTCATGTATTCATCGACTAGATCTAATCGAAGGCACTTGATGAATTTACCGATTTGTTCTTCTACTTCGTTTCGAAATATTTTGAACTTGTCAAATATTTTCGATTTTTGTCTCATCAAATAGACATATTCATATATTGACTTATCATCCGTGAAAGTCATGAAGTATATTGAACCATCATGAGCGGTATGATTTAATGGATCACACACATCACTGTGTATTAGATCCAATAAATCTTTAGCACGGTGTCCAACACCAAGAAATGGGGCATTTGTCATTTTCCATTTGATGCATGACTCACAAATCGGATAAGGATCTAAGGTAAGATCTTCAATCAAACCATCCTTAACAAATTTTGATAGACGTCTAACACCTATGTGGCCCAATATCATATGCTATAATTCAGTATTATTTAATTCAGATATTCTATTTGTATTTTCATATACAGTAAAGACATATCTATATGTTTCCAAAACATAGTGACCGTTAAATAAAAAACATTCACATATCAAAAAGTTGTCTTTATCAACATTCACATATCAAAAAGTTGTTTTTATCATATAAACATAAAGCTCCATCTTTAATGTTTATTTTATATCCCTCTTTATCTAATATTGGTAATGATATTATTTGTTTGATAAGGGAAGGTACATAATAACAGTCATGTAAAACTAATTTATATCCATTATGGAGATCTAGAATAATTATTCCTATGGCCTTGACATCTAGTGTCTCGCCATTTCCAACTCTAAGTTGGATCTCCCATTTGTTCAGCCTTCTTTTAACCCTAATGACCTGCATAAAGTTGTAAATATGATTGGGACTGCTGGTGTCTAACACCCATCTACTATTTGCATCTAAGGCTAATGCGATGTCAATTATAGGAAAAATACAAAGCGTACCTGAAGGTCCTACCTTTCCTTTCAACTCTGGACAATCTTTCTTCCAGTGTCCAGACATCTTGCAATGTAGACATTCATCACGAGCTACATGCGGTCCTGCAGCTTTGCGCTTCTTGGAGTTTTTCTTTGAAATCTTATTCTTTCCCATTTTGATTTTCTTAGACTTCCTAGAAGTATTTGAATAGCTTGCTCCACCATGAAGGTACATAATATGATTTCATTTCTTCAAATCATGCTCCACTATGCATTACATGTAATGATGTTCTTCATAACTGGCTTGCATCAAATACATATGAAAGTTTAACACAAAACCAGCATAAGTACCAGACAAAGAAGACAAAATCAAATTACGGCCAATTCGTTCATCAATCACAATGTTCTTTCGTTCAAAATATCGGATCTGGTCGATCATGTTCAAAACATGGATGCTAACAGCTCTTTTATCCTTGAGTGTAGCATGGAACAATTCCTTGGACCTCCGATATATTTCTATTTCTTGATTTGCCTCGAACAAATCCTTGAGTGTTCTCATAATGCTCCAAGCATCAGGTACCTCTATGTACTGTCTAAGCAAATCGGGAACCATCGATCCTAAAATGTAGAATTTCACCCTCAGGTTATCATTTTTCCATTTTTCAAAATTTCTCGCTCTTCGGGAGTGGAGTCAGGATCGATTTCAACAGACAATGGATTGATCATCACATAGCTCAACTTTTCAAACTCCAAGACAATGCAGATGTTCATTTCCCATTCGAAATAATTTTCGGCTCTTTTCGGTTTATTAGAATCCAAAAGTCATGTTAATGGATTTACGGCAGCCATCTACAAGACAACAATTAAACACTAGCAGAATATTTTTCATTTCAAAATAAAAACACTAATCGATTATGAAATTTTAAATCTGTTAGTGCCCTCCCACTATTTTACATATTTTCATAATCTCTCTTAACGGAAAAATAGAAATTTGACTATCAAAATTTCATAACGAGAAGTGGATCCCATGACATTTACTCCAGCCTCACACTATCGACGGTATTGACCTTTATAAACTCATTAGGTAGACCTCCAAGGTCAATCACATTCATGTGACTCCTGGTTTGGTCCTGAATTGTTTCTTATCCTCACAATAATGAAGGTATTGGATAAATGAGCTTCGTATGTACACCCTCACAATAATGAAAGTATTAGGTGATTGTGTTAACTCATCACGCTACATCTAATATTTTACTAGAGCGACCTAAGTTCTGAGAACTTATACCTTCACGCTATCGACGAATTTGGGCATAAGTAGTAAGACCTCATTAATCTTCGTATTGACAAGACAGACCTTCCAATAATGCTCCAACATTATTAATACTATTACTTAAATAAAATAATCACATAATCACAGGAGATTTATGACAATCAAGTCATTAACATGCTTGGGTCAAAATTAAAATTTTAATTTAAAAACATGCAATGCATATACAATATGACTTATGCATAATTAAATTAAAATAACTGTTGCATAGATTCAAAACATATGTGTTATGTGGTTAAAATCTATGCCGATACCATTTTGTTGGGGTGGATGTGAAACCCTTAGGGTCGAATCGAAGTCCTGCGCATCGGAAGTTGGTCTAACCCGTGGATATCTAGTATGAGTGTATTTTAAAATATTTTATGTAAAATATATTTCGTTATGAGTTCGTAGGATAAAACGGGGACCAAAATAGAATGCGAAGAAAATGAAGTTTCAGTGTTCATCAGCCCTCGATGTATCGCGATGCGGAGTCCTGGACGTTGCGATGCCCAATTTGCGAGAGCAAACTAGACGCCCAATCTGCGAGAGAAAACTGCAAGAGCTCAACGTTTTGGCGTCGCGTCACTAGAATGTATGATGCTCAGTGTCGCGATGCTGAAAGGTCAGTGTCACGACGCTGCCTTGTGTAAGATATTGGTAGAGAACATTTTCATTTTCAATTCAATTTTAAACACTTCCAATTTTCTCCAAATACTTCAATACACCTAAAATCCAATATTAGCATTAAAACCATCATCAACACATGTTATACAATAAACATACAAGCATTCTAAATATATATATATATATATATATATATATATGCATTTATTTGAATCAAAACACAAACCAAAATAGAATCTCACAATGAAATGACTCATGAACAATTCTAGGTCACTCAAAGGTGGTCAAGTGATTCTAGAATGATAGCCATAGCTCTAAGATTGAATCTCGAGTTCCAAACTCTTATTAATTGTTCCATGTCCAACATGAACATATTTGACCCAATTACAAGCATATTGTGTTTATACTTCTAAAGCATCTATACACAATTAATTAACCTAATTTCAACTTCATGTTATGTGATTATGTATCCTATACATAATTCATCACTATATGTCTCACTAATGAAAACTCATTAATGAAGAACATAGCTTAGGAGAAGATCAATCTTCCCTAGCAAGATTTATATAATTATCCAATCTCATTCTCCTTGTTGAAATGGTTGGAGAACTTCCAAATTTTAACAAGCTTGACTCCAAGATCCAATCTTTATTCCAATGCTAGCAAGCTTCACTCTAAGATCTAATCTTGATTTCTCCATGTTGAAATGTTGTAGAGATCTTCCAAAGCTTCTCTAACCACTTCTCTAACTTAGTCTAATTTCCTTAACTCTTGCTTGTTTAAGCTTTATTAAAACGTTTGCTCAAGCTTGCTATTTATAGCAAAACTTAGGAAATTTTTAATTAATAAAAGTTCTAATCAAATTCTATGTGGGCTTCATCTAATTTGTCCAAATATTTATAATTAGGTGTGTAATTACTTTTGTCTACCACTTTGATTTAATCTAATTAAATCAAGATAAAGTTTAATTAATGGATTAGTTACATGTCTACCACTTTGATTTAATCTAACTAAATCAAGCCAAATACTCCTATAATTACATATTTGTAATAACCAAAAATCCTCAAATGATAGAGATATTGATGAAATTATGACAAAGCCCTTGGGTAATTTTGGATTAATCCAATTGGGTTAAAGTAAATAATTAATGTTATCCAATAACACTTTATTATTTTAGTTGATAATTATAATATCAAATATTCATTATTATAAAAAATTATCGGCTACGCAAATTCTCAACGAGTACACTGCATATTGTGGAACTCTCTAAGTCCAGACAAGTTCGTTATATAAGCCTAGCATATATGTACGTAATTCGGCCACCTCAGAATTCGCAAAGAACACGAACGACCTTTCTGAACTATACAAGTCAAGGTCATCACATATGTTTATCAATCCCTCTGTCGTAGGCTATCCGAGTTGTGCTTAGGAAACATAAAGTACACTATCATGTTTTCGAGGCACACATCTCATTTCGACATGTCCGATATTCTTTTCTACTAATTAGAAACCATTTCTGATTTATGCGATCTACTCTAGGTGATCGAATTTGGCCAAAGTTTTAAGAATCGTGACTTACTTACATAGACACTTAAACCCCTTATGGTACACATACGGGCTTCCAGATCCTATCCCGATACGCACTTAATTAACCAGTGAGTCGGTCCACACCCAACGAACATCTAGATGCCATACCATGAAAGGTTTCTGACATATATGGCATCTAAGTATGAATGATCTAATACAAAATCAATGTTATCATATATTCAAGGATCACATATGCTACTCGACTCGAGGAGATTCCTATTGACGATGGTGTATACGTCCAACTATTAGGAATCACTTGTGAGTCATTTAGTATTCGCTCCAATGAATAACCACACATCTATACGAGCTTTCAATGCTCATGGTACATCGGTTAAACCATTGGAACATCAATTCCAATAAATGATATGTGTTACTCTTCTAGGTTATAGGAATTCGACCGTATTACAAAACCAATGACTTAGGAATATTTACTTTAAGAATATTTTATAATAGTAATAATTTACCAATGTCAGATCACCCAGTGTCCTAGTGTCTAGTATTACTCAATGACTATTTTAAGGTCGATGTCATTCTTAGCATATTTTTACATCAATCAAATATGTATAATGACATTACCATTAATAAGGTTTGAAACGAAAATGCATTTATTTTATTAATAAATAATAAAATGTACAATACATTATTCAAATTAGTGTTCCAAGCATCAACTCCAACAATAAGGTCATTCACATACCTATTCTTGAACCTCGTGAAGCTCAAAATAAATTTGATTCAGAGGGTAAGGAATAGGTTGATGAACCAATACCTATCGTTGATGATAAAAAAATTTTCTCATGTACCTCATTTTCCTCAAGCATTAAAAAAAAAGAAATTGAACCATTCCCTATAGATTTATGAAATCTTCAAATAGGTGAAGGTCAATATTCCTTTGTTAGATGCATCCAACAGATACCATCTTATGCCAAATTTCTGAACATGTTTTGCTTGATCTTGGAGCCAGTGTCAATTTGCTTCCATTTTCGGTTTACCAATAACTTAATATTGGCGAGTTAAAACCAACCTTAATTACTCTTTTACTTGCCGATAGATCAGTCAAGGTCTTGAAAGGAATTATGGAAGACGTGTTGTTATAAGTCGATAAATTCATATATCTTGTAGATTTTATTATCTTGAAAACACAACCTGTAGCAGACAGTTATAAGCTAATTCATGTAATACTTGGTCACCCATTTTTAGCAATAGCTAATGCATTAATTAATCACAGGAATGGAATCATGAATTTGTCCTTTGGCAATATATCGTTGAGCTTAATATTTTTAACATATGCAAATAACCATACGATGAGGACAGTGAAAATGAGAGCATAGAACTAATTGAACCAATTTTATAGGAACATATTCAGAGGAGTTTATATGATCCCATGGAAATTTATACTACTAATTTTCTTGAATCAAGTACGCAATTAGATTTAGATATTCCTAAGGATTTTTTACTTGATTCTACATAGGTATTGGAAGACAATGGGGAGAACAACATTTTGAGTAACTAGGAACACTGGAAGAAGAAACAAATTAGGAAGCACCTAATGTTGGACAGTTATGGCCCATAGCATCACTATTTGTACAGATCATGGTGTTGTTGTACAAATTAACTATGTGACAAAGGAATTTGCTCTTCTATCATTTGTTATTAGATTACCAAGATGTATAAATGATAGAAGGTCCATATGATTAGTTCCGGATTGATAAGATATGAGACAGTATCAATCCATGAAGGTTTAATCATTAAATATCCCTAGTCGTAGTATTATCGAGATTGGACATCGATAATGCGGAATAGACTAGTATTGCACTTGTGCGCGTTGTGGGAGCATAACGACATAGTTATCATATATTTGGGTATAGGATACTCATGCAAGTGTAGTAGGAGGTTGTGTTTACCGATGGTACAGGAACAGCTTCGCTCTGGATAGACCCCTCGGAATTCCATTGGTAGTATGACTATGTGTCTATGGAAGTCCGAATCAGGGTAGGTGTATTTGGTCTTAACTTGAGACTTGCACCGCTAGTACTTGCGACAATCAATATACTTTGGTTTTGGTCGTCCAGGGCTTTAACAGGTTCTGTGTACACCTCTTCTGGGTATATTGAGAATCGTAGTGTATTGGGTGTGATGTCGAGACAGAAGTATCACTCCAGTAATAGTGGAGATGATGATCACGTAGGATACGAAACTGGTTCTCTTATATGCTGCAATTATCGGGATATTATGACTAGGTCATGTTTATCCGATTATAGAGACTAGTTACCAGAGATCCGATATGTGCTTCGTACGGGGCAGACACAATTCCAGCCCCAGACCTTGCACGTGACATCCGATACTGGATCGAAATATGCAATACTACATATACTACGCCTGATATAGATCACATATTCCAGTAAGAATATTTCTGGAGAATTGGGTAGGCATGATACTTTGCTAGAAGCCAACCATGTGTTGTAAATCGGTTAAAACGTAGTACTAGGTACATACGTGTTCGGATAGTCCAACAACCAGATTTACTGCTAACATATCTGGGGATCTCATGGGTCGCTTCCGGAAGATTCACCGATGACGTATGACTCGCACTATATTAATCTGGGATTAATTAATGAGAGAGATAAAATTAATCTGGGATTAATTACAGAGATATTTTATCTGGGATAAAATATTAATTAAAAGAGAGAGAACGATTAATTTGGAATTAATCGATAAAATAATATACTCGATATATTATACGAAATTGGATTTCGACGCGGAATTAAAATTAGATTTTAATTCGGGCAAACGAGTTAATTTCGAATTAATTCGCAAGCGACGTGAATAGTAATTTTACTAGGCAAAATTATTTAATTAAATTAGATTTAATTTTGTCGCAACGGAAAATTCGTTAATTTGGAATTAGCGAACCCGAGCCCGGAAGTGTTTATAGGCGCACTCGCATTGCGAATTTAAGGGCGGCCTATAAGTCACATCTAGCGTCAAATCACTAGTTAATCGATTGATGTGATGTCTAGTCACTTTGAGTGATGTGACAACATGTCACTTATGATTCATGGTGGTAGTTTGAAAGTTTTAATGCTTGTACCTTTATGACTTTTGGAAATTCAAAAAATGGTATATGTTTTAATTGATTTTGGAAATCAATTAACCTAACTCATTTTCTCTCCTCTCTTCTCTTCTCTCTCACGCCCAAGGGGCTGTTTTCCTCTTCAAAATATGCTAATGCCGAAACTTGAAGGAGAAGAAATGGAAATTTTGTGGCAAGTTTTCCAATACTAGCACATGAAGAGTCATCCTAAGGTGATAGGGAACTAATTTCATGAGCATGGAATCATCAAATAAATCTTGGAGCTTGGAGAATCAATGGAGGAGTTGACCGATTTTTTGGAGCAGAAAATCAGCCCACTGCCGTGAGCCACCTTGGAGGAAAGCTTGGAGATTTTGTTGTTCCTCGCGTCGCAAAATCTAATCGTTGTAAGTATGATTCCGCCATGCTTTTACGAGTATTCGCACATGTGTTTCATTGCTTGAAAATGATCATTGGGACCTAATAGAAACTCAACAATGGTATCTTGAGCCATTTTGAGCATGAAACTTGATTAGGGTAAAATTTGGGCAAAATTGATTTGAGCATGTTTGAGTGAAATTGATTGTTTGAGTATGCTTAAATTAATGTAACATGGTGTTATGCATTGTCAATTTGATAAAAATCGAATTGGATAAATTTTCCCTAAATTGGTTGGCTTGGCCGAAACTAATGAGTTGCCCTAAGTCATGGCGATTTGTGTTTTTTGATCATTGGATGAGTTGGAAAACATTGGGTAATGTTGATTTAGGATTTAATTGGATTAAAACCGAATCAGACAAAAATTCCCCTAAATTACCGTGAGCTTGAAGCATGTATAATGATGTGATTTTTTGATTCAAATGTGTTGAACATATGTTGATGATAATGAGCATAATTAATTGAGTGAATTAGTATTTTGGAAATGTTAATTTGGTTAATTAATTATGACATACAATTTGGTTAATTTAATTATGAAATTTGGAATTTTGAAATTAAATTAATTGGGCCAAATTTGGAATTGGGCTTTTAAAGTTGTAATTGGGCTTAAATGGGCTTAGTTGGGCCAAGTTTGGTTTAGGCTAATTGGTTGGATCCAATTGGGCCCAAAACCATATCCATAAAGTCCAATTATGACTTAATGGACCTTTAATAATAATTGGGCCTAATGGGCCTAAATTGGTTTCTTGGCAAATAAGGGGTGATTCCTTAAATGGGCTTTGGTATTTGGGTTTGACCCATATTGACCAAAAGTCCATGCCTTAGAAATTAATTAAAAGCCCATTGGACTTTAAATTAAATTGACATTGGATGTTAATCGGGCTTTGAGACCCGTAACGATTAGATTTGGAATCTAAGTCGTAAAGGTTCATTAATAAAGTGTAATATTTAATTTGGAATTAAATAAATGAGTTAGTATTAAATACAAATTAAATTGGATTTAATGTTGTAGTTTAATTTAATTCAAGAATTCGTACTTTGAGTACTTATTCGTAAAATGAGTTGGACTCGCGCAAAATCAAATCGTTGTTTGAACATTGGATGGTCATTAATTATCAGATTAATTAATTGGATTAGATTGATTGAT
Organism: Zanthoxylum bungeanum; assembly: GCA_019454045.1. NCBI lineage: Eukaryota > Viridiplantae > Streptophyta > Magnoliopsida > Sapindales > Rutaceae > Zanthoxylum > Zanthoxylum bungeanum. Next base: position 135,091 of record SKCR01026314.1, read on the forward strand.
AACATGCTTGTGTGAATACATGGATGCGATGTATGAATAATGTAGATCAGATGGATATTAGATGGGTGAGGGCAATTTTGGAAATTGTTGTAATAAATTTAGAATTTATTAATTGGACTTGCGTGTCCAGCCTATTACCTCTTGACTCTGTGTATTTCTCTTCTCACCTATTCCCCTCAATGTAAATGAGGTTTCTTTAGAAGTGTTATGTAATCGGGTAGAAGTAATACTTATGCTAGCGGGAGAGAGGAAAATGAGAGATTTGTTCTAGGAACAATGTTTAAGTATCTATCCGCATATCATTATTATTTTATTTATTTACTCGCCTTATTATGTGTTTAGAATGCATGTTTAAGGGTGTATAATGATGAGACCTTAAAAAAGATAATTAATTGGTTGCCAATTACACGCGAAAAACCCTCAAAATATATTAAGTGTTTTTCCTTCCATTGAGTGATTCTTACTCAAGATCCAAGACTGGCACTGGTTTGTTGGCCAAAGTCAAGACCTTTGTCCGTCGAGGATGTGTTTGAATCATGAAGGCTTTGTTCCATATCGGTGTCTTGTCCAAGTTGTGATTTGTTGGCCAAAGTCAAGATCACTTCTTGTCCATCGACAATGATTACGAAGCTTTCCATAGTCAATGGGTTCCGCTTAACTGGGATCACTAAGTTTGTTGTGCCAAAGCCAAGTCTTAGTTGATTCAGAGGAAAAAGGTTAGGCAATATATTGGATATATTGGCATATATAGGATATATGTTTCGGACTTGGATGTCCACCTACTGGATCTAGGAATTGGATGAGATCCAATTGATCTTAGAGATCTACCTAGTTAATTATCATACAATTTGTTGGCCAAAGTCAAGATTGTGTGTTATTTAACGGGATCCTAGCCCACTAGGAAACAAGGTTTCCCGAGTTCTCCACAGAGGGTTAGAGGCTCGCCGAAAAATAGTGGGAGGCAAGTATTAAATTTGTAATATTCGTTTAGTTACTTGCCATACGCGCTCATTTCAAATATTTCATCAAACAAAATTAATATATTAGTTGGACTAATATTTAATGTTGTTTTAATTTAACAGTTGGACTGTATTCAAACTATTTCAATTGATAGTTGATTTTATAATTGGATTATAATAATCAATATAATTGAATTTAACCAATTAAATTATAGTTGATTATATAGTTGGACTATAGTAATCATTATATTAAATAGTACCTTAAATCGTTGATTCGATAGTTGGACTATTAGAATCAAGATAATTGAAATATTGGTGTTTAAAACATAATCGTGGGTGATAATGTATTTAAACGACTTTAATTTTCAAATTGGGAATAAAAATTTCAAGATAGTCCTGAAAACCGAGAAGTTACTTTATTTGATATAGTGACATCTCAAGCCTAAGCTTGGAGTTGAGCAAATAATAGAACATGATATTTGGAATATTCATGTGATGATAACTTTAGTGCTTAATCTGTTATGCTTGCCGCAAAGACTCCTTAATTTCTTAATCAGAACTAAGGATTAGATCCTTATAGTATGATAATGAAATTGAAGGATCTTCATAGATCTATCCTTAGATCTTATAAGTACAAATTGCAAAAGTAAACTCTTGGAGAGTTAAGGGCTATACTCAAGGAGACAAAGCCAAAGTTTTCAATTAGGCAAGAAGCGCAAAGCACATCTTACTTCGACATCCCAGAAGGCCAAGGCTTGGCCAAAGGCTTCTGGAATGTGGAAAAAGGCAAAGGTAAAGTCATTATAATACTCTGGGAAGACAAAGAACATATCCCAGGATGTCTGCCTAAAGTGTGAAAAATGGGGTCACTGGAAGCGTGACTGCCGTATGGACAAGGCAAGACATGAAGGAATTGAAGACGGTGCAAGGCTCCGACTTCAAATATATTTGTCATAAACATGTTCATTACTAGTATTAAAATTGGATTTTAGATACTAAGTGTGGTACATAAATATGTATTGGTGTGCAATATCTGTTGTAAGCAGGATACTGACTTCAGTTGAGATTAATCTGCGAATTGAAAACGGGACGAAAGTCACTGTTTTAACCGTAGATACCTAAGTTTAGGAACTACCATTCGGGTGTGTACTTAAATTAGGAAACTGTTACAATGTAAGTAGTTTGACTAGAAAAATTATCTCTATATTAGGGTTTAACCCGTTGTGGGTATACCTTTATATTCTAGAACACTAAAGTGTTTTATTTTATAAAGATGATATTGAGATAAACACATTAGATGTGAATAATAGTATTTATATTTTGAATATAAATAAATCTCAAACATATGACATGACAAACAAATAGCTCAAACTGAATTAATCAGTTGAGACTTATAAGTGGCATTGTTTCCTGGGACACAATTAAACAAGACTCACATATCCACACTTTCGAAGAGTGGGTACTAGGACAGATTTGATTCCAATCAAATAAAGTCTACGAATCTAGTTTATTATGCAAAGTGCCTGAAACACCTTTTACTTGGTATAAGTGTAAGTGCCACAGATCTGTTAGCCCTCGTTTATAGTGACGTAAGTGGGCCCATATCTAGCTAGGCTAGATGTGGATATGAATGCTTCGTGACCTTTACGGATGTGGCATCGCGTTATGGTTATGTGTTTCTTTTGAAACACGAATCAGAAACTTTTAGAGTTTCGACAGGAAGTAGACAAACAGATCGGCTAAAGTATTAAAAACCATCACGATTAAACCATGATGAAAATACTTAAGCAATAAGTTTCTCAAATACTTGAAAGAGTATAGTATTCTTTCAATGAGGACTCCTCCTGGAACACGTCAATTGATTGTGTGTCCAAACGGAGAAACCGAATTTTGTTAGACATGATAAAGTTAATCATGAGTCGCTATAAGGTACCATTTCCTTCAAAGGGATAAGCTTTAAACAGTGCAAAACTTATTTTGAATAAGGTTCCATAAAAAAATCTATTTGACAAACTTCATATTAGATATGAACATGAAAGAAACTGGGTTTTCTCATTCCTGTAGATTTGGGAATGCTGGGCATATGTTTGGATGATACCAAACTAAAACCCAAATCAGATAAGTGCCTAATTGTAGGTTATCCTAGGGAAACCAAAGTATAGTACTTATACAACTCACAAGAGAACAATGTAATTGTTGCTCTCCATGCGGTTTTCCTAAGAGGAATACCTATATGCAGTGGTAAGTGGGAGGAAAGTAAAACTCGATGAAAATCGGAGTAATACTGTTCCAGGCACCGATTCCTTAATGGAACACAAATAGTTCATCAAGGATGAAACTATGCCAATAATCTTCAAATACACAAGAACCGCGTAAGTCAGAGAGAGTCAGAAAACAACCTGGGGTATGTGTTTCTGATCTCACCTCATAAAGATGTCAATCTTATTGAGGGATACGAATTGACTACGTATGAGGAAGTGATACAAGGTATCGACTCCCTATTATGGCAAAGTGCCATGAAATCCGAAATGGATTCCATGTATACCAACCAAGTTTAGATACTAGTTGAGGTACCGGAAGGCATTGTGCCTATTGGTACTATATAAGTCTTCAAGGAAGACATACATGGAAGGTAACAAACCAACGTACTAAGCTAGGCTTGTAGTGAAAAGGTATCGTTATCAACATTGTGTCGATTACGACGAAACCTTTTACTCGTTGCCATGGTTAAATCCATTTGGATAATGTTTGCTGATGCTGCATGTTTCATTCATGAAATATGGCAGCTGAATGCCAAAACCGCTTTCCTTAACGGAAACCTTTTGGAGGATATTTACAACATCCTGGTGGTTTTGTCGTACCAAAACTAGCAAACAAGGTTTGCAAGTTAATTCGATCCATTTATGGATTGAAGCAAGCATTGTGTTCTTGGAATTATCGTTTTGATGTAATCATAATGGTATATGATTTAATTCAAAAAATGAAATGATTCTTGTGTATATAAGAAGGTTAGTGGGAGCGCACTGATAGTGAATGTCCCAAATAATGATGACATATCATTTCTTGGAAATGATATTCCCATAAAATCAATCGGTGAAAGCTTGGCTTTCATGAAAATTCTCCGTAGAATTCTTGGGAGAGACAACCTTTATTCTAGGAATAAAGATCTACTGGGATAGATCTAAAGGTTGTTCGTACTCTCCGAGAACTTGTACATTGAAAAATGTACGTGACCTGGTGTCTCATATGCTTTGAGCATATGGAGTCACAATCAGGCCAATCCAAGTGATAGTTACTGGATTGATGTTAAGAACATCCGTTAGTATCTTAATGAACTAAGGATGCTTTCTTAAACTATGGAGAAGGAGAACTTGAAGTGTCTGGGTTCACTACTGTAAGTTTCCAAACCAATAATAACGACTGTAAGTCGTAACAAAGGTACTATACAGTTTGAATAACAGAACATTGAGCTGGAAATCTGATGAGCGAAAAATATATCAATATTTACCGCACCTTTAACTTAATATTTTGTTTAGTTTCTCGTGTTTGATGAACGTTTTGATGTGTTTTAGTTTATTTTGCAGATAAAATAATATCGGGTCTCAATGAAATCATTTAGGACGAAATATGGGTCAAATAAGGGCAATTATTGGAATTGATATTTTAATTTTGGAGATTGGATTCTTGAAAGGGCGTTTTTGACAAAGTGCAGTTTTGGAAATTTCAGTTTTGCACATATGTCGTAATTTGGGCATAACCTTTTACTCCGATATCGGATTGAGCTGATTCAAGTGGCAGATTAAAGAAGACTCAAAGATATACAACTGTGAAAGACAACATATTTTCGAATTCTGAAGATTTCATGACCGAAATTGATGAACCAGCCAGAAGTGTGTTGTGTGTAATTATTAAAGTCATTTTCAATCATTTTCAAAGCAAAAAAATAAATTAATAAATAAATAATAAAATTATCAAATCATTACCAAACATGATAAGAAATTAGTGGAGCAATTAATAATGGATTTGGTGGAGTAATTAGTGGAGAAATTAATACTGGATTTGGTGGAGAATTTGATGGAGGCAAAATTTTGCCTATAAATACCAAGCCATTTCATTTGTAAAATTCATACTTTCTTCTTTGAAATTCCTAAAGAATAAATAAGAAGATTGTATCTTATTTGTTTATTTATAGCTTTCAGTAATTAATTTCCGCTTTCGCACTTTCTTTTCTTTATTTTTCAGTTTTTACTTTCCGTAATTTACTTTTACGCACAATCCTTTCCTTTCTTTACTTTTGCAGTTTTTATTTTTCAAGCAATGAGGAGGTAATTTCCCTTTGCTGGGGTGAAAGGTAAAACTTTTATTATTACTATTTAGATGAATCTCCCTTAATTATAATATATAAACTATTTAAAACTTGACTTAATGAGGATACCGCTATATTGGCCGGTTGGTAATTAATTATAAATTGGTTTTAATATATTATATTAAGGGAGATATCTAAAATAGTAGTAATAAAAGTTGATCCTCTAACCCCAGCATTTTCTTTTATTGTACTTTTACTTTATTTTCAGTAATTTACTTTTCAGCAATTTACTCTTCAGCAATTTACTTTCAGTCATTTACTTTTATTTTTTTTACTTGTTACTTTTTACTTTTACTTTTTACTTTTTTTACTTTTCAGCAATTTACTTTTCAGTATTTAATTTTCATTATTTTACTTTATGTCTTTTATTTTATTTAAATTTTTACTACCCGTAAATATGTGTCGTAACTAAGCCAGTTTTCTGGGGTTGTGATGAAATCCAATATCACCGGTTTATAAGGGGTTAGATTATACCTTGGGTAATATAAAGGTTTATTTATTGAGTCTTAATATTAATGCTTTTTATTAACTGGCCATTAATAAAATTGATTAGGTAAACTTAAAATGAACTTGGAAAATGGATTTTAGGTTAAAGACCTTATACTTAATAGCCCCCGATCTTCCTTGATGATAGATAATCCTTTAATAGATTTCCTTACAGGATAGGAATATACCTATTAGGCGGGGTAGCCATAATTGGAACTTAAACTTAATGAATCCAGGTAATTTGGTTGACATAGACATATGGTTCAATTGGGTTATACTGGGTATTTGTAATCGACCATCGGAAGAGGTTTTTACATAATTTAGTGTTCCAGGTTAATAAATTAATATATTGCCCAACTGTAAGATAGCCACTTCATCTTTAATAGATATTGTAAGGATTCACAACCCTGGATAGTTTTATAAATTTGAATTTTCTTCAATCTACTTTCAAGAAATTTTATTTACTTGTTTTAAGTTTTAAAGTCACCACCCAATCAAACAATCAATCTATTAGACACTTGTAAACATTTGACCTCATAAAAAAATTAATAGCAAAGATTTTAAGTCCTAGTGGGATCAATAATTTTTATACTACTTGAACGATATGTGCGCTTGCGTTATACGCGTGTGATTACGCACCGGTCAAATTTTTGGCGCCGTTGCCGGGGACTTATTTATCTTTCACTATTAGTTTTGAGGTTAGATTCGTTACTTGTATCTAATTTTCTTTTTACTTGTTATTGTTGTTTTCTTGTGTTTCAGGTTCTCAGAAACTACATGAGACGAACCATAAGCTTTGAACTCCGACCGCTTGACCCAGAAATTGAAAGAACCATCAGACAGTTGAGAAGGGAAATGCGAGAAGGCCAAGAAGCTTTAGTCAACATGGAACATGAACCTTTGAATGTTACTGACCGGTGTTACACATGCGTATAACGCAAGCGCACGTATCGTTCAAGTAGTATAAAAAGTATCGATCCCACGAGGACTTAATACCTAATCTATTAATTTTATGAGGTCAAATGATTACTAGTATCTAACAGGTTGATTGATTGATTTGAAATAATGAAGGTTTTGAATTTAAAAACAAGTAAATAAAATTGTTCGAATGTAGGTTTAAGAAAATTCAATATTAAAAACTATCTAGGGTTTGATTTCTTCCAATATCATTTTAAAGATGAAGTGGTTAATTTATGTTTGTGTAATAAATCAGTTTACTAACCTGGAACACTAAATTATGCAAAAGCCTCTGTCGATGGTCAGACGCAAATACCCAGTTTAACCCAATTGAACCATATGTCTATGTCAACCAAATTATCTGGATTCATTAAGTTTAAGTTCCAATTATGGCTACCCCCGCCCGACAGGTATATGTCTATCCTGTAAGGAAATCTATTAAAGGGTTATCTATCCTAAAGGAAGTTCGTGGGCTATTAAGTCTAAGGCTGAAACCTAAAATTCCTTTGTCAAGTTTATTTTAGATTTACCACTTCAATCTTATTAGTGGCCAATTAACAAGACGCATTAAGCTTAAGACTTAATAAGTAAACCTTTAAATTACCCAAACTAAAATTTAACCCCTTATAAACCGGTGATATTGGATTTCATCACAACCCTAGATAACTAACTGGTTTAGTTACGACAAATATTTACGGGTAGTAAAAAAACTTAAATAAAATAGAAGACATAAAGTAAAATACTGAAAATTAAATACTGAAAATTAAATGCTGAAAATTAAATGCTGAAAAGTAAATGCTGAAAGTAAATGCTGAAATTAAATACTGAAAATTAAATGCTGAAAAGTAAATGCTGAAAGTAAATTACTGAAAAGTAAATTGCTGAAAAGTAAATTGCTGAAAAGTAAATTGCTGAAAAGTAAATTGCTAAAAGTAAATAAAGTAAAATTACAATAAAAGAAAATGCTGAGGTAAAAAGATCCACTTTTATTACTTCTATTTTAGATATCTCCCTTAATATAATATATTAACTTTGCATGATAATTACCAACCAGCCATATAGGCGGTATCCATATTAAGTCAAATTAATAATTAATTACCAACCGACCAATCAGGCGGTATCCAGTTTAGTCAGGTTAAAACCAATTTAAATAATTACTAACCGACCAATATGGCGGTATCCTCGTTAAGTCAGGTTTTAACTAGTTTATATATTATAATTAAGGGAGATTAATCTAAATATTAGTAATAAAATTTTTACCTTTTACCCCAGCAAATGGGAGTTACCTCCTCATTACTGAAAAGTAAAAACTGAAAATTAAAGAAAGAAAAGTACTGTGCGTAAAAGTAAATTGCGGAAAGTAAAAACTGAAAAGTAAAGAAAAGAAAGTGCAAAAGCGGAAATTAATTACTGAAAGCTGTAAATAAACAAACAAGATACAATCTTCTTAGTATTCTTAAGGAATTCCTTAGAAGAAAGTATGAATTTACAAATGAAATGGCTTGGTATTTATATGTAAAATTTTGCCTCCATCAAATCATCCACCAAATCAATTATTAATTGCTCCACCAAATCCATTATTAATTGCTCCACTAATTTCTTATCATGTTTGGTGGTGATTTGATAATTTTTATTATTTATTTATTAATTTATTTTTTGCTTTTAAAATGATTGAAAATGACTTTAATAATTACACACAACACACTTCTGGATGGTTCATCAATTTCGGGCATGAAAGCTTCAGAATTCGAAATTATTTTGTAATTCAAAGTTGTATCTCTTTGATTCTTATTTAATCTGGAACTTGAATCAGCTCAATCCGATATCGGAGTAAAAGGTTATGCCCAAAATACGATAGATGCGCAAAACTGGAATTTCCAAAACTGCACTTCGTTAAAACGCAATTTCAAGTTTCCAATCTCCAAAATTAATATGTCAAGTCCAATTTTTGCCCTTATTTGACCCACATTTCGTCCTAAATGATTTCATTGTGTCCCAATATTATTTTATCTGCAAAATAAACTAAAACACATCAAAACGTTCATCAAACTCGAGAAACTAAACAAAATATTAAGTAAAAGGGGCGATAAATATTGATATATTTTCCGCTCATCACACCCCCAAACCTAAAATTTTGCTAGTCCTCGAGCAAAACAATAAAATAAAATACAAGAAACAATTAAAATTAAACTAAGCCACTTTCGTAGGGATCACGGTTGCATTTAGCATATGCAACAAGCCTTTAAACCCCTAGGTGTCCCTAGTGGACGAGTTATAGTCTCGTGAGGGCTTACAGCAACGATACCCACAAACGTTTTACAAAAGTAAAAAGATAATAAAACTAATGCACACAAAAGCAAAAAGACAAGAGAAAAAAGAATAAAGAAGTTAGTGAATAATTAGGTGAAACTTCCACTCCAAGTCAATAGTTGTTTTGTTTCATTCTAAATTACCGAATAAGTAAATTCTCCGATTATGTTTACCATTCTCTATATACACAGTCGACAAAATATTAATCAACTCATTTTTGCCCATAACAGTCACAAGTGTAGTTGATAAGAGAGTAATATTTTTGTCCTAAAGTTTTATCACAATTCACATCTTTTTGCAGCAATGGAATAAGTTTTCTGATTTTTTTTTTGATTTTTTTTATTTATATACAATATCTTTCATCTATATAGTGAGTGTTGGGTCGGTGGCTCCCAAACCAGTTGGCTTTAGGGCACCAGATGTTAAGACACCCATACAGACTTAATTACTCAGACTTCAGATATATATATTTTTGCAACATCCTTGATCCATGTAGCGAGCTTTGGGCCAGTGACTCCCAAACCAGTTGGCTTTAGGGCACTAGGTGTTAAAACACTCTTACAGACTTAATAACTCGGATCTCAGACGTTTTTTTTTACTCCATCACTTTTTGAGATGCTTTCTCCAATTAAACTAGAGCACTAAATATTATAAACTTTTCAATTACAACTCATGTCTGTATGTTATTATGCATGTTGATAATATCTGCTAACTGAGCATATGAAGATCATTTTTTAGTCAGTATTATGGAGAATTCACAAATTAAATAATTCAAAAGGAAATAAACAAAAATTAACTTGTTCCGAATTAGGTTTGAGATACGTCTTAGGAGTGAAAACTCCTTACTCAGCTATATCTTACCAATTTCACCTTTTTAGTCAAAATAAAAAGACAAAAACGCAAAATATTTTTGTAATTTTTGAAATTTTTTCAATTTTTTTTTGTATTTTTCGAAAAATTTTGGACTAAAAATAAAAACAACACACAAACTAAAAACAAGGTACTAATCAACTGATTCCCTCCCCCAAACCTAAATGAGACATTGTCCTCAATGTATTAAACAGTAGAAGAAGAGTGTAGAAGATAGTACATGGTTAGCTGAAATTCTATAGGAAATTAAAGGTTAAGATCCAGATTAATCCGACGCCTCTTACCACGATCGTCCTCAGACCAATTTATATTTGAAAGGATATGGTCAATTTGTGGTTCATAGGCTAAGATTTGGTCAATTAGATCCGGAGTAGTTCTGGCAGTGAAGATGAGTTCTTTTAAAGGTTTTGACACGAACCCATTTCTCCGGGCATCATCAAGAAACACACAAAGAAAATCATAAAATCCATCAAAGTTAAACAGCCCAATTGGTTTATGGTGTATGTTCAGGTTCGCCCAAGATAACACTGTAAAAATTTCCTCCAATGTACCCAAGCCACCTGGCAAAGCAATAAAAGCATCAGCACAGTTAATCATTTCTACCAATCGTTCAGAGATACCTGGCACGATCAGTTCCTCTCCGTTTGATGGTTCAATAAGATTTGCCTCCACCAAGGGTTTTGGGATGATTCCCAAGACATGACTGCCTCCTTCCTGTACGGCTTTTGAAATGATCCCCATAAGTCCAAGATTGCCACCGCCATATACTAAGTGCATATTCCTTGCAGCTAATACTCGACCCAAATCCTGTGCTGCAGCTACATATTGTGGTTTAACACCAACACTAGTACCGCAAAACACACAGATGTTTTCAATTCATCTTCTTGAAGTGGCTTCCATGTTTTACTCTGGATGCTTTCAAATGTGCAATGATGAGTTGAATTTATAACACCTGAAAAGGGTGAGTAACAATAATAGCACTAGTACCTGCCAAATGACAATTATTAGTTAAACAGTATAATGAATCGTGATAGTCAAAAAGGTCTGCATTCAGTCGGAGAAAATAAAAAAAAAACAACAAAACAAATCACAATTATTAGGAAAAGACAAAGAGATATAATATGTATAAGAATTTACAGCTTGATTGACCTCTATGCGTCAGGGATAAGTGATGAATACTAAAAAGTGCATATTTATTAGACGGTAAGTTAATCATTTTACAATTATAGTTTCACTAATCCCCTTAAATTGACACATTTGTGTAAATATTTTAAAGTTATGCTTTGAGTGCTTTTATTGTGTTATTTTATGTTTTTGTCAGGAAAAATACTGCTCGGAAGCTCGACGGGACAAATCAGACGTGAAAAAAATATTATGCAAGCACGTCGTAAAATCGACAAGCATATCGTAAAATCTGCAAGCACGTCGTAAAATCGGCAAGCACGTCGTAAAATCGGTAAGCATGTCATAAACTCTGCAAGCACGTCGTGACACGTGGAACCTTTACGTCGCGACACGTGTCCCCAACGTGGCTTCACCATTCTCTGACACGTGTCCCCAACGTGGCTTCACCATTCTTTGACATGTGTCCACAACATGCATTCGCTGGTATGGGCGGCGAATTTGCCTATAAATAGAAACGTCCGGCATTAGAAATTTTCATACTTTCTTTCCTGATTCATCTGTAATCCTTGGAGAGAGAGTGTCTTGTTTGTTTATTTACTTAAAGCTTTTTGTAATGTTTTTTCTTTCAATAATAAAAGTACGAATATGTTTTATTACAAAATGAGTAGCTAATTTCTTTTCTGCTGGAGTAAGGGTGAAGCTTTTATAATGAGAACATAAATTAAACTCGCTTTTATTATAATAAATAAATTGAAATATAATGATTAAAACTTGATTTAAATCTAGATTAATTACTGACAATCTTTATACTGCCTTTATGGCTGGTTTTTATCTTTATACCGCCTTTAAGGCTGGTTTTATCTGTTTACCACCTTTATGGCTGGTTTTATCTTTATACCGCCTTTATGGCTAGTTTTATCTATCTACCGCCTTTATGGATAGTTTTATCTTTATACCGCCTATATGGCTGATTTTATACGATTTTGGCATAATTAAGTACCATGGTAGGACTTGTTATAGACAAACGGTATCAACGCCTTTATGGTTGGTTTTCTATTTTTGGCATGCTTGGTACCTTGGTCGGACTAATTATTGATAGAAATGACTACCGCTTTTATGGCTGGTTCTTTAATTGGCATAATTAATTCCTGTAATAAATTAAGTGGGTATAAAAAGACAATTTATAAATTATTATAAAGCGAGATTTATAAATGTTTAAAAGACTAAAAGTGGATCCCCTAACTCCAGCATTTCCTTCTATTATTGTATTTCAACCTAAAATCCTCCAACTACTTCAACAAAGCAAACTTTTCATTCCCGTACTGTTAAAATATTCTATTTTGCTAAATCTCTTCTCTGTGGATCGACCCCGGACTCACCGGGTTATTTTATTACTTCGACACTCTTATACTTGGGAGTAAAAGACCACTTTTCGAGCGTGTCAAGTTTTTGACGCCGTTGCCGGGGAAGTATTATTTAGTAGATAGAATATTTATTTCTTCTTTCTCTACTTTTCTTTTCTTTATTTTTATTTCGTATTTTTTGTAGACCCAACTGTCCTGATTAATCCTTGATGAACCCTGAACCCAGAAATCCCACATATAGAGAGACATTGTTCTTAATTTTTCTTGGTTACAGGAAACAGAAAAATCAACTTAAAAGGTGTTTGCTGTTCATAAAATAATTTTTTGAACCATCCCCACGTAAATATGCTCTCATAAAGCTTCACGAAAACATAATTCAAGACATTGAGAAAAATGAGCGAGATATTCAATTAAGATCGGAATTAACAAGGGTTAGATGACGTTTTTAGATCTAAATCACTGCATTTGTATTTTCCTTAATTTGTTCTTTTCATTTTTTTAGTTTTATTTCATTTTCAAATTTTGTATTGGCAATTTCATATTTTTACATATAGTTTTTTTTAGTTGCATGAAACACTGGTCTCGAACATCTAGTGGAAGATTAAAAAGAGAGTCCTCATCACATTCATTGTTAGTCAGAATGGCTGAAAACCAAATTGAAAATCCACCTGCCCAAGTTGAAAACCCAGTTAATCAGGAAGAAAACGAGTCTCAACATGGAGATCCTAATCACCCTAGGACACTCAGTCAATTCATGAATCCCACTAGGTCAGGATCACCATCTTGTATTGTTTTTCTCCAGAAGCAGCACATTTCAATTTTAAATCAAGTGTCATCAATCTTTTACCCATTTTCCATGGTCTAGAATCAGAAAACCCTTATAAGCACTTAAGAGAGTTCGAAGAATTATGTAACACTTGCACAGACCAAAATTGTATCATGAATATAATTCGGTTAAAGTTTTTTCCCTTTTCATTAAAGGATAAAGCTAAAATTTGGCAACAAAATCTTAGGTCAGGATCTATTAGAACATGGGATGATTTACAAGAGCAGTTTCTTAAAAAGTTCTTTCCCCCTCATAGGACAAATCCTTTTAAGAGAAGAATCACAACATTCACACAAGAGTCGGGGGAAACACTTTACCAATGTTGGGAGAGAGGTATAAAGAGATGTTAAATATTTGTCCACATCGTGGGTTTGAAACATGGAGGTTAGTTGCCCAATTCTACGAGGGTTTAACACCCCAAGGTAGACAAGTAGTGGAGATGATGTGCAATGGTGAGTTTAGGGACAAAGATCCCGAAGATGCACTAGATTACCTAGAGCACATATCAGAGAATACACAACAATGAGATACAATTGGTACATATGAGTCATCTCTTAAAACACAGCCATCTGGTAGAGGTATGTTTAACCTTAGGGAAGACCATGACCTTGCTGCAAAATATGCATTTCTGTCTAAAAAAATTGAGGTTTTAGAAACAGGGAAGATGAATCATGTCAAGTCAGTTCAAGAAATCATATGTCAAATTTGTAGTTCAAATGAACATGTCACAGAAGTTTGCCCGTCCATACCAGCCCTGAAAGATTGTCTTCATGACTAGGTCAGTTCCATAAACACATTCAATGGACCAAATCCAAACCCATACTCACAGACCTATAATCCTGGTTGGAGAAACCATCCAAACTTCAATTGGAGGAATGATAACCAAGCACAACCTTCACACCAACCTCCCCAGTTTCACCAAAATTTCAGAAATTCCCATAATTATGCACCATATGTCCCACCACCTAAGAAAACCATTGAAGATAACTTGAGTGCATTCATGGAAAAACAAGAAACCATCAATAACCAAAATGCACAAATAATGAATGATTTGAAGGAAACTTTTGATAAAATCACATCTGCTTTGGCCATTAAAGAAAAAGGTAAGTTTACTGCACAACCTCAGTCAAATCCTAAGAGTCATCAAAACCCTCACGAGGGTAGTTCTGGAAGTCAACACTTAGACCAAGTCAAATCTATTATTACTCTTCGTAGTGGTAAGACCATCCACAGACCTATTCTTGAACCTCGTGAAACTGAGGAAAAATCAGAATCAGAGGGCAAGGAAGGGGTTGACCTGTCGTTGATAATAACAGTTTCTCATACACCTCCATTTCCTCAGGCATTAAAAACAAAGAAATTGAACCATTCCCCAGAGATTTATGAAATATTCAAATAGGTAAAGGTCAATATCCCTTTGTTAGATGCCATTCAACAGATACCATCATATGCCAAATTTCTGAAAGATCTATGCACCGTTAAAAGAAAACATCAGGTAAGAAAGAAAGCTTTTCTAGCTGAACATGTAAGTTCCATTCTCTCAACCAATAATGCATTAAAATACAACGACCCTGGTTTTCCAACTATTTCTTGTATTATTGGAAATCAAAATATTGAACATGCTTTGCTTGATCTTGGAGCTAGTGTAAATTTACTGCCATTTTCAGTTTACCAACAACTTAATATCGGTGAGATGAAACCATCAACTACCATTTTACTTGCCGATAGATCAGTTAAGGTACCAAAAGGAATTGTGGAAGATGTGTTATTACAAATTGATAAATTTGTATATCTTGTGGATTTTATTGTTTTAGAAACAAAACATGTGGCAGACAGTTATAAGCCAATCCCTGTAATACTTGGTCAGCCATTTTTAGCGACAGCTAACGCTTTGATAAATTGCAGGAATGGAATCATGAATCTTTATTTTGGCAACATTACATTAGAGTTAAATGTTTTTAACATGTGCAAACAGCCATATGATGAAGATAATGAAAACGAAAGAGCAGAATCAATTGAACCTATTGTGGATGAGCATATTCATTGGAGTTTATCTGATCCCATGAAATTTTTTACTGCTAATTATGTTAAGTCAAGTGCACAAACTGATTCAGATATTACTAATGATTTTCTACTTGACTCTATTCAGGTATTGGAAGACGGTGAAGAACTGGAAACACTTGAAGAAGAAAAACATGAAGAAGCACCCAATTTGGAGTTAAAAGCTTTGCCAGAAGGACTGAAATATGCATTTCTAGAAGATAATCAAACTTACCTTGTGGTAATTTCTTCTTCTCTCACAAGCGATCAAGAAGGTAAACTTTTAAATGTGTTGAAAGAACATAAACTAGCAATTGGATGGAATTTAAAAGACATAAAAGGTATTAATCCATTAATTTGCACACATCGAATACATCTAGAAGATAATGCTAGGACATATCTTCAACCCCAAAGAAGATTAAACCATCACATGAAAGAAGTAGTAAAAATTGAGGTCCTTAAACTTCTTGATGCAGGCATTATCTATCCTATTTCTGATAGTAAATGGGTAAGTCCTACACAGATTGTACCTAAAAAGTCTGGAATCACTGTTGTAAAAAATGATAAAGGGGAATTAATCCCAACTCGCATTTCATCTAGTTGGCGTATGTGCATTGATTATAGAAAATTGAATGACGCAACTAGAAAAGATCATTTTCCTTTGCCATTTCTTGACCAAATTTTAGAAAGAGTAGCTGGACACCCTTATTATTGTTTTCTTGATGGTTACTCAGGTTATTATCAGATTCCCATTGCTTTAGAAGACCAGGAAAAGACCACATTCACATGCCCCTTTGGAACATTTGCATTTAGAAAAATGCCCTTTGGACTTTGTAATGCACCTGCAACATTCCAACGATGCATGTTGAGCATATTTAGTGACATGGTTGAACATTATTTAGAGGTCTTTATGGATGATATAACTGTCTTTGGAAATTCATTTGATAATTGCTTGACTAATCTGGAAAATGTTTTGAAAAGATTTAAAGAAAAAATGACTTGTGTTAAATTGGGAAAAATGCCATTTCATGACTGATTCAGGAATTGTTTTAGGACACGTTGTGTCGTCTAAAGGTATTGAGGTTGACAAAGCAAAAATAGAGGTCATTTCTAAATTACCATCACCAAAAACAGTCAGGGACATTCGTTCTTTTTTAGGACATGCATGATTTTATAGGAGGTTCATTAAAGACTTCAGTACCATATCCAGACCCTTATGTAACCTCATATTAAAAGATGCAACATTTGAATGGACAGAAGAATGTCAAAAATCATTCCAAAAAAGTATCAGTTTTTTGACTTCTGCTTCTATTATGCAATCCCCTGATTAGTCATTGCCCTTTGAGCTAATGTGTGATGCTAGTGGTTATGCAGTTGGTGCAGTTCTAGGGCAGAGAAAGGAAGGTAAACCGCATGTGATATATTACACTAGTAGAACATTAAACAGTGCACAAATGAATTACACTACCACAGAAAAATAACTACTTGCTGTAATATTTGCATTGGATAAATTTCGATCATGTTTAATCGGTTCTTCAACTGTTGTTTACTCTGATCATGCTGCTGTAAGATATTTGATGTCTAAACATGATGCCAAGCCAAGATTAATACGGTGGATTTTATTGCTTCAAGAATTCAATATCATAATCAAAGATAAAAAGGGGCAGAGAACGTGGTTGCAGATCACTTATCGAGACTCCCAAACGAGTCACTAATCGACACCACTCCTATCAATGACTCTTTCCCCGATGAATTTTTATTTTCGGTAAATGTAATGCCTTGGTATGCTAATATTGTCAATTTCCTTGCGACAGGAAAGATACCCCTAGACTGGAGCCAACAAGATAAGAGGAAATTTTTGACCGAAGTCAAAAGATTCTACTAGGATGATCCTTATCTGTTTAAATGCTGCCCTGATCAAATTTTCAGATGATGCATACCTGACAGTGAGATAAGTGGTGTTATTCAATTCTGTCATTCAGAAGCATGTGGAGGTCATTTCTCATGTAAGAAAACCGCTGCAAAAATCTTGTAGTGTGGATTTTATTGGCCCACTATTTTTAAAGATACATACACTTTCTGCAAAACTTGCGAAAATTGTCAAAAGTTGGGATCTATTTCAAAAAGAAACATGATGCCTTTAAATCCCATCCTTGTCATCGAAATCTTTGATTGTTGGGGGATAGATTTCATTGGCCCATTTCCACCATCCTTTGAATTTTTATATATTTTAGTTGCAGTCGATTATGTTTCAAAATGGGTCGAGGCAATTCCTTGTCAGAAGAATGATCACAGAATTATGATCAAATTTTTAAAAGAAAACTTGTTGAGTCGATTTGGAATTCCTCGGGCCATAATAAGTGATGGAGGTAAACACTTTTGTAATAGACCTTTTGAATCTTTAATGAAAAAGTATGGAGTCACACACAAAATTTCCACCTCTTATCACCCTCAGACAAATGGACAAGTAGAATTAGCAAATAGGGAAATTAAACAAATTCTAGAAAAAATGGTTAACCCAAATCGTAAAGATTGGTCTTTTCGACTAACTGATGCACTCTGGGCATATCAGACAGCTTTCAAAACATCATTGGGTATGTCTCCCTATCATCTAGTTTATGGAAAACCTTGTCATTTGCTTGTAGAACTTGAGCATAAAGCATTTTGGGCTATTAAAGCATTTAATTCAAACCTAATGCTGGTCATGAACATAAATTGCAACTAAATGAAATTGAAGAGTTAAGGAATGATTCATATGAAAATATGAAAATTCTTAAAGCCAAAACTAAAGGTTTTCATGATAGTCGAATTTCACGAAAAATATTTGAAGTTGGTCAAAAGGTTTTGCTTTATAATTCTCATCTTCATTTATTTCCTGGAAAGTTAAAATCCAAATGGAGTGGCCCATTTATTGTGAAACATGTTTACCCATACGGGGCTATTAACATTGAGAATCCTAGGGACGGTGATGTATTTAAAGTAAATGGACAGCGTTTGAAACCCTTTTTGGAGTACTCAAAATTTTCAAGAATTTTTTTTCCTGTCAGACCCAATATACCTTGATTGATGTAGTTTCTTTCATGTTCTGTTTAATATTTCTGTAATTTCCATTGTTCTTAGTTTTATAGTGTTCTTGTTGTTTTATTTTATCTCACACCCCGGTAAAGCAGCGGATAACGGTACTCCATGACTCAAGTCGGTTATTTCAGTTTCCTAAAAATACTGATACCCTACAAACTAAGGTATGGAAGAAACTCTCGCAACCCTCCATAAATATTTTCCTGCACTTCCCCGAAATGCTCTGATTAAAATTTACAAAGCCCGCACAGAAAGATTGAGAATTCTTATGATTCATGGTATTCCTAATGATATTCGTTGGGTAATCGAAGCAAGGGTTCATTTGGCAGGTGAGTCACCTGACTCCTTCATTCCTTACATGCCTGGTTTAGGGAAAAACACCTATTCTAAAAAACGAAGAGCTAAACAAATGAGTGTTTTTTATAAGTGTACACGCTGTACGTGCAACACTCGTTGTCGTTCTTTAGGAATGGTGTCTGATAATCGTGAGGATAAAATACAATTCATTAGGGATGGACTGAGTGATGAGCCTTTTGATGATATATCATTGACTCTTGAGACGCATCCTAGCGGATATGTTCATCGTGAAATTATCAGATTACGCACACAATTTCATAAAGAAAGACAACCATACAGTCTCGGGAATCTGACTTTAAAAGACCCTGTTTGCCAATTTATAAGAAAATTGGATGGGAAGCCTATCCCCGACCCATAGAGGGTGTTCAAGCCGTTACTGGACGTAAAACCAGAGGAAGATGTGAGCCACAATCATAACTACCAGTATATATTATTGCATTGATTTTATTTACTTTAAATTATTGTTTTCCTTTACTTTTTGCCGACAGTATCTAACATTTTTTTTTCACGATCTATTTTTCTGATAGTTGTCATTTTGCAGATATTAGTGCATTTCTTACTCACCCTTTTCAGGATCTATAAATTCAGCTCGTCATTTCCATTTCCTCAACACATCTAGCTAAGAGAGGCATCACAAATGGAGACAACTTCAAAACGACGATTCACTAATATCTATGTATTTTGTGGAACTAGCTCCGGAACTAAACCATAATTTGTTGAGGGAGCACGAGAATTGGGTAGAGTTATGGAAAACAGAAATATGCACTTAGTATATGGCGGTGGAAATCTTGGATTGATGGGGTATATTTCAAATCTGTACAAGAAGGTGGAAATCAAGTTTTGGGGATCATCCCAAAACCTTTAACAGAAAGCCACATCATTGGAAAATCAAATGGAGAAGAATGTATTGTCCCATGTATGTCTGAAAGACTCACTGAAATGATCAATCATGCTGATGCTTTCATTGCTTTACCAGGTGGGCTTGGAACGTTGGAAGAAATATTCACTATTGCGTCATGGGCAAACTTGAATATTCACCAAAAACCTATTGGGCTGTTTAATGTTAATGGATTTTTCGATTTTCTTTTTGTATTTCTTGAAGATGCCAAAAGAAATGGGTTTATTTCAAAACCGGTAAGAGATATCTTCTTAACTGCACGAACATCTGATGATTTAATTGACCAACTCTTAGCTTATGAACCAAAAATCGACCCTATTCTTTCCAAGTTGAACTGGTCTGGTAACCATCGTGGCAAAAAGCGCAAAGTAAACCTGGACCTTAATCTGTAATCTTTAGTTATTCCACAATAACCAGGTAATATCTTCTAAACTCTTTCTTTCTTTCTTTAAACATTGGGGACAATGTCTCATTTTGGTTGGGGAAGATGATAGTTTAGGAAATAAATAATTTTCATGTTTATGTATGTTTCATTGATGTTAGTTTTTACTGTGTTGTTATTTTGTGTGTAAAAATATATATCCATATATATACACACAAACTAACAACAAATTTATTTTCTAAACCAAGTGGAATTATTGTTCAGAGGTGGCTGTGTAAGGAGTTTTCACTCCTGAGACGCATCTCAATATAATTCGTAACAAGTTATTTATCGTTCCTTTCTTTTTTGAATTATTTAAATTTGTGAATTCTCCATAACATTGATTAAATTTGATCTTTATATGCTCGTCTGGCTGATATTATCAACAATATGGTAACATATGACCATGGGTGGTAAGTGAAAATTTTGTAATATTCAGTTCTCTAGTTTGTTGGAGGTAACACCTAAAAGCAGTGAAATTTCTTATTTTGCAAAACTGAAAAAGAAAAAAAAAGAAAAAAAAAAGAGAAGTTTGAATAAAGTTCGTTTCATAGCCTTTCTAACCCGAGCAATTAAGTCTGAATGGGTGTTTTAACACTTAGTACCCTAAGACCAACTGGTCTGGGAATTACTGGCCCAAAGCTCGTTACAAGGGTTAAAAAGAAAGCTTAAGGAAATCAGACACTGTTTATCTGAGATCTGAGCAATTAAGCCCGTAGGGGTGTCTTAACACCTAGTGCCCTAAAACCAACTGGTTTGGGAGTCACTGGCCCAAAAATCGATATATGGATTGAATATATATTTTAGACAATGTTTATCTGAGATCCGAGCAATTAACCCTGTAGGGGTGTCTTAACACCTAGTTCCCTAAAACCAACTGGTTTCGGAGTCACTGGCCCAAAGTTCGATACATGGATTGAAGATATGTTTATAAATAAACTTCCACTTCCAAAAAAAGTGTAAACTCTAATATAATTTTAGGACAAAAATATTACTCTATTTTCAATAAATACATGTGATATTGTGGGCACAATATATTGATTAATACCTTGTTTTATGAGTATATTGAAGAATGGTAAAAAAAGTACAGGAGAAGTCATTTATTTGATTATTCAGAAAAAAAAGAAAACAATTGTTGACTTAAATAAGAATTATTCTTCCGCTTGAATTACTAGGGACTAGTAATAAGTTGGTTGGGGGGGTGTGATGAATACTAAAAAGTGCATATTTATTAGACGATAAGTTAATCATTTTACACTTATAGTTTCACTAATCCCCTTAAATTGACAAATTTGTGTAAATATTTTAAAGTTATGCTTTGAGTGCTTTTACTGTGTTATTTTATGTTTTTGTCAAGAAAAATACTGCTCGAAAGCTCGACGGGATAAATCAGACGTGAAAAAAATATTCTACAAGCACGTCGTAAAATCGACAAGCACGTCGTAAAATCTGCAAGCACGTCGTAAAATCGGCAAGCACATCGTAAAATCGGCAAGCATGTCGTAAATTCTGCAAGCACGTCGTGACACGTGAAACCTTTACGTCGCGACACGTGTCCCCAACGTGGCTTCACCATTCTCTGACACGTGTCCCCAACGTGGTTTCACCATTCTTTGACACGTGTCCACAACATGCATTCGCTGGTCTGGGCGGCGAATTTGCCTATAAAAAGGAGCGTCCGACATTAGAAATTTTCATAATTTCTTTCCTGATTCATCTGTAATCCTTGGAGAGAGAGTGTCTTGTTTGTTTATTTACTTAAAGCTTTTTGTAATGTTTTTTTCTTTCAATAATAAAAGTACGAATATGTTTTATTACAAAATGAGTAGCTAATTTCTTTTCTGCTGGAGTAAGGGTGAAGCTTTTATAATGAGAACATAAATTAAACTCGCTTTTATTATAATAAATAAATTGAAATATAATGATTAAAACTTGATTTAAATCTAGATTAATTATTGACAATCTTTATACCACCTTTATGGCTGGTTTTATCTTTATACCGCCTTTAAGGTTGGTTTTATCTGTCTACCGCCTTTATGGCTGGTTTTATCTTTATACTGCCTTTATGGCTGGTTTTATCGTTCTACCGTCTTTATGGCTGGTTTTATCTTTATACAGCCTATATGGTTGGTTTTATACGATTTTGGCATAATTAAGTACCTTGGTAGGACTTGTTATAGACAAACGGTATCACCGCCTTTATGGCTGGTTTTCTATTTTTGGCATGCTTGGTACCTTGGTCGGACTAATTATTGACAGAAATGACTACCGCTTTTATGGCTGGTTCTTTAATTGGTATAATTAATTCTTGTAATAAATTAAATGGGTATAAAAAGACAATTTATAAATTATTATAAAGCGAGATTTATAAATGTTTAAAAGACTAAAAGTGGATCCTCTAACTCCAACATTTCCTTCTATTACTGTATTTCAACCTAAAATCCTCCAACTACTTCAACAAAGCAAACTTTTCATTCCCGTACTGTTAAATATTCTATTTTTCTAAATCTCTTCTCTGTGGATCGACCTCGGACTCACCGGGTTATTTTATTACTTCGACACTCTTATACTTGGGAGTAAAAGACCACTTTTCGAGGGTGTCAACAAGTTTCCAATCCAATTTTCTTATAAATTGGCAAACATGGTCTTTTTTAGTCAGATTCCCAAGACTTAACTGTTGTCTTTCTTTTTGAAATTATGTATGTAATTTGCGAAAGGCTATTTGAACATATCCACTAGGATGCGTCTCAAGAGTCAAAGATATATCATCTAAAGACTCCTTACTCAAGCCATCCCTAATGAATTTAATTTTGTCTTCGCGATTATCAGACACCATTCCTAAAAAACAACAACGAGTATTGCAATTCCAGAGTGCACATTTGTAACAAACACCCATTTGCTTAGCTCTACATTTCTTTGCATATGTGCTTCTTCCAAAACCAGGCAGATGTGAAATAAAAGAGTCAGAAGACTCACCTGCGAATCAGATTCGTGCTTCAATTACCCATCGAATGTCATTAGGAACACCATGGATTGTTAATAGTCTCATCTGTTCCAAGCGAGCTTTGTAAACTTTCATCAGAGATTTTTGAGGGAGAGAAGGAAATTGCTTGTGAAGTTTTACGAGAACTTCTTCCATCCTGAAATGTCTTAATCTGCAAAAACTAAACACACCAAATTAAATCACACCAAATCACAATATATACAAAAATTGCATGTGTTGCCTCCCTACTAGTGCTAAGTTTAAAGTCGTCAGCTAGACGTGACTTCTCGAACATTAAGCTGGATCTGAAAGTGTGACACTTTATTTTTGTCGCTCAAACGATTCTCCCCAGTAGTGCTTAACACGCTGGTTTTTAACCTTGAAAGTTTTGTTGGAGTCTGGATCATGTATCTCAACGACTCTGTCTGGTAAGACCTTGGTGATCATAAATGGTCCTGACCACCGTAATTTTGGCTTCCATGTGAATAATTTCACCCTTGAGTTGTTTAACAGTACCTTCTGCCCTGGTTCCAGTTGTATGCGCACTAACTTCTCATCATGTCTTTTCCTTGCCTTTTCTTTGTACAATTTGGCATCCTCAAAAGGCTGATTGTGAAATTCCTCCAATTCATTGAGCTGGTGGAACTTTTTCTCTTCTATTGCTTGTAGTGCAAGAATAGGCTTCTTCAGTACGCAGTGCGCTTTATCTTCAGGCTCCACAGGTAATTGACATGTTTTAAGTTTGTCAGTAGAACTTTATCTTTCATCAGAGTTCTGATCGGTACTATATATCACATCAAGTCTGAAACATTCCTCCTTCTTTTCATCATCTGGGAAATTCATGGCTTTGAAAACATTGAATGTTACTTCTTGGTCTTGTACCCTCATGGTTAGTTCTCATTTTTTTACATCAATACTGGTTCGACTTGTAGCCAAGAATGGTCTCCCGAGGATGATTGCCATGTCTGCGTCTTCCTGCATATCAAGGACAATGAAATCTGCTGGGAAAATGAATTTGTCAACCTTGACTAGCACATCTTCAACTACACCTCTCGGAAATACGAGCGTTGTATCAGCAAGTTGTAGTGAGACTGAAGTGGGCATTGTTTCTCCAATCTACAGTTTCCTGAAAATAGAAAAATGCATCAAATTAACACTAGCATCTAAATCACACAGAGCCTTACCGAAGTCATGTTCTCCTATGGTACAAGGAACAGTGAAACTGCCAGGATCTTTCAACTTTGGAGGAAGTTTTCTCTGAATGATGGCACTGCATTCTTCTGATAATGCTATTGTCTTATAATCTCCTAATCTCCGTTTTCGTGAAAGAATGTCTTTCATAAATTTGGCATAGCTAGGCATTTGTTCCAATGCTTCTGCAAATGGAATGTTGATATGCAGCTTTTTGAACACCTCCAAGAATCGAGCAAACTGCTTGTCCAGTTTATTCTTCTGAAGACGCTGAGGAAAATGTGGAGGTGGAATGATCTGTTCTTTTTCCTTTGCTTCTTTTTCCTCCATCTGTTGCTTTGTTTCTTTTGGAATATCTTCAATTGTTGCCCTGATTCCAACATCTTTGTTGATTTCAGTACCATTTTTTAACATGATGGCATGACATTGCTCATTTCCCATGTTCCTTGGATTTGGTTCTGTGTTGCAGGGAAAATTACCTGGCGGTCTGTAACTTTGAGCATTGGCCAGTTGTTCGATTTGATTCTCCAGTGCTTTGATAGAGGCTGAATGGCTTTGATTCAATGCTACTTGATTTTGAACCATAGCTGCTAAAACATTGTATTTTGCTTATTGCTTCTTCAAATGGGCCATCACTTCTATTATTCCTGGTTCTTTTTCATGCTCCTGGCTTTTATTCTGCTCTGGAATTTATGTGGTGGATAGTTCTATTGTTGAAATCCCGGTGGTGGATTATTCTTTTGCCCTGAATTGTTGCTCCATGAAAAATTCGGATGATTCCTCCACTCTAGGTTGTAGGTGTTGGAATATGGATTGTTCCCCTGTCTGTTGAAATTGTTGACATAATTCACCGTTTCTTCAAGTTGGGTTGGTTTTGGTGCTCCTCCATATGGTGAACTTGTGGATCCAACATTAAATTTCATGTTAAGAGTTTCCAGATTTTTACAAATCACATCCAACTTGGAATTCAGTGCTGTGTTGGCTCCAACTTCATAAATTCCTGCAATTCTTTGGATCATGTTCCTTTCTGTTGGCCATAAAGAATTGTTGGCCATTTCTTCAATTAAGTCCCAGACCTGATCTTCTCCTTTTGCCATCAAAGCTCCTCCAGTAGCAGCATCAATTATGGTTCTCATTATTCCAGAAAGTCCATTGTAGAAGGTTTGGACTTGTAGCCATTTTGCGATCTCATGATGATGACATTTCCGGAGTAAATCTTTGAATCTTTCCCAAGCTTCGCAAAGGGATTCTGAATCTTGCTGCATGAAGGATGTGATGTCATTCCTCAACTTTGTAGTTCTGGCTGGTGGAAAGTACTTTGCAAGGAATTTGGTGGTTAGAGTGTTCCAAGTTGTGATGGAACCTACTGGTAACAAATGTAGCCAAGCTTTAGCTCTGTCTTTCAGGGAATATGGAAAAACCCGCAGTCTCATTGCTTCTTCAGCTGCTCGGTTATAATTGAAATTACCGCAAACTTCCAGGAAGTTGCTGATGTGGGAATTAGGATCTTCAGTTACATTTCCCTCAAACTGTACTGACTGCTGAATCATCTGGATGCATGTTTTGATGTCACACGCATTTGCTGGTAAATGAGGAAGTACAATACATGAAATGAAGCCGTCGACCATCGAAATGGTTATGTCTCGAATGGGAATCGGTGGTGCAACGTTTAACGGTTCAGATTCCATGTTGACTAAAGCTTATTGGCCTTCTCGCATTTCCCTTCTCAACTGTCTGATGGTTCTTTCAATTTCTAGGTCAAGCGGTTGAAGTTCAAAGCTTCTAGTTCGTCTCATGTAGTTTCTGAGAACCTGAAACATAAGAAAACAAAAACAATAAGTAAAAAGAAATTAGATACAAGTAACGTATCTAACCCCAAAACTAATAGTGAAAGATAAATAAGTCCCCGGCAACGGCGCCAAAAACTTGACCGGTATTACACACGCGTATAACGCAAGCGCACGTATCGTTCAAGTAGTATAAAAAGTATCGATCCCATGAGGACTTAATACCTAATCTATTAATTTTATGAGGTCAAATGATTACTAGTATCTAACAGGTTCATTGATTGATTTGAAATAATGAAGGTTTTGAATTTAAAAACAAGTAAATAAAATTGCTCGAATGTAGGTTTAAGAAAATTCAATATTAAAAACTATCTAGGGTTGTGATTTCTTCCAATATCATTTTAAAGATGAAGTGGTTAATTTATGTTTGTGTAATAAATCGGTTTACTAACCTGGAACACTAAATTATGCAAAAGCCTCTGTCGATGGTCAGACGCAAATACCTAGTTTAACCCAATTGAACCATATGTCTATGTCAACCAAATTATCTGGATTCATTAAGTTTAAGTTCCAATTATGGCTACCCCCGCCCGACAGGTATATGCCTATCCTGTAAGGAAATCTATTAAAGGGTTATCTATCCTCAAGAAAGATCGTGGGCTATTAAGTCTAAGGCTGAAACCTAAAATTCCTTTGTCAAGTTTATTTTAGATTTACCACATCAATCTTATTAGTGGCCAATTAACAAGACGCATTAAGCTTAAGACTTAATAAGTAAACTTTTAAATTACCCAAACTATAATTTAACTCCTTATAAACCAGTGATATTGGATTTCATCACAACCCCAGATAAGTGGTTTAGTTACGACACATATTTACGGGTAGTAAAAAAAAATTAAATAAAATAAAAGACATAAAGTAAAATACTGAAAATAAAATACTGAAAGTAAATGCTGAAATTAAATACTGAAAATTAAATGCTGAAAAGGAAATGCTGAAAGTAAATTACTAAAAAGTAAATTGCTGAAAAGTAAATTGCTGAAAGTAAATTGCTGAAAAGTAAATAAAGTAAAATTACAATAAAAGAAAATGCTGAGGTAAAAAGATCCACTTTTATTACTTCTATTTTAGATATCTCACTTAATATAATATATTAACTTTGCATGATAATTACCAACCAGCCATATAGGCAGTATCCATATTAAGTCAAATTAATAATTAATTACCAACCGACCAATCAGGCGGTATCCAGTTTAGTCAGGTTAAAACCAATTTAAATAATTACCAATCGACCAATATGGCGGTATCCTCGTTAAGTCAGGTTTTAACTAGTTTATATATTATAATTAAGGGAGATTAATCTAAATATTAGTAATAAAAGTTTTACCTTTTACCCCAGCAAAAGGGAGTTACCTCCTCATTACTGAAAAGTAAAAATTGAAAATTAAAGAAAGAAAAGTACTGTGCGTAAAAGTAAATTGCGGAAAGTAAAAACTGAAAAGTAAAGAAAAGAAAGTGCGAAAGCGGAAATTAATTACTGAAAGCTGTAAATAAACAAACAAGATACAATATTCTTAGTATTCTTAAGGAATTCCTTAGAAGAAAGTATGAATTTACAAATGAAATGGCTTGGTATTTATATGTAAAATTTTGCCTCCATCAAATCATCCACCAAATCAATTATTAATTGCTCCACTAAGTGCTCCACTAATTGCTCCACCAAATCCATTATTAATTTCTCCACTAATTGCTTATCATGTTTGGTGGTGATTTGATAATTTTTATTATTTATTTATTAATTTATTTTTTGCTTTGAAAATGATTGAAAATGACTTTAATAATTTCACACAACACACTTCTGGATGGTTCATCAATTTCGCGCATGAAATATTCATAATTCGAAATTATTTTGTCTTTCAAAGTTGTATCTCTTTGATTCTTCTTTAATCTGGAACTTGAATCAGCTCAATCCGATATCAGAGTAAAACGTTATGCCCAAAATACGACAGATGCACAAAATTGGAATTTCCAAAACTGCACTTCGTTAAAACGCCTTTTCAAGTTTCCAATCTCCAAAATTAATATGTCAAGTCCAATTTTTGCCTTTATTTGACCCACATTTCGTCCTAAATGATTTCATTGTGTCCCAATATTATTTTATCTGCAAAATAAACTAAAACACATCAAAACGTTCATCAAACCGAGAAACTAAACAAAATATTAAGTAAAAGGGGCGGTAAATATTGATATATTTTCCGCTCATCAGTTGCACCACCGATTCCAATTTGAGACAGAACCATTCCGGTGGTCGACGGCTTCATTTCCTGTATTGTACTTCCTCCTTTTACCAGCAAATGCGTGTGACATCAAAACATGCATCCAGATGATTCAGCAGTCAGTATAGTTTAGGGGAAATGCAACTGAAGATCCTAATTCCCACATCAGCAAATTCCTGGAATTTTGCTGTAGTTTCAATTACAACCGAGCAGCCGAAGAAGCAATGAGACTGCAGGTATTTCCATATTCCCTGAAAAACAGAGCTAAAGCTTGGCTACATTTATTACCAGCAGGTTCCATCACAACTTGGAACACTCTAGCCACCAAATTCCATGCAAAGTACTTTCCACCAGCCAGAACTGCAAAGTTGAGGAATGACATCACATCCTTCGTGCAGCAAGATTCAGAATCCCTTTGTGAAGCTTGGGAAAGATTCAAAGATTTACTCCGGAAATGTCCTCACGATGAGATTGCAAAGTGGCTACAAGTCTAAACCTTCTACAATGGACTTTCTGGAATAATGAGAACCACAATTGATGCTGCTGCTGGAGGAGCTTTGATGGCAAAAGGAGAAGATCAAGCCTGAGACTTAATTGAAGAAATGGTCAACAACAACTCCTTGTGGCCAACAGAAAGGAGCATGATTCAAAGAATTGCAGGAATTTATGAAGTTGGAGCCAACACAACACTGAATTCCAAGCTGGATGTGATTTGCAAAAATCTGGAAACTCTTAACATGAAAGTTAATGGTGGATCCACAAGTTCACCATTTGGAGGAGCACCTGAGTCAGAATCTTTCAACCAATATAAAGAAACGGTGAATTATGTCAACAATTTCAACAGACATGGGAACAATCCATATTCCAACACCTACAACCCAGGGTGGAGGAATCATCCCAATTTCGCATGGAGCAATAATTCAGGGCAAATGAACAATCCACCACCCGGATTCCAACAACAGAACAAAGGCCATGAGCAGGAAAATTAATCAGGAATAATAGAAGTGTTAATCCACTTGAAAAAGATAAAAGCAAAACACGACTCTCAAGCAGCAAGATATTATGCTATATTTCAATCCCAAGCAGCATTAATTCAAAGTCATTCAGCTTCTATTAAAGCACTGGAGAATCAAATTGGACAACTGGCCAATGCTCAGAGTTACAGACCGCCATGTAACCTTCCTAGCAACACTGAACCAAATCTGAGGAACATGGGGAAGGAGCAGTGTCATGCCATCATGTTAAAAAGCGGTACTTAAATCAACAAAGATGTTGGAGCCAAAACAACTGCTGAGGAAGTTCCAAAAGAAACAAAACAATAGATGGAGAAAAAAGAAGCAAAGGAAAAAGAACAGATCACTCCACCTCCACATTTTCTTCAGTGTCTTCAGAAAAATAAACTGGACAAGCAATTTGCTCGATTCTTGGAGGTGTTCAAAAAGCTGCATATCAACATTCCATTTGAAGAAGCGTTGGAACAAATGCCCAGCTATGCCATATTTATGAAAGACATTCTTTCACGAAAGTGGAGATTGGGAGATTATGAGACAATAGCATTATCAGAAGAATGCAGCGCCATCATTCAGAGAAAACTTCCTCCAAAGTTGAAAGATCCTGGCAGTTTCACTGTTCCTTGCACCATAAGAGAATATGACTTCGGTAAGGCTCTGTGTGATCTAGGTGCTAGTGTTAACTTGATGCCTTTTTTTATTTTTAGGAAACTGCAGATTGGAGAAATAATGCCCACTTCAGTCTCACTATAACTTGCTGATAGAACGCTCGTATTTCCAAGAGGTGTAGTTGAAGATGTGCTAGTCAAGGTTGACAAATTCATTTTCCCATCAGATTTCATTGTCCTTGATATGCAGGAAGACGCAGACGTGCCAATCATCCTCGGGAGACCATTCTTGGCTACAGGTCAAACCATTATTGATGTACAAAAAGGAGAACTAACCATGAGGGTACAAGACCAAAAAGTAACATTCAATGTTTTCAAGGCCATGAATTTCCGAGATGATGAAAAGAATGAGGAATGTTTCAGACTTGATGTGATACATAGTACCGATCAGAACTCTGATGAAAGACAAAGTTCTACTGACAAACTTAAAACATGTCAATTACCTGTGGAGCCTAAAGACAAATCGCACTGCTTACTGAAGAAGCCTATTCTTGCACTACAAGAAACAGAAGAGAAACAGTTCCACCAACTCAACGAATTGGAGGAATTTCACATACAGCCTTTTGAGGATGCCAAATTGTACAAGGAAAAGGTAAGGAAAAGACATGATGAGAAGTTAATGCGCATACAACTAGAACCATGGCAGAAGGTACTGTTAAACAAATCAAGGGTGAAATTTTTCCCATAGAAGCCAAAATCACGGTGGTCAGGTCCATTTGTGATCACCAAGGTTTTACCAGATAGAGCCGTTGAGATACATCATCCTGACTCCAATAAAACTTTCAAGGTTAAAAATAAGCGTGTCAAGCACTACTGGGGAGAATCATTTGAGCGAAAAAAAGAAAGTGTCACACTTTCAGATCCAGCCTAACATTCGAGAAGTCACGTCTAGCTGATGACTTTAAACTTAGAGTTTGCAGGGAGGCAACCCATGCAATTTGTGTATATATTATGATCTGGTGTGTTTTATTTTTGTGTGTTTAATTTTTATAGGTAAAGTCATTTCACGATGGAAGAAGCTCTCGCAAATCTTCACAAGTAATTTCATTCTCTCCCTCAAAAATCTCTGATGAAAGTCTACAAAATTCGCTTAGAACGGATGAGACTACTAATGATCAAAGGTATTTCTACTGACATTCATTGGATTATGGAAGCATGAGTATGATTGGCAGGTGTTTCTTCTGACTCTTTTATTTCACATCTGCCTGGTTTAGGAAGGAGCACCTATGCTAAAAAGAGAAGAGCCAAAAGAATGTGTGTTTGTTATAAATGTGTTCGTATGTTTTGTGATACTCATTGTCGTTCTTTAGGCATGATGTCTGATAACCGCGAAAATAAGATTAATTTCATTAGGGATGGCTTGAGTAAGGAGTCTTTGGATGATATATCTAAACCTCTTGAGACGCATCCCAGTGAATATGTGTATCACGAAATTCGTGTGTTATATGTACAATTCCAAAAAGAAAGACAACAGTTAAGTCTCAGGAATCTGACTCAAAAAGACCATGTTTGCCAATTTATAAGAAATTTGGATGGGAAGCTTGTCCCTGACTCATAGACGTCAATCAAGCCGCTACTTTTCTTGTACATATTATATCTCTTTGTCTTTTCCTAATAATTGTAATTTGTTTTGTTATTTTCTTTTATTTTATCCGACAGAATCCAGACCTTTTTAACTATCACGATTCATTATACTGTTTAACTAATAATTGTCATTTGGCAGGTACTAGTGCTATTATTTTACTCACCATTTTCAGGTGTTATAAATTCAACTCATCATTGCACTTTTGAAGACATCCAGAGTAAAACATGGAAGCCACTTCAAGAAGACGAGTTGAAACATCTGTGTGTTTTGTAGTAGTAGTTTTGGTACTAAACCACAATATGTAGAAGCAGCACAAGAATTGGGTCGAGTCTTAGCTGCAAGAAATATGCACTTAGTATATGGCGGAGGCAATCTTGGACTAATGGGGATCGTTTCAAAGGCCGTACAGGAAGGAGGTAGTAATATTTTAGGAATCATCCCAAAACCATTGGCAGAGGCAAATCTTATTGGATCATCAAACGGAGAGGAACTGATCGTGCCAGGTATGTCTGAACGACTGGTAGAAATGATTAACCGTACTGATGCTTTTATTTTTTTGCTAGGTGGCTTGGGTACATTGGAGGAAAATTTTACAGTGTTATCTTGGGCGAACCTGAACATACACCAGAAACCGCTTGGACTGTACAACGTTGAAGGATCTTATGATTTTCTTTGTGTGTTTCTTGATGGTTCTCGAAGAAATGGGTTCGTGTCAAAACCTATGAAAGTACTCCTCTTTACAGCCAGAACTGCTCCGGATCTAATTGACCAAATATTAGCCTATGAACCACAAGTTGACCCTGTCATTTCAAAGATAAATTGGTCCGAGGACGATCGTGGTAAGAGGCGTCAGATTAATCTAGATCTTAACATTTAATTTCTTGTAGAATTTCAGCTAACCAGGTATTATCAACATACATGGAAACATACAGAGATGAGCTATAATTGAAATGTTTGTAATATTCAGAGCTCTATTTTAAATGGAGGAAGCATCTCAGAAAGTGATGGAGTAAAAAAAAAAAACATCTGAGATCCGAGTTATTAAGTCTGTAATGGTGTCTTAACACCCAGTGCCCTAAAGCCAACTGGTTTGGGAGTCACTAGCCCAAAGCTCGCTACATGGATCGAGGATGTTCCAAAATATATATATCTAAAGTCTGAGTAATTAAGTCCGTAGGGGTGTCTTAACACCTGGTGCCCTAAAGCCAACTAGTTTAGGAGCCACCGACCTAAAGCTCACTACATATACGGAAGATATTGTATATAAATAAAAAATATTTAAAAAAAAAATCAGAAAAAATCAGAAAAATTATTCCATTGCCATAAAAAAAGTGTGAAATCAGATAGAACTTTAGGACAAAAATATTACTCTCTTATCAACTACACTTGTGACTATTGTGGGCAAAAATGAGATTGATTAATACTTTGTTGGCTGTGTATATGGAGAATGGTAAATATAATCGGAGAATTTACTTATTCGGTAATTTAGAAAGAAACAAAACAACTAGTAACTTGGAGTAGAAGTTTCACCTGATTAGTCACTAACTTTCTTTATTCTCTTTTCTCTTGTCTTTTTGCTTTTGTGTGCATTAGTTTTACTACCTTTTTACTTTTGTAAAATGTTTGTGGGTATCATTGCTGTAAACCCTCACGAGACTACAACTCGTCCACTAGGGACACCTAGGGGTTTAAAGGCTTGTTGCATATGCTAAATGCAATCGTGATCCCTACGAAAGTGGCTTAGTTTAATTTTTTTTTTGTTATTTTGCTCGAGAACTAGAAAAATGTTAGGTTTGGGGGTGTGATGAGCGGAAAATATATCAATATTTACCGCCCCTTTAACTTAATATTTTGTTTAGTTTCTCGGGTTTGATGAACGTTTTGATGTGTTTTAGTTTATTTTGCAGATAAAATAATATCGGGTCTTAATGAAATCATTTAGGATGAAATATGGGTCAAATAAGGGCAATTATTGGACTTGATATCTTAATTTTGGAGATTGGAAACTTGAAAGGGCGTTTTTGACAAAGTGCAGTTTTGGAAATTCCAGTTTTGCATATCTGTCGTATTTTAGGCATAACGTTTTACTCCGATATCGGATTGAGCTGATTCAAGTGCCAGATTAAAGAAGACTCAAAGAAATAAAACTTTGAAAGACAATATATTTTCGAATTCCGAAGATTTCATGACTGAAATTGATGAACCATCCAGACGTGTGTTGTGTGTAATTATTAAAGTCATTTTCAATCATTTTCAAAGCAAAAAAATAAATTAATAAATAAATAATAAAATTATCAAATCATCACAAAACATGATAAGAAATTAGTGGATCAATTAATAATGGATTTGGTGGAGTAATTAGTGGAGAAATTAATAATGGATTTGGTGGAGAATTTGATGGAGGCAAAATTTTGCCTATAAATACCAAGCCATTTCATTTGTAAAATTCACACTTTCTTCTTTGAAATTCCTAAAGAATAAATAAGAAGATTGTATCTTGTTTCTTTATTTATAGCTTTCAGTAATTAATTTCCGCTTTCACACTTTCGTTTCTTTATTTTTCAGTTTTTACTTTCCGCAATTTACTTTTACGCACAATCATTTCCTTTCTTTACTTTTGCAGTTTTTAATTTTCAAGCAATGAGGAGGTAATTCCCCTTTGCTGGGGTGAAAGGTAAAGCTTTTATTATTGCTATTTAGATTAATCTCCCTTAATAATAATATATAAACTATTTAAAACTTGACTTAATGAGGATACCGCTATATTGGCCGGTTGGTAATTAATTATAAATTGGTTTTAACTTGACTAAGTATGGATACTGCCTGGTTGGTCGGTTGGTAATTAATTATTAATTTGACTTAATCAGGATACCGCCTTTATGACTGGTTGGTAATTATCACGTAAAGTTACTATATTATATTAAGGGAGATATCTAAAATAGTAGTAATAAAAGTTGATCCTCTAACCCTAGCATTTTCTTTTATTGTACTTTTACTTTATTTTCAGTAATTTACTTTTCAGCAATTTACTCTTCAGCAATTTACTTTCAGTAATTTACTTTTATTTTTTTTACTTTTTACTTTTTACTTTTACTTTTTACTTTTTTACTTTTCAGCATTTTACTTTTAAGTATTTAATTTTCAGTATTTTAGTTTATGTCTTTTATTTTATTTAAATTTTTTCTACCCGTAAATATGTGTCGTAACTATGCCAGTTATCTGGGGTTGTGATGAAATCCAATATCACCGGTTTATAAGGGGTTAGATTATAGCTTGGGTAATATAAATGTTTATTTATTGAATCTTAATCTTAATGCTTTTTATTAACTGGCCATTAGTAAAATTGATTAGGTAAACTTAAAATGAACTTGGAAAAGGGATTTTATGTTAAAGACCTTAGATTCAATAGCCCACGATCTTCCTTGAGGATAGATAACCCTTTAATAGATTTTCTTACAGGATATAAATAAACCTGTCGGGCGGGGGTAGCCATAATTGGAACTTAAACTTAATGAATCCAGGTAATTTGGTTGACATAGACATATGGTTCGATTGGGTTATACTTGGTATTTGTAATCGACCATCGGAAGAGGCTTTTACATAATTTAGTGTTCCAGGTTAATAAATTAATATATTACCCAACTGTAAGATAACCACTTCATCTTTAATAGATATTGGAAGGATTCACAACCCTGGAGAGTTTTATAAATTTGAATTTTCTTCAATCTACTTTCAAGAAATTTTATTTACTTGTTTTAAGTTTTAAAGTCACCACCCAATCAAACAATCAATCTATTAGATACTTGTAAATATTTGACATCATAAAAAATTAATAGCAAAGGTTTTAAGTCCTCGTGGGATCGATACTTTTTATACTACTTGAACGATACGTGCGCTTGCGTTATACGCGTGTGATTACGCACCGGTCAAAATCTTCCAAGCAAGATACTGTTACCGAATAAATAACGAAAGTGGATTATTGATGCGGCTGAGGCTGCAATAGAAGCCTTCTGGATTGATAATAATCTAATTAGATTAGATATAGTTCTGTTAGCAGCTGAGCTAGGCTACAGCGCAGGCTAAATAATTAATGGTCTCATCAACGATCCAGATATATACTTCAAATTATTCATCTGATTCGTTCGGATCATACATCGTGGCGATGTGAAGATCGAATGAATCGTATCAGATGATAATTATGCAAATCCGCTGATGAAAGCCTTTTCTCAGCAGAACTTTGAGCGAACCGTAAACAGTTCGGGTGTAGGACACTTGAGTGATTGGCTATAGGCCAAGTGGGAGATTGTTGGACAGTTATGGCCCATAGCATCACTATTTGTACAGATCATGGTGTTGTTGTACAAATTAACTATGTGACAAAGGAAATTGCTCTTATATCATTTGTAATTAGATTATCAAGATGTATAAATGATAGAAGGTCCATATGATTAGTTCCAGATTGATAAGATATGAGACAGTATCAATCCATGAAGGTTTAATCATTAAATATCCATACTCGTAGTATTATCGAGATTGGACATCGATAATGCGGAATAGACTAGTATTGCACTTGTGCGCGTTGTGGGAGCATAACGGCATAGTTATCATATATTTGGGTATAGAATACTCATGCAAGTGTAATAGGAGGTTGTGTTTACCGATGGTACGGGGAACAGCTTCGCTCTGGATAGACCCCTAGGAATTCCATTGGTAGTATGACTATGTGTCTATGGAAGTCCGAATCAGGGTAGGTGTATTTGGTATTAACCTGAGACTTGCACCGCTAGTACTTGCGACTATCAATATACTTTGGTTTTGGTCATCCAGGGCTTTAACAGGTTCTGTGTATGCCTCTTCTGGGTATATTGAGAATCGTAGTGTATTGGGTGTGACGTCGAGACGGAAGTATCACTCCATTCATAGTGGAGAAGATGATCACGTAGGATACGTAACTGGTTCTCTTATATGCTGCAGCTATCGGGATATTATAACTAGGTCATGTTTATCTGATTATAGAGACTAGTTACCAGAGATCCGATATGTGCTTCGTACGAGGCAGACACAATTCCAGCCCCAGGTCTTGCACGTGACATCCGATACTGGATCGAAATTCACAATACTACGTATATTACGCCTGATATAGATCACATATTCCAGTAAGAATATTTCTGGAGAATTGGGTAGGCATGATGCTTTGCTAGAAGCCAACCATGTATTGTAAATCGGTTAAAACGTAGTACTAGGTACATACGTGTTCGGATAGTCCGACAACCAGATTTACTGCCAACATATCCGGGGATCTCATGGGTCGCTTCCCGAAGATTCACCGATGACGTATGACTTGCACTATATTAATCTGGGATTAATTAATGAGAGAGATAAAATTAATCTGGGATTAATTACGGAGATATTTTATCTGGGATAAAATATTAATTAAAAGAGAGAGAACGATTAATTTGGAATTAATCGATAAAATAATATATTCGATATATTATACGAAATTGGATTTCGACGCGGAATTAAAATTTGATTTTAATTCGGGCAAATGAGTTAATTTAAATTAATTCGCAAGCGATGTGAATAGTAATTTGGCTAGGCAAAGTTATTTAATTAAATTAGATTTAATTTCGTCGCAACGGAAAATTAGTTAATTTGGAATTAGCGAACCCGAGCCCGGGAGTGTTTGCGGGCGCACTCGCATTGTGAATTTAATTGCGGCCCACAAGTCACATCTAGTGTCAAATCACTAGTCAATCGATTGATGTGATGTCTATTCACTTTGAGTGATGTGACAACATGTCACTTGTGATTGATGGTGGTAGTTGGAAAACTTTAATGCTTGTACCTTTTTGACTTTTGGAAATTCAAAAAATGGTATATGTTATAATTGTTTTTGGAAATCAATTAACCTAACTCATTTTCTCTCCTCTCTTATCTTCTCTCTCAGGCCCAAGGGACTGTTTTCCTCTTCAAAATCTGCTAATGCCGAAACTTGAAAGAGAAGAAATGGAAAATTTGTGGCAAGTTTTCCAATGCTAGCACATGAAGAGTCATCCTAAGGTGATAGGGAACTGATTTCATGAGCATGGAATCATCAAATAAAGCTTGGAGCTTGGAGAATCCATGGAGGAGTTGACCGAATATTTTGAGCAGAAAATCAGCCCATTGCCGTGAGCCACCTTGGAGGAAAACTTGGAGATTTTGTTGTTCCTCACATCGCAAAAGCCGATAGTTGTAAGTATGATTCCGCCATGCTTTTACGAGTATTCGCATATGTGTTTCATTGCTTGAAAATGATCCTTGGGACCTAATAGAAACCCAACACCCAAATTGGAATTAAAGACTTTGCTAGAAGGACTAAAGTGTGCATTTCTTGGAGATGAACAAAATTACCCTGCAGTAATTTCTTCTTCCCTCACAAGCAATCAAGAAAGTAAGTTGTTAAATGTATTAAAAAAACATAAACTGGCAATTGGATGGACTTTAAAAGACATAAATGACATTAATCCTTTGATCTGCACACACAAAATACATTTATAAGATATGTTAGGATATATCGTCAACCCCAAAGAAGATTAAACCCTCACATGAAAGAAGTGCTAAAAAAAGTCCTTAAACTTCTTGATGTAGGCATTTTCTACCCTATCTCCAATAGTAAGTGGCCAAGTCTTACACAAGTTGTGCCTAAAAAGTATGGAATAACTATCGTAAAAATGATAAAGGAAAATTAATTCCAACTCGAATCTCATCTAGTTGGCGTATGTGCATTGACTATATAAAACTAAATGATGCCACTATAAAAGATCATTTTCCTTTACCATTTCTTGACCAAATTTTGGAAAGGGTAGTGGGACATCCATACTATTATTTTCTTGATGGTTACTCAGGTTATTATCAAATTCTCATTGCTTTAGAAGAACAGGAAAAAACCACATTCACATGTCCATTTGGAACATTTGTATTTAGGAAAATGCCTTTTGGACTTTGTAATACACCAGCAACATTCCAATGATCAATGTTAAGCATATGTAGTGACATGGTTCAACACTGTTTAAAGGTCTTTATGGGTGATATAACTGTTTTTAGGAAATAATTTGATAATTACTTGAATAATTTGGAAAATATTTTGAAAAGATATTAAGAAAAATGACTTGTGTTAAAATAGGAAAAATGACAGTTCATGACTAATTCAGGAATTATTTTGGGTCACGTTGTGCCATCTAAAGGTATTGAGGTTGACAAGGCATAAATGGAGGTAATATCTAAATTTCCACCCCAAAAAATAGTCAGGGAAATCCGTTCTTTCTTAGGACATGCAGGATTTTATAGGAGGTTCATTAAAAATTTTAGTACCATATCCATACCATTATGTAACCTCTTATTAAAAGATGCAACATTTGAATGGACATAAGAATGTCCAAAATCATTTGAAAAGATTATCATTCTTTTAACTTCTACTCCTATCATGCAATCCTTTGATTGGTCTTTGCCTTTTGAGCTAACGTGTGATGCTAGTGATTATGCAATGGGCGTAGTAATAGGATAGAGAAAGGAAAGTAAGCTGTATGTAATTTTTTACGCAAGTGGAACCTTAAACAGTGCAAAAATGCATTACACTACCATGGAAAGAGAACTACTTGCTGTAATATTTACATTTGACAAATTTTGATCATATTTAATTGGTTCCACAATCGTTGTTTATCCTAACCATGTTGCTGTTAGATATTTGATGTCTAAACAGAATGCAAAGCGAAGATTACTACAGTGGATTTTGTTGCTTCAAGAATTCAATCTCACAATCAATGACAAGAAAAGAGCAGAGAATATGGTTGCAGATTATTTATTGAGACTCATAAATGAGTCATTGATTGACACAACGCCAATCAATGACTCTTTTCCTAATGATTTTTTATTTTTTGTAAATACAATACCTTGGTATGCTAATATTGTCAATTTTCTTACAACAGGAAAAATACCTCCAATTGGAGCCACCAAGACATGAAGAAATTTTTAATCGAAGTCAAACATTTCTACTGGGATGATCCATTTATGTTCAAGTATTGCCCTAATCAAATTTTCTAACAATGCATACCGGATGATGAGATAAGTGGTGTTACTCAGTTTTGTCATTCACAAGCATGTGAGGTCACTTCTCATCTAAGAAAATCTCTGTAAAAATCTTGCAGTGCAGATTTTATTGGCCCACCATTTTTAAAGATACACATGTTTTCTGTAAAACTTGTGAAAATTGTCAAAAGTTGGGATACATTTCAAACAGAAACATGATGCCTTTAAATCCCATCATTGTCATCAAAATCTTTGATTATCGGGGAATATATTTCATGGGTCTATTTCCACCATCATTTGATTTTTTTAATATATTTTTATTGCAGTCGATTATGTCTCAAAATGGGTTGAGGCGATTCATTGTCGAAACAATGATCACAAAGCTGCGATTAAATTTTTAAAAGAAAACATCTTAAGTCGATTAGAAATCCCTCAGGCCATTATAAGTGATAAAGGTAAACAATTTTGTAACAGACCTTTTGAGTCTTTAATGAAAAAGTATGGAGTTACACATAAAGTTTCCACCTCTTATCACCCTCAGACAAATGGTCAAGTTGAACTAGCAAATGGGGAAATCAAAAAAATTTTGGAAAAAATGGTCAACCCAAATCACAAAGATGGGTCTCTTCGACTAACTGATGCACTTTGGGCATACCGAACAGCTTTCAAAACCTCTTTGGGAATGCCACCCTATCGTCTAGTTTATGGAAAACCTTGTCATTTGCCTATAGAACTTGAGCATAAGGCATATTAGGCTATTAAAGCATTCAATTAAAACCTTGAAAATGCCATTCATAAACGTAAACTGCAATTAAATGAACTTGAAGAGCTAATGAATGATTCATATGAGAATGCAAAAATTCTTAAATTCAAAAGTAAGGTCTTTCATGATAGTCGAATTTCACTAAAAATATTTGACATTGGTCAAAATGTTTTGCTTTATAATTCCCATCTTCATTTATTTCCTTGAAAATTAAAATCCAAATGGAGTGGCCCATTTATTTTGAAGCATGTTTATCCATATGGAGCTGTTGACATTGAGAATCATATGGAGGTGATGTATTTAAAGTGAATGGAAAATGTCTGAAACCATTTTTGGAGTGTTCAAAGTTTCAAGAATCTTTATCCTTTCAATCTCAGTGTACTATGATTGATGTATTTCAATCTATTATTTTCTTTTGTATTTGTCTAATTCCCATTTTTCTTGAGTTTTGTAGTAATTTTTTTTCTTTTTGTCAGCGTTTTTTACCCTGGTTAAACAACGGATAATGGTACTCCATGATTATAAGTTGGTTCTTTCAGTTTCCTAAAATTATTGATACTCTACAATCAAGGCATGGAAGAAACTCTCGCAAAACTCCACAAAATATTTCCTTCTCTCCCCTAAAATGCTCTGATGAAAATTTACAAAACACGCACCGAACGAATGAGGCTTCTTATAGTCAATGATATTCCTAGTGATATTCGTTGGATAATTGAAGCAAAGGTTCACTTGGCAGGAGAGTCATCTAACTTTTTCATTTCTTACATGCCTGGTTTAGGGAAAAACACCTATGTTGAGAAATGAAGAGCTAAACAATTAAGTGTTTGTTATAAATATGCAAGCTGAACGTGCAACACTCATTGTCGTTCTTTAGGAATGCGCGAAGATAAAATCAAGTCATTAGAGATGGCTTGAGTTAAGAGTCTTTAGATGATATATCATTGACTATTGAGAAACATTCTAGTGGACATGTTAATTGAGTAATTCACAAATTGCATACACAATTTCAAAAAGAAAAACACAATACAGTCTCGAGAATCTGACATTAAAGAAATTGTTTGGCAGTTTATGAGAAAATTGGATGGGAAGTATATCATCGACCCATATAGGGCATTCAAGCTGTTATTGGACATATAACTAGAGGAATGTGTGAGCCACAATAACAACTACCAATACATAATGTTTCAATTTGTTGCTTTGATTTCCTTTACTTTAAATTACTATTTTGATTTACTTTAATTTACTCTTTTGATTTCCTTTATTTTAATTTTACCGACAGTATCTAAAGTTTTTGACTTTCACGATCTATTTTACTATTCATCTGACAATTATCACTTTACAAGTACTAGTGCTTTTATTACTCATCATTTTTCAGTATCCATAAATACAACTCGTCATTCCCCTCTTCGACACACCCATATAAGAGAGTGAAAAAAAATGGAGAAAACTTCAAGACGACGATTCACTAATATCTATGTATTTTATGGAACTAGCTCTGGTACTAAACCAAAATTTGTTGAAGCTGCAAAAGAATTGGGTAGAGTTATGGCGAAAAGAAACATACACTTAGTATATGGCGGTGGAAATCTTGGATTAATGGAATGTGTTTCAAAGGCCGTGCAAGAAGGTGGCAGTCAAATTTTGGGGATCATTCCAAAATCTTTGGCAGCCAAAAACTTCATCGGAAAATCAAATGGAGAATAATACATTGTCTCAGGTATGTCTGAAAGACTTACTGAAATGATTAATCATGCTAACAGTTTTATTGCTTTACCAGGTGGGCTAGGCACGTTGGAAGAAATATTCACACTTGTGTCATTGCGAACTTGAACATTCACCGAAAACCCATTTGACTACTTCATGTTGATCACTTTTTCGATTTTCTTTTAGTATTTCTTGAGGATTCCAAAAGACTCGGGTTCATTTCAAAAGCGGTAAAAGGTATCGTCCTAACTTCAAGAAAAGCTGATGAATTAATTGACCAACTCTTATCTTATGAACCAAAAATCGACCCCATTCTTTCTAAATTGAATAGGTCTCATAACGATCATGGAAAAAAGCGTAGAATGGACTCGGATGTTAATAATTTCACCAACTTAAGTTGCTTTGCATGCTTAATATTTGAGTTTTCATTTGATGCAAAAGTAGTCGTGGAGTGCACGATACTCATGGTTTCTAAACAATCCAAACAACGGAGCAGGTTTTGTAGTTTTCACCATTTTTTTCTCTCTTTTATTTTGTTTTCTTTTATTCTCTCATTTTTCCTTTTGCACTTCTTTTTTCTCTTTTTTTTTTCATTGTTTTTTCCTCACATTTGTTTTTGCGTCATCTCCTTTACCTAGTGTCATCTCATCCTTAGCTTTGGAAAACAATCAAATGAATATTAAGTGTCCTGACTATCTCTACACATTATGCCGGCATAAATTCTTTCTAAGTAGGCAATGTAATTCGAAGCTCAATTTTTAGTGCGCAATTTTAGATAGCATTCTGCTATTGATTCCAAAGTTGGAGTGTTTTTTCAAAATTTGGACATGCTTATTTTTATCGAGAGACAATAAATATTTGGGAAAATAACTTTATTTCATCATTGAACATTTGAAAAAAGTCACTACATGACAAGGAAATGTGCGATGCAAAAATCATGCTTAAGATTGGTACCTCTCAGGATTAGGTATCTTGCCTCCGTCAACTAAATCTTGAATTTCATGTTTCAGGTGGATGCAGTTGTCTGTATCATGGCCTCTCTTCTGGTGGAAGTCACAATATTGGGGTGTTGGGTTTAGCATCGGTCTTGGTTCCAACTGTTTCAATATGCCTTGTCTCTTTAATTTCTCGAACACCTTTGATGGAAATCTGCCAAGGTTTGAAAAATTTTTGTTTCCAATAGTAATTATTTCAGCGTGGCTGGGCTTTATTCAGTAGTCTTCTTATTGTGGCAGTAGAATTTCCTATTTTCAACCTCTTCCTCTTCCATGTTCATCCATGTATCTTTTAACTGTCGAAAATTGGCTATGCTGGAGGTCATCCTCTTCAATTTTTATGTAAAGGGAGGGCTTGGTGCCCGTGATAATCATTTTGATTTGGTCTTTCTCTGAGGGCCTTGTTTCCATTCTCAATAGCTGGCTTCTCCAGTAGTCAGCGTATTCTTTGAAATTTTCTTCAGGATTTTGTTTCGTATTCTCCAAGTCATGAAGAGATAGTTCAATGTCCATATCGATCACGTAATGATTTAAGAACGCTTCAGCCAACGCCTTCCAGTCTTCTTTCACTTTCTTATCTAAATTGTGATACCATACCAACAGTGCTCCTTCCAGCGACATCCCAAATGTTTTCTGCACCTGGTGTTGGGATAGTTCAGTCGAACTTATCAATGATACATACTGACAGAGATGAATCTTTAGATCCCCGTTCCTGTTGAAATTTACCTTTTCGAGCATTTTGAACTCAGCAATGAGTTGTTCTTCAAGGCTAGTATACCATAATCAAGGATATCTTCGACCGTCTTATTCTCGGGCCTCTTATGTCTCATCTCACTAGTCTTGGCCCCTGCCGCCTGAGGCGCTTTCTACATTATTTTCAGGTTAGCAAAAGCATTGGCTAGGGTCAGTAGTTGTTCCACCATTTTGTTCACTATTGTCTCTAACTGATCCATGAAGTCATTGTCACTATGGGTGCTTTTGCAGCTTGACATGTCTAACTCTTTTTTATTACAAGGAAACCTAAGAAATTCCTTGCATTTACTCCAAAAGCACACTTCAAGGGATTCAACTTGAGTTTAATTTTTCTTATTCGTTCATATGAACATTTCAGCTGGTCAAAACGGTCTCCTATCTTTATTGATTTGACCATTATATCGTCTATATATACCTCTATAAAGTTAGCAACCATGTCATGGAAAATTAAGTTCATAGCCCTTTGATACATTGTCCGGCATTTTTTGGACCAAATGACATAATTACCCACTGAAAACACCTTAAAGCTCCAGTACATCTAAAAGCATTTTTTGAATATTATCTTTAGAAATGTAAATTTGATTATAGTATGAGTATCCATCCATAATGAAATATAACTCATATCCCGCAGTAGAATCAACTAAAATGTCAATAGTGGGCATATGATATTCATCTTTGAGGGTTGCTAAGTTTAAATTCCTAGAATCAATACATATTATTGGTGTTGGGTTTGGTACTCTGATCACTAATTCCTATCATATTTATGATAGGTTTATGAATACGAACAATCAATTTTTCTATAATATTACCTATTTATGGCGGCACCTCTTATATTTTATATTAAGACTTGGTCTGATGGTTTATCAAAATGAACCATAAGTCTTGAGAGACTCGTATAGACATGTAGGTTTTTATTTGATAAACATTGAACGACTCGCAGGAAGAATTCCTAATAAATGGCACACTAACACAATAAGAATATTCTCGAGTCGAGTTTCATATCAAGTCTCTTGACCTAAGATATCACTGTGGATGTTTGAGT
This sequence comes from Zanthoxylum bungeanum, assembly GCA_019454045.1. Taxonomy (NCBI): domain Eukaryota; kingdom Viridiplantae; phylum Streptophyta; class Magnoliopsida; order Sapindales; family Rutaceae; genus Zanthoxylum; species Zanthoxylum bungeanum. Next base: position 179,972 of record SKCR01026314.1, read on the forward strand.
GATCTTCCTTGCTTTGATATCATTCACATTACCAGTCTTTTTAGACCAGACCTCCGCCTATTTATTGGGTGTGAACTGATGTTAATGATAACCTGTGATGTATCAAGAGATGATCAATCAGTCCCCCGTTAGGCGTGGCAATGGGCCGGGCCAGGGCAGGCTTTGGGCAAGCCCTGGCCCTAACCCATAAAATATATTAAAGTCCAAGCACTCAAAAGCTTTGTCCATTTATGAGAGGGTTGGGTTGGGCCCTAGCTTGCTTGATATGGAGCCGGACTAGGGCCAAGCTTGGCCTAGAATTTTTAAAAATTATTAATTAAATAGTAGTATTTTTTAAAAAGATGACATAACCTCCCTACAAAATCATTTTTTCAAAAGTTTACACCCTGTAAAATGTATTGTAATTCAAAATGTTAAAAAAAAAACTAATAAAATAATAAGTATACTAATTTAACTTAAACAAGCTTAAAAAATATTAATAAACCATAAAATACTAGTGCATTAAACAATACAAATAATAAATAAGTCTAAACTACAAACATATAATTTTACAAACACAATCTATAGTATAACAAACAAGTAAAATAAACTAATCTAATTCTTGCATTAATAATTGTGATTTTTTTATTGTAAGTAATAAAAGCCCTGATCAAGCCCAACAACTAAAGGGTCAAATATTTTGAGGCCATAGCCCCAACCCTTTTATTAAGGGTTGGGCTAAAACCATGTAGGCCTGGGCCGGATTGCCAAGCTTAAGTCTCGTTTACGAGATTTAGGTATCCACTCCGTGATCCTTTAAATCCTAGGCCAATGTGTACTATGGTAATTAGTTCTTAGTATTTATCTAGGGAATCACAAATATATATCGCGACATACATATATGAATTGTATAGAGATTTGACGTTTTCATCTATGTCTCCGTTAATGTTCGGATACCTATATTTTCGTAACTAATGTGTATTTATATTTGATAAATAATTTGATTAGATACATATTAGGTCCAATTGAGTTTTGACACTTGTCAAATAAATGATTATTTAATTAATTAAAAGTTAATTAACTTACTAATTATTTATTAATTACTATGAAATATTCTTGGAAAATTTCTCATTTAATTAATAAATTTAAAGCTTATGAGATAAAGTTTTTGATTTTGACTTAATTATAGCCAAATACATATGATAAGACTTGGCCTAATATTAACCAAGTGTTAATAATGGTTCAATTACCAAAACACACCTCCTTATATAAAATGAGCAATTTTCGGCCATAGCCTTGTTTTTTTGGGTTTGGAAAATTCTTCTAAGCTTTGAAAGGTTCAAGAAAGACTTTAGAATTAGGGTTTTTGATTTTGTTTGATCATGTATCAAATTTTAAGCGTGGATGCGTTATTTAGGAGCTATAACAAAGACTTGTAAGGAAATTAAGATTATTTCTTTTAGCCTTTATCTTGTAAATTATTTACAATTAGATCATAATTAGATATACTAGATCCATGCTTGTTTGATGATATGAGGATGATACAAAACAAAATTAGCAAATACACATATGCTAGATATCCACTGGTTAGACCCATTTTCGCTGCGCGAGGTACCGATCTAACCCTAAAGGTTCCACATCTGCCCCTACAGAATAGTATTAGAAAAAGTCTTAATCACATAACATATGTGTTTTGAATCTATGCCACAGTAATTTTAATTTAATTATGCATAAGTCATATTAGATATGCATTACATGTTTTTAAATTAAAATTTTAATTTTGACCCAAACATGTTAATGGCTTGATTGTCATAAATCTCCCATGATTAGGTGATTAATTTATTTAGGTAATAGTATTAATAATGTTGGAGCATTATTGGATGGTCCTGTTGGGGTTTTGGCGCGGGTGCAGCGGAAGCTAACGGTTCGAGTGAAATCGTAATTTTAAAACTTTTTAAATTACCGAATAAATTATTCAATATCCAATATGAATAATTCATTCTTATTTCACCTAAACATATTTATTCGATATCAAATAACGACATAAATAGTAAAGAAACATCGCGAAATTTTTATGAAAATATTTTTCCGCAAAATGGCATAAAACACGTTTTTGTCCGAACCAACCACCCAATGCACATGGGGGCTGCACAGGTCATCCCTAACAGTACTAGGGCAGTTCATGGGCTGCCCAAACAGTGACCAATTCACTATTTGGGTAGTCGTCACCCGATTGGCTCAAAAGTCACCCGGTAATACCGTTTTTCACCGTTTTCGCATATTTCAACTCCGAAACAGTTTCCGACAATTGTTCCAATACCCAAAACACATCCAATAAATTTATATGACATAATTTTCATCACCATAAACACAATTTTCTAGATCTGATCCAGAAACCAAAAATATCAATATTTCATACTTTATTCCAATTTTCTTAACATTAATTACATTAATCACAACACCAATCCAAGCCACCACCAAAGACGCACCCAAGAACAATTCTAGGTATTAAAAGAGTGGTCATAACACTCTAGAATGACAACAAGTCATCAAATGGCAAAATTGAATCAATATTACACTAATATCATCCAATCAAACTTCACACATGCATCTAGCCTCCAAATCCATCCTCCAAATCAAAAAGCCCCAATTTCTAAGAAGTAAATAAACCCTAGAACCATTATAGTAATTCAAGAACAAGAAACTAATTTTCAATACTTAAGAATATTATAGATTATCTACTACTCTTCAACTTTCTTTAAGCTTTCCCTTGAATTCTTCACTTTCTTCTTTGTTTCTTCAAACAAATATTTGAGAGCTTTCTTTAATGGAGGTTTTGACCAAGGATTGGAGAATGAATGGAAAAAAAAAATTTTCACTTTAAAATTCAAGCCAAAACTGACCTAGGGGGTATTTTAGTCATTTGTACAATTTAATCTAATTAAATAAAGATAAGCTTTAAGTTTGACAAATCAAATTTGCACACTTCAAGATTAATTAAAAACATGCCACATATAACTTATAATAATCAAACATATTACATAAAATTTATGTAATATAGATATTATTTAATTATTCAAATATTTAACATTTAAATATCTAAATAATTAATTAATATAATTATTATCATATATGTATTTTTATTTACATTAAATAAAAAATACATATATTAGTGGCATGTGTCAAAGTCTTATTTGACAAATAATTAATATGTATCAAATCAAATCTTGTGTCTAATACAAATACACATTAATTATTAATTGACCGAAATGCCCCTAATACATGTATTTTCATTTAACCGTTTAAAAGATTCGAATTAACTCATTTAATTCTATGAAGTATTATGAATAATCTATATTATTCATAACGTGTTGCCCAAGTGCTCAACGAGTACACTTCATATTATGGGACTCTCTAAGTTTAGGTTTATCCGTCACAGAATCCAATTTCGTACCCATAATTCACCCACTCATGAATTATGACGACCATAGATAATCTCATTAAACTATGCAAGTCGAGGTCATTACATACGTATAATCCCTCCATCATAGGCTATCCAATAGGTCATTGCATAAATTTTCAATATTCGTTTAGTTACTTGCCATACGCGCTCATTACAAATTTTTCGTCAATATAAATCAATATATTAGTTGGACTAATATTTAATGTTGTTTTAATTAAACAGTTGGACTATATTCAAACTATTTCATTTATAGTTGATTATATAATTGGATTATAGTAATCAATATATTTGAATTAACTATTTTCAATTAATAGTTGATTTTATAATTGGATTATAGTAATCAATATAATTGAATTGAACCTATTAAATTATAGTTGATTATATAGTTGGACTATAGTAATCATTATAATCAATAGTACCTAAAATCGTTGATTAAATAGTTGGACAATTAGAATCAAGAAAATTGAAAGATTAGTGTTTAAAACATAATCCTGGGTGAAAATGTATTTAAACGACTTTAATTTTCAAATTGGGAATAAAACTTCAGGATAGTCCTGATGACCGAGAAGTTACTTTATTTTATATAGTGACGTCTCGAGCCTAAGCCCGGAGTTAAGCAAATAGTAGAGCATGATCTTTGGAAGATTCAAGTGATGATAACTTTAGTGCTTAATCCATTATGCTTGCCAAATAGACAACTTAATTTCTTAATCAGAACTAAGGATTAGATCCTTATAGTATGATAACGAAATTGAAGGATCTTCATAGATCTATCCTTAGATCTTAGAAGAACTAATTGCAATAGAAAACTCTTGGAGAGTTAATGGCTATACTCAAGGAGACAAAGCCAGAGTTTGCAATAAGGTAACAAGCGCAATGCGCATCTTACTTCGACATTCTAGAAGGCCAAGGCTTGGCCAAAGGCTTCTGGAATGTGGAAAAGAGGCAAAGGCAAAATCATTATAATCTTCTGGGAAGATAAAGGACATATCCCAATATGTCTGCCTAAACTGTGGCAAACGGGGTCGCTGAAACGTGACTGCCGTATGGGCAAGGCAGACATGAAGGAATTGAAGGCGGTGCAAGGCTCCGACGTCAAATATGTTTGTCATAAACATGTTCGCTACTAGTATTAAAATTGGATTTTAGATACTAAGTGTGGTACATAAATATGTGATGTTGTGCAGAATCTGCTGATAAGCAGGATACTGTGTAACATCCCGAGGTATTTTATCGTGTTGTGTATATTTTATTTTTCGCGCGTGAGCCGAGTCCGAACGCGAGGTTAATTTTTATTGTTAAATGATGACTTTTTCAATAAATTAACTAGAAGATAAAAATAATTAAACTTGAGGGATTAATTTGAGATTTGTCTTACAAATATTAAATAAATCCTAGATGTTTCTACACTCTCTCACACATGGGGCATATATTACACACACATTTTATTTTACACACACACTTAAGCAACACACTCACGCACAACTCACATACAGAACACACACACACTGAGTTTAAACGCACAGACCGACAGAAGGAGAAGAAAGAAAGGATTCGAGAGAAGAAGCAGACCAAAAAAAAAATAGAAGAGAGAAACCGAAAGATGAAAAACTGGGGAGAGAGGGAAAGAAATAGAAAGAACGAGAGAGAGAAGAGAGAGAGTGAGAGTGAGAGAAGAGAGAGAGTGAGAGCAGCTAAGGCCGAGAGAAGGGAAGCAGCATAAACAGACAGAAGCTGAACCAGAGACACGAGCGAGAGAGTTGAAGGAAGATGAAGAAGGAAACAAAGCTAGGGAGTTTAATTTCAATTTCAGTAGCTTCATAGATGCATCGGAAACCAGTAAGTATACCATGTAATGATTTTCTTGAGCTTTGATTAAATTTGATAAATTGGGGGTCTATGGGTTTAACTATATTTGATGAAGAAATCTGGAAATTGAATTAAGAATGATAATGATGAGTATATTAGAGTAATCCATAATTGATTTTAATCTTGAACTTGAAAGAAATTAATTGGATTAAGTAATTAGGAATTTGGGGAAAATTATGTTACGAACCCTAGAAATTGGGGATTTTTAAATCTGCAATGTAGTGATGGTATGTATATATACATACGGCTGTAGTGTAGAAAGAAATAGAGTTAGTAGCAGTTGTAGTTGTAGAAGATGGGTAGAAGTAGCAATGGTAGAAGTGGTGATAATAGCTGTAACAATTGGCAGAAGCAGAATTAGTAACAATAGTAGTAATGAAAGAAGCAGTAGATGATGTAAAAACAGCAAGGGGTAGGATTGGCAGTAACAGTAGCCATAACAGAATCATAAATGAGTAGTATGAATTAATAAATTTATGGTTGCGTACATGGGCAAGTTCCTGGACGAGGATAACGGTATGAAGAATCAGGTAAGTGTTATATATCTGGCTGATGAATTGTATATTGATGATGTGTTCATAGAAGAATTGAAATACTTGTTTTTGTGTACTGTCATATTCTAGAAGTTTGTTGGTATTAGCATTGGAAAGTTGCAGATGCCTGACTTAATAGAGTTATTACACACTAAATTATGAAAGAATGTAATGTGAATGTAATAGAGCCAAAGAAGAAGAGAGAATAGAAATGGTAGTGAATTTCCTGATTTTATGTATCCTAGTCAGAACCTGCCCATTGAGACTCAGTCAGCCCCATAAATAGTTAGGCTGGAGTCAGAACCTGCCCATTGAGACTCAGTCAGCCCCTGAAATAGTTAAGCTGGAGTCAGACCCTCCCCTAAGACTCTGTTTGCCCTTGCAGTACGAGAATAAATTGAAAGTTGCTAATTTATAAGTGTAAGCATGTATATAGTTTGTATGTATTTGGTGTACATGTATCTTGATGCATGTTTAAATGAACGTAGAGTATATATGCATATGAATATATGTAAATGAGATTCTTGAGCACAAGTTGATAGTTGGGAAATGGCTAAATAAGTTGAAGAATTGAGAATTTGAAATCTGTATAAGTGTGAACTTGATATAGTAGAATAGCTTTGATTGCGTGTGTGTATGCATAATAATGGAATTGGTGATTTGGCATGAGAAGTGTTTGGACAGATATTCTTGTAGCATGAATGCATGTAATTTGAGGTTATGAGTTTGAATAATAGTGAGGGATGTAAATGTGTATATAGCATGTTATGAAATCATTAACTTGATATGAGCTTGTTGATATATATATATGTATATAAGCATATATAAATATAACTATATAAAGATAAGTTTTGTATGTGCATAGAGTGAGCATGTATATGAATGATTTCAATGAGTCATAAGTATGCATGAATGAATGCATGTGCATAAATGATAACATAAGATAAGCACATAATAAATTATGGTTAGGGTAAGTGAAAGCATAAGAAACGAGTATGCATATGTGTGTGTTAAGATTTTCAGAAGTTGGGCTAAAGTTAGAAATGTTTTCGAAATTCAAACGTTTTAAAGAAGAGCTTCAGATGCTTTTGGAAAGAAATGTATTTCAGAAAATGTTTCTTACAGTTTTGAGATTTAAGCATGAGTTTTATATTTTCGGGGCATGAGGGAAAAACTCACCCCAGTATGTAACTTGAGATTCAGTTGGAATTGAAGGATTCAGAGACATGTGCATATGTGGAGGACTGAGGGGACGCTCTCAGATCCTCGAGCCGGGCTAGGGGATGGCGATACGTAACGCCCCTAGACCCAAATTTTTGAGCTTGGGTGGTAGCATAGATCCGCACCCCCAACTCCAGATTGTAGCTTGGGGACGGCGGTACGTAACGCTCCAAGACCACCAGATTTGAGACAGTAGTGGCATGCTTTAGGGGACGGCGATACGTAACGCCCCAAAGTCATGGATTTGCACTTCTGCCTCCAGATAGATGTTTGGGGGGACGACGATACGTAATGCCCTCATACGTCCAATTTTTCAGATAGAGACACAGAACTCAAAGAAAGTTTTCAATTTTCAGATACAAATTTCAGTTTTCAGAGATACAGATTTCAGATAGAGACTTCAGTTTTCAGAAACAGTTTTCAGATGAACAGTTTTCAGAAACAGTTTTTAGAAAACAGTATTTCAGAAAGACAGGTTGTATAAAGAGTTTCAGAAAGCAGTTTTCAGAAAACAGTTTTTCAGAAAAGATTTTCAAAACGTATTTTATAAAAACATAACATGTTAAGGTAGAACTTATTTTACAAATCATGCATATAAATCATACATTTTAGGAATCATTTGAGTTATATATAGCTGATATTAATGCATGATAGCATTATTACATTTATATGCATAAATGATTGATATGGGTATGAATTGTATGTTTGTATATGAGAATCCTTCGTGATTGGTAGTACATGATAGTATGATTACATATATATATGGATACATGAGTGTTGATAGTGTATTAAATGTTCGAATAGAAAGAATGTTTTATAACAACCGATTTGATGATATTTCAAGAAAATAAAAGAAAGATAGTTATTATAAATACCTCATCTAGATTAGCTTTGAGTGTACAAAAGATAAAGAGAAATTAGAGTAGCATAGCGGAAGAATGATGGGTTTTGATATAAAAATTTAGTAATATAGAATCTTGATGTATGTTATGAATGTTTGAAAGTGTAAATAAGAATCTTGATTTAAAGTATATATGTGAACAGATAATAAAGATCAGTAATAAAGATTGTGTTTGCTAAATTGTTAGTGGCTAGATAATTAATTCAGACTTAATATATATATTTGCATGGTCACATAGACAGCCCAAGTAAATACAGAAACTGGATTCAGACTTTGCATGTGTTTGACGCTCAAAGAATGAGCATAGTTACTTACTGAGTCTTATGACTCATACCACAACAGTATTTGAGTTTTGCAGGTTGGTGACCTGATCGGTCGACCACAGACACCAAAGCTAGAGGATCCGGATAGCAGTGTTGTAGTCAGCTAGTCATCAGGTCTTGGGAGTATCAGAGTCAAGTTGTATAAGTTTAGTTATAGAGGATCGAGTTGTATAAGTTTAATTGTAAAAGTTTTTATTTATACGTGTTTTCGGGCATGGAGCCCAATTGTATTATGTCTTGATTATTTTTTTAGTGAAATGTTATGTGTTAGGCCCTGTAGGTTGTCTGAGGTGCTGGATTTTGATCCATGTTGCATGACTATTAGCAGAGATCATGCCGAAATTTCGTCAGAGTAAGAGGCTTATGGAGTCAGGATTAGCCTGTCTCCTGCTCGTAGCATCCTGGCTTAGGCGGGATGTTACATACTGATTTCAGTTGAGATTAATCTGCGAATCAAAAACGGGACAACAGTCGCTGTTTTAACCGTAGATACCTAAGTTTAGGAACTACCCTTCGGGTGTGTACTTAAATTAGGAAACTGTTACAATGTAACTAGTTTGACTAGAAATATTATTTCTATATCAGGGTTTAACCCGTTGCGGGTATACCTTTATATTCTAGAACACTAAAGTGTTTTATTTTATAAAGATGATATTGAGATAAGCACATTAGATGTGAATAACAGTATTTATATTTTGAATATAAATAAATCTCAAACATATGACATGACAAACAAATACCTCAAACTGAATTAATCAGTTGAGACTTAATTGTGGCATTGTTGTCTGGGACACAAGTAAACAAGACTCGTATATCCACACTTTAGAAGATTGGATACTAGGAAAGATTTGATTCTATTCAAATGATGTCTACAAATCTAGTTTATTGGGCAAAATGCCTAAAATACCTTTTACTTGGTAAAAGTACAAGTGCCACCGATATGTTAGCCCTTGTTCATAGTGATGTAAGTGGGCCCATATCTAGCTAGGCTAGAGGTGGATATGAATGTTTCGTGACCTTTACGGATGTGGCATCGCGTTATGGTTATGTGTTTCTTTTGAAACACGAATCGGAAACTTTTAGAGTTTCGACACGAAACAGACAAACAGATCAGCTAAAGTATTAAACCATCACGGTTAGACCATGATGAAAACACTTAAGCAATAAGTTTCTCAAATACTTGAAAGAGTATAGTATTCTTTCAATGAGGACTCCTCATGGAACACGTCAATTGACAGTGTGTCCAAAAGGAGAAACCGAATTTTGTTAGACATGATAAGGTTAATCATGAGTCGCTCTGAGCTACCATTTCCTTCAAAGGATAAGCATTACCAGTGCAAGACTTATTTTAAATAAGGTTCCATAAAAATCTATTTGATAGACTTCATATTAGATATGAACAGGAAAGAAACTAGGTTTTCTCATTCCTGAAGATTTGGGAATGCTAGGCATATGTTTGGATGATACCAAACTAAAACCTAAATCGGATAAGTGTTGGATTCTCTATGGTCCAATGATCATTATCAAACAATGAAAAACAAGTGAATACAACAAGGAGAATGGAGCAATCATACTCACATCGAACGGATTGGATGCTACGAAGAATAAAATCATTTTCTGCTCCTCCAATGTGCTCGATAGTGGCAGATTTTTTAGTCTTCAAATTCGGCTTTGGCTTGATCCATGAAGCTCCAAGCTTTGTTTGGTCATTCCTTGCTCATGAGATGGTTTACCTATCACCTTGTATGCCTCATAGAGTGTGCTAGCACCTTGATGATTTTCCACAAATCATCATTTGTTTCTCCTCCATTCACGGCAGTGAACCAGAAAAGAGAAAGAAAACAGCAGCCCCTTGGGCATTTTTGGAGAGAAGAAATAGAAGAGGGAGAGTCGTTTTGGTTGGTAAAGAGAAAGTGTATCATATACACTTCAATTTATTTTCAAAAATCAAATAAAGATATAATACATTTACTTTCAAAAAGTCAAATAATTAAAGCTTTTGCCAACCACTACATCAAGTCACATCACTCAATCAATCAACTTGTCAAGTCACATCACTCAAAGTGACAAGTGATTTGACGCTTGATGTGACTAATGATTTCACGCTTGAAGTGACTTGCGTGCCGCACTCGAATTTGAAATGCGAATGTGCTCACAAATACTCTCGGGCTCGGGCTCGCTAATTCTAAATTAATGAATTTTCCATTGCGACGTAATTAAATGATTATGCCTAGCGAAATCACTATTCACATCGCTAACGAATTAATTCTAAATTAACTCGTTCATCCGAATTAAAATCTAATTTTAATTCCGCGTCGAAATCCAATTTCGTTTAATATATCGAATATATTAATTTATCGATTAATTCTAAATAAATGTTATCTCTCTTTCTATGATATTTTATCCCAGATAAAATAAAAGTGCGAGTCATACGTCATCGGTGAATCTTCGGGAAGCGACCCATGAGATCCCCGAATATGTTGGCAGTAAATACGGTCGTCGGACTATCCGAACACGTAAGTATCAAGTACTATATTTTACCAATTTACAAGACAAGGTTGGCTTCTAGCAAAGCGCCATGCCTACCCAATTCTCCAGAAACATGCTTACAGGAATAAGCGATCTATATCAGGCGTAGTATACGTAGTATTGTGTATGTCGATCCAGTATCAGATGATCACGTGCTAGGTCTGGGGCTGGAATTGTGTATGGCTCGTATGAAGCACATGTCGGATGTCTGGTGACTAGTCTCTATAATCGGATATACATGACCTAGTCATAATATCACGGTAGCTGCAGCATTTAAGAGAACCAATCCCGTATCCTATGTGACCATCATCTCCTCTATTACTGGAGTGATACTTCCGTCTTGACATCACACCCAATACACTACGATTCTCGATATACCTAGAAGAGGCGTACACAAGAACCGGTTAAAGCCCTGGACGACCAAAACCAAAGTATATTGATTGCCGCAAGTATTAGAGGTGCAAGTCTCAGGTTAAGACCAAATACACCTACCCTGATTTCGGACTTCCATAGACACATAGTCATACTACTAATGGAATTCTGAGGGGGTCTATCCAAAGCGAAGCTATTTCCCTTACCATCGGTAAAACACAACCTCCTATTACACTTGCATGAGTTTCCTATACCCAAATATATGATAACTATGCCGTTGTCAAATCTTGATAATACTCTGACTAGGCATATTTAATGATTTATCCTTCGTGGACTGATACTGTCTCATATCATTCTCAATCTAGGAACAAATCATAGGGACCTCCTATCATTTATACATCTAGGTGATCTAATCACAAATGATAAGAGTGCAATCTCCTTTGTCACATAGTTAATTTGTATAACAACACCGTGATCTGTACAAATAGTGACGCTATGGGTCATAATTGTCCAACAATCTCCCACTTGGCCTATAGCCAGCCACTCGAGTGTCTTACACCTGAACTATGTACGGTTGGCTCAAATTGCTGAGAAAAGGCTTTCGTCAGTGGATTTGCTTGATTATCATCTGATGCGATTTATTCAATCATTACATCGCCATAATGTATGATCCGAACGAATCAGATGAATATCGAAGTATATATCTGGATCGTTGATGAGACCATTAATTCTTTAGCCTGTGCTGACGCCTAGCTCAGCTGCTAACAGAAATATATCTAATCTAATTAGATTTTTTTTATCGACCCAGAAGGCTTCTATTGCTGCCTCAGCTACAGCAATAACCCGCATTTTTTGTTTATACGGTAACCATATCTTGCTTGGAAGATTTTCAACTCACTGTTCCATTATTCAAACTGTATAGTACCGTTTACGATTTATAGTCGTTTTATCGGTTAGGAAACTTGCTATAGTGATCCCAGTCACTTCAAGTTCTCCATCTCTATATGACTAAGACAACATCCTTAGTTCTCTAAGATACTAAAGGATGTTCTTAACATCAATCCAGTGACTATCACTTGGATTGTCCTATTTGTGAATCCATATGCTCAAAGAGTATGAGACACCAGGTCGCGTACATTTTTCAATGTACGATTTCTCAGAGAGTTTTCATGAAAGCCAAGCTTTCACCGATTGTATTATGGGAATATCATTTCCAATAAATGACATATTATCATTATTTATGGGACATTTACTGTCAGTGCGCTCCCAATAACCTTCTTATATACACAAGAATCATTTTGTTTTGAATTAAATCATAAATCATTATGATTACATCAAAACGATAATTCTAAGAACCTAATGCTTGCTTTAATCCAAACATGGATCGAATAACCTTCAAACCTTGTTTCCTAGTTTTGGTACGACAAAACCGACAGGATGTTGTAAACATCCTCCGAAAGGTTTCCATCTCAGGAAAGTGATTTTCCCATTCAGCTGCCATATTTCATAAATGAAACATGCAACATTAGCAAGCATTATCCAAATGGATTTACCGTGGCAACAGGTAAAAGGTTGAATCGTAATCAACACAATGTTGATAATGATACTTTTCCGCTAAAATCCTAGCTTTATACGTTGGTATGTTGCCTTCCATGTATGTCTTCCTTGAAGACTTATACAGTACCAATAGGCACAATGCCTTGCGGTACATCAACTAGTATCCAAACTTGTTGATATACATGGAATCCATTTCGGACTCATGGCACTTTTCCATAATAGGGAGTCAGTACCTTGTATCACTTCCTCATACGTAGTCAGTTGGTATGCCTCAAGAAGATTGACATCTTTATGAGGTGAGATCAGAAACCCATACCCCAGGTTGTTTTCTGACTCTCTCCGACCTATGCAGTTCTTGTGTATTCGAAGGTTACTGGTAATAGTTCCATCCTTGATGAACTATTTATGTTCCATTAGGAATCAGTGCCTTGAATAGTATCACTCTGATTTTCATCGAGTTTTACTATCCTCCCACTTACCACTGCATATCGGTATTCCTCTTAGGAAAACAGCATGGTGAGCAACAATTACATTGTTCTCTAGTGAGTTGTATAAGTACTATACTTATGGTATCCCTAGGATAACCTAAAATTGGCATTTATCCAATTTGGGTTTTAGTTTGGTATCATCCAAACATATGCCAAGCATACCCAAATTATCAGGAATGTGAAACCCGGTTTCTTTCCTGTTCATATCTAATATGATATCCGTCAAACAGATTTTTATGGAACCTTATTCTAAATAAGTTCTTGCACTGTTAATGTTTATCCGTTGAAGGAAATGGTAGCTCAGAGCGACTAATGATTAACCTTATCATGTCCAATAAAATTTGGTTTATCTGTTCGAACACAACGTCAAACTAACGTGTTCCGGGAGGAGTCCTCTTTTGAAAGAATACTTTACTCTTTCAAGTATATTAGAAACTTATTGCTTAAGTATTTTCCATTACGGTCTTACCGTGACGGTCTAATACTTTAATCGATCTGTTTGTCTATTTCGTGTCGAAAACTTTAAAAGTTTACCATTTGTGTTTCGAAGAAACACATAACCATAACGCGATGCCACATCCGTAAAGTTCACGGAATATTCATATCCACATCTAGCCTAGCTAGATATGGGCCCACTTGCTTCACTATGAACTAAGGCTAACAGATCAGTGACATTTACACTTTTACCAAGTAAATAGTGTTTTAGGCATTTTGCCCAATAAACTAGATTCGTAGACTTTATTTGAATGGGATCAAATCAGTCATAGTATCCACTCTTCAAAAGTGTGGATATACGATTCTTGTTTAATTGTGTCCCAGACAACAATGCCACAAATTAGTTTCTTCTGATCAAATCAGTTTGAGCTATTTGTTTGTCATGTCGTACGTTTGAATCTTTATTGAAGTCAGTATCCTGTTCAAAACAGATTCTGAACATCAATACATATATTTTATGTTCCACACTAAGTATTTAAAATCTAATTTTAATAATAGTAGTGACCATAATGTTGACAAACATATTTGAAGTCAGAGCCTTGCTCGGTCTTCAATTCCTTCATGTCTGCTTTGTCCAAACGGCAGTCACGCTTCCGCGATCCCGTTTGCCATATTTAGGCAGACATTTTGGGATATGTCCTTTATCTTCCCAGAAGATTATAATGATTTTGCCTTTGCCCTTTTCCACATTCTAGAAGCCTTTGGCCTAGCCTCGGGTTTCTAAAATATCGAAGTAACGTGCGACTAGCGCTACTTGTCTAATTGCACAGTTTGACTTTGTCTCCTTGAGAATAGTCATTAACTCTCCAAGAGTTATGTATTGCAATTTTATAACTTCTAAAATCTAAGTATAGATTTATGAAGATCCTTCAATTTCTTTATCATACTTTAAGGATCTAATCCTTAGTTCTGATTCAGAAATTAAGGAGTCTACTGTGACAAGCTTAATGGATTAAGCACTAAAGTTATCATCACATAAATCTTCCAAAAATTATGCTCAACTATTTACTTAACTCCGGGCTTAGGCATAATATGTTATTTTATCAAATAAAGTAACTTATTATTTTCCAGGACCATCCTGAAATTTTATTCCCAATTTGAAAATTAAACCATTTAAATACATTTTACCTAGGATTATGTTTTAAATGTCAATCATTCGATTTTATCTTGATTTTAATAGTCCAACTATTTAATCAACGATTTAGGTACTATTTATTATAATGATTACAATAGTCCAACTATTTAATCAACTATAATTTGATAGATTAAAATCAATTATATTGATTACTATAATCCAATTATAAAATCAACTATAAATGAATTGTTTGAATATAGTCCAACTATTATTTAATTTATTTGACGAATGACATTTGATTGAGCGCGTATGAAAAGTAATTAAACGAATATTGCAAATTCAATTCTTGCCTCCCACTAATTTTCGACGAGCCTCTAACCCTCTGTCGAGTACTCGGGAAACCGTGTTTCCTAGCGGGCTAGGATCCCGTTAAATATCACACAATCTTGACTTTGGGCAACAAATTGTATGATAATTAACTAGGTAGATCTCTAAGATCGATTGGATCCAATCCAATTCCTAGATCCGGTAGGGGTGTTCATCCAAGTCTGAAACATATATCTTATATATGCCAATACATCCAATGTATTACCTAACCTTTTTCCTCTAAATCAACTAAGCCTTGGCTTTGGCACAACAAACTTAGTGATCCCAGTTAAGGGCGACCCATTGACCATGGAAAGCTTCGTAATCAATGTCGATGGACAAGAAGTGGTCTTGACTTTGGCCAACAAACCACAACTTGGACAAGACACCAATATAGAACAAAGCCTTCGTGATTCAAACAATCCTCGACGGACAAATGCCTTGACTTTGGCCAACAAGCCAATCCCAGTCTCGGATCTTGAGTGAGAATCACTCAATGGAAGGAAAGACGTTTAATATTGTTTGAGGGTTTTTTGCGTGCAAATTGGCAACCAATTTATTATCTTTGTTAAGTTCTCATCATCATACACCCTTAAACATGCATTCTAAACACATAATAAAGCGCATATGAATAAAAAAATAATGATATGTGGATGGATACTTTACACATTGATCCTAGATCAAATCTCTCTCTATCTCTCTCATGCTAGCACAAGTATTTGCTTCTACCCGTTACACTACACTTCTAAAGAAACCTCATTTACATTGAGGGGAATAGATGAGAAGAGAATACAAAGAGTATGGAGGTGATAAGGCTGGACACGCAGGTCTAATTAATAAATCAAATTTATTACAATAATTTCTAAAATTGCCCCACCCTTCTAATATCCATCCGATATACATTATTCATGCATCGCAATCATGTATTTACACAAGCATGTTATCAATCAATCTAATCCAAATAATTAATCTGATAATTAGTGACCATCCAATGTTCAAACAACGATTTGATTTTGCTCGAGTCAAACTCGTTTTGCGAATAAGTACTCAAAGTACGAATTCTCGAATTAAATTAAACTACAACATTAAATCTAATTTAATATGCATTTAATACTAATTCGCTTATTTAATCCCAAATTAAATATTACACTTTATTAATAAACCTTTACGACTTAAATTCCAAATTTAATCGTTACGGGTCTCAAAGCCCGATTAACGTCCAACGTTTATTTAATTAAAGTCCAATGGGCTTTTAATTAATTTCTTTAAGGCGTGGACTTTTGGTCAACTCGGGTCGAACCCAATAACCAAAGTCCAATCCGGGAGTTACCCCATAAGCCCATAAATCAATTTAGGCCCATTAGGCCCAATTAAACTTTAAAGGTCCATTAAGTCGCATTTGGGATTTATGGAGGCGGTTTTGGGCCTAATTGGATCCAACCAATTTAGCCTAAACCCAACTTGGTACAACCAAGCCCAATAAGCCCATTTACAACATAACAAGCCCAAATCCAATTTAAGGCCCAACATAATTAAATTAAAAAAATTCCAAATTCCCAATTTAATTACATAAAGTGTATTACACAATTAATTACCCAAATCAATATTTCCAAAATACGAATTAGCCTAATTAATCATGCTCATTTACATCAATTAGTGTCCAACACATTTTATCAAAAAATCAAACCCAAACATGCTTAAGGCTCTCGGCAATTGAAGGGGATTTTTTGTCCGATTCGGTTTCAATCCAATTAATTCCACATTCGACATTAAATCAACATCCTAAATCATTTCAAGTCATCCAATGATCAACGAAACAAAAATCACCAAGAATTTAGAGCTCTCTAACTCTTGGCTTTTAGGGTTTATTATGCCAAATTACAAATCTAATCCAATTGAATCAAATTCAACATTAAATCAATATCCCCAAATTATTTCCAACTCATCCAATGAATCAAAATCAAAATACCAAGACATTAGGGTTCATTTCATTTTCGGCCAAGCCTTCCAAAATTGGGGAAATTTGTTCCAAACACAATTTCTTCAAATTGATCTAATCAATCCTTAATTAAACATCAATTAAGCATACCAATTCATCCAATTTCATTATACATGCTCAAAATCAATTTTGCTCAATTTTAACCCTAAATCAATTTCATGCTCAATATTAGCTCTGATACCAATGTTGGATTCTCTAAGGTCCAAGGATCATTATCAAGCAATGAAAAACAAGTGAATACAACAAGGAGAATGGCAGAATCATACTCACATCGAACGGATTGGATGATACGAATAACAAAATCATTTTCTGCTCCTCCAAGGTGCTCGGTAGTGGTAGATTTTTTAGTCTTCAAATTCGGCTTTGGCTTGATCCATGAAGCTCCAAGCTTTGTTTGGTCATTTCTTGCTCATGAGATGGTTTCCCTATCACCTTGTATGCCTCCTAGAGTGTGCTAGCACCTTGATGATTTGCCACAAATCATCATTTGTTTCTCCTCCATTCACGGCAGTGAACCAGAAAAGAGAAAGAAAACAGCAGCCCATTGGGCGTTTTTGGAGATAAGAAATAGAAGAGGGAGAGTTGTTTTGGCTGGTAAAGAAAAAGTGTATCATATACACTTCGATTGATTTTCAAAAATCAAATAAAGATATAATACATTTGCTTTCAAAAAGTCAAATGATTAAAGCTTTTGCCAACCACTACATCAAGTCACATCACTCAATCAATCAACTTGTCAAGTCACATCACTCAAAGTGACAAGTGATTTGATGCTTGATGTGACATGCATGCCGCACTCGAATTCGAAATGCGAATGCGCTCGCAAATACTCTCGGCCTCGGGTTCCCTAATTCCAAATTAACGAATTTTCCGTTGCGACGTAATTAAATGATTATGCCTAACGAAATCAATATTCACATTGCTAACGAATTAATTCTAAATTAACTCTTTCGCCCAAATTAAAATCTAGTTTTAATTCCTCGTCGAAATCCAATTTTGTTTAATATAGCGAATATATTAATTTATCGATTAATTCCAAATTAAACGTTATCTCTCTTTCTGTGATATTTTATCCCAGATAAAATATCTCCGTAATTAATCCTAAATTAATTTTCTCTCTCATCATAATTAATCCCAGATTAATTAAAAGTGTGAGTCATACGTCAACGGTGAATCTTCGGGAAGCGACCCATGAGATCCCCGGATATGTTGGCAGTAAATACGGTCGTCGGACTATCTGAATACGTAAGTACCAAGTACTACGTTTTATCGATTTACAAGACAAGGTTGGCTTCTAGTAAAGCGCCATGCCTACCCAATTCTCCAGAAACATGCTTACAGGAATAAGTGATCTATATCAGGCGTAATATACGTAGTATTGTGTATGTCGATCCAGTATCAGATGATGACGTGCTAGGTCTGGGGCTGGAATTGTGTCTGTCCCGTACGAAGCACATGTTGGATGTCTGGTGACTAGTCTCTATAATCGGATATACATGACCTAGTCATAATATCCCGATAGCTGCAGTATTTAAGAGAACCAGTATCGTATCATACGTGACCATCATCTCCACTATGACTGGATTGATACTTCCGTCTTGACATCACACCCAATACACTACGATTCTCGATATACCCAAAAAAGGCGTACATAGGAACCGGTTAAAGCCCTGGATGACCAAAACCAAAGTATATTGATTGTCTCAAGTATTAGCGGTGCAAGTCTCAGGTTAAGACCAAATACACCTACCCTGATTTCGGACTTCCATAGACACATAGTCATAGTACCAATGGAATTTCGAGGGGGTCTATCCAGAACGAAGCTGTTTCCCGTACCATCTGTAAAACACAACCTCCTATTACACTTGTATGAGTATCCTATACCCAAATATATGAGAACTATGCCGTTGTGCCCTCACAACGCGCACAAGTGTAATACTAGTCTTTTACGCATTTATCGATGTCCAATCTTGATAATACTCTGACGATGGATATTTAATGATTTATCCTTTGTGGACTGATATTGTCTCATATCATTCTCAATCCAAGAAAAAATCATAGGGACCTCCTATCATTTATACATCTAGGTGATCTAATCACAAATGATAAGAGTGCAATCTCCATTGACACATAGTTATTTTGTACAACAACACCATGATCTGTATAAATAGTGACACTATGGGTCATAATTGTCCAACAATAAGTGCCTAAGTTGTGGGTTATCCTAGGGAAACCAAAGTATAGTACTTATACAACTCACAAGAGAACAAGTAATTGTTGCTCACCATGCGGTTTTCCTAAAAGGAATACCTATATACAGTGGTAAGCGGGAGGAAAGTAAAACTCGATGAAAATTGGAGTAATATTATTCTAGGCACCGATTCTTTAATGGAACACAAATAGTTCATCAAGGATGAAACTATACCAATAATCTTCAAATACACAAGAACCGCGAAAGTCGTAGAGAGTCAGAAAACAACCTGGGAGGTATGGGTTTCTGATCTCACCTCATAAAGATATCAATCTTATTGAGGAATACGAACTGACTACGTATGAGGAAGTGATACAAGGTATGGACTCCCTATTATGGCAAAGTTCCATGAAGTCCGAAATGGATTCCATGTATACTTACCAAGTTTAGACACTAGTTGATGTACCGAAAGGCATTGTGTCTATTGGTACTATATAAGTCTTCAAGGAAGACATACATGGATGGTAATATACCAACGTACTAAGCTAGGCTTGTAGCAAAAAGGTATCATTATCAACATTGTGTCGATTACGACGAAACCTTTTACCCGTTGCCATTGTTAAATCTATTTGGATAATGCTTGCTGATGCTGCATGTTTCATTTATGAAATATGGCAGCTGAACGTCAAAATCGCTTTCCTTAAAAGGAAACCTTTTGGAGGATGTTTACATCATCCTGACGGTTTTGTCGCACCAAAACAAGCAAACAAGGTTTGTGAGTTAATTTGATCCATGGATGGATTGAAGCAAGCATAGTGTTCTTGGAATTATCGTTTTGATGTAATCATAATGGTGTAAGGAGGTTAGTGGGAGCGCACTGACAGTGACTGTCCTAAATAAATGATGTGTTGGACAAAATGACCCATAGCGTCACTATTTGTACAGATCATTGTGTTGTTGTACAAATTAACTATGTGACAAGGAAATTGCACTCTCATCATTTGTGATTAGATCACCTTAGATATATAAATGAAGAGAGGTCCCTATGATTAGTTCCTGGATTGAGAATGATATGAGACAGTATCAGTCCACGAAGGATTAATCATTAAATATCCCTAGCCGGAGTATTATCGAGACTGGACATCGATAATGCGGAATAGGCTAGTATTGCACTTGTGCGCGTTGTGAGGGCACAACGACATAGTTCTCATATATATAAGTATTGGATACTTATGCAAGTGCGATAGGAGGTTGTGTTTCACCGATGGTACGGGAAACAACTTCGCTCTGGATAGACCCCTCGGAATCCCATTGGTATTATGACTATGTGTCTATGGGAGTCCGACATCAGGGTAGGTGTATTTGGTCTTAACCTGAGACTTACACCGCTAATGCTTACGATAATCAATATGCTTTAGTTGAGGTCGTCCAGGGCTGTAACAGGTTCTGTGTACGCCAATGCTGGGTATATTGAGAATCGTAGAGTATTGGGTGTGATGTCAAGACGGAAGTATCACTCCAGTCATAGTGGAGATGATGTCACGCAGGATACGGTATTAGTGCTCTTAAGTGCTGGCCGGCCATCGGGATATTATGACAAGGTCATGTATATCCGATTATAGAGACTAGTTACCAGACATCCGATATGTGCTTCGGACGGGGCAGACACTTATCCAGCCCCAGCCCTAGCACGTGACTATCCGATACAGGGCCGATATACATAATACTTGGTATACTACGCTTGATATAGATCTTAAATATTCTTAGATGAATATGACCGGAGAATTGGGTAGACTTCGTGCTTTGCTAGAAGCCGATCTTGTCTCGTAAATCGGTAGAACGTAGTACTTGGTACGTACGTGATTCGGATACTCCGACGACCGTATTTACTGCCAACATATCCGAGGATCTCATGGGTCGCTTCCCAGTGATCCACCGATGACGCATGACTTGCACATTTATTAATCTGGGATTAATTTGATGAGAGAGAAAATTAATCTAGGATTAATTACGGAGATATTTTATCTAGGATAAAATATCGTCTAAAGAGAGAAATGATTAATTCGGAATTAATCGATTAAATTAATATATTCGATATATTAAACGAAATTAGATTTCGACGCGGAATTAAAATTAGATTTTAATTCGGGCGAACGAATTAATTTAGAATTAATTCATTAGCGACGTGAATAGTGAATTTACTAGGCGTAATCATTTAATTACGACGCGACGGAAAATTCGCTAATTGAGAATTAGCGAACCCGAGCCCGAGTGTGATTGCGAGCGCATTCGTAGTTCGAATTTGAGTGCGGCAACGCAAGTCACATCAAGCGTCAAATCATTCGTCGCATCAAGCGTCAAATCAAATGTCACTTTGAGTGATGTGATTGATTGATGTGATTGATTGATTGAAAGACACATATCAATTTATTAAAGTAAAATGAATAGTTGATGTGTGTTGTTGGAATAGTGTTTGGTGGTTGTAAAGCATTTACTTTTTGATTTTAATTAATTGATTAGTAATTGTTTGGTATATTTTTACGAAAAATATATAAAGTGATTTTGGAAATCATTTACTAACCTAATACACACTTTCCCTCCTCTCTTTCTCTTTCATTTTATTCACGCCCAAATGGGCAGTAAAATGCTCACTGGTTTCTCTTGTTTTGGGCGTGAGTTTGGGAAGCAATGTGCTTGATTTTGTGGCAAAATCAAGAAGAGCTAGCACTCCGAAAGACTTACGAAGGTGGTAGGGAAGTTCACCCATGAGTCGGGAACCATTCGACGAAGATTCGAAGATCAAAACTTGACTCAAAACTGAAACTGTCAAGGCAGTGGACTGCACTGCAGTTGCGTTTTTGCAAGGGAAAAATCAATTTCGTTTGTTGCCGATTCGTCTCAACCGATCGATGTGAGTATTCCGCTACCTCCTTTGATGTATGAACACATGTATTTCATTGCTTGTTTGATCTTGGGACCTAGATATAAACCTAACAATGGCATCAAGAGCTATAGGTTCAAGCATGAAATTGTAGAGCTTAAAATTGGGTACTTTGTATTTTAGCATGATTGTATAAAATTGGATGTTTGAGCATGCTTAATGTATGTTATATTGAAGATTGATTTGATCAATTTCAACAAAATGTGATTGGATCAATTTTGCCCAAATTTTTCATCTTGGCCGAATGTGTATTGATTTTTGGGTTCTTGGAATTTTTGATTTTGATTCATTTGATGAGTTGGAATCATTAAGGATAATGTTAATTTGAAACTAATTGGATTGGATTTTGAATTGAACATAAAATCCCCAAAAGTTATCACCTTGGCCGAATTGGAATATGCCCTTGAATGTCTTGGACTCTCCCAGAGTACATATATTGACAAAGTGTTGAAGCGATTCAGCATGGATCAATCCAAGAAGGGATTGATGCCAATGTTATGTGGTACCTCTCTGTCTAAGGACATGTGTCCTAAGACTCAAGAAGAGAGAGATAACATGAGTCGGATACCGTTCGCCTCGGCAGTCGGATCGATCATGTATGCCATGATATGTACACCACCTGATGTGTCATATGCTTTGAGCATGTGCAGTCGCTATCAGGCCAATCCAGGTGAAGGTCACTGGATGGCAGTTAAGAATATCCTTAAGTATCTTAGACGAACTAAGGATGCTTTCTTAATTTACGGAGAAGGAGAACTTGTGGTATCTGGGTATGCCGATGCAAGTTTCCAAACCGACAAGGACGACTTCAAGTCGCAATCCGGGTACATTTTTTGTTTGAATAACGGAGCAGTGAGCTGGAAATCTTCCAAGCAAGATACTGTTGCCGATTCATCAACAGAAGCGGAGTATATCGCTGCATCGGAAGCAGCAAAGGAGGCAGTTTGGATCCGAAAATTCCTAATCGGATTAGGAGTAGTTCCGTTAGTAGCTGAGCCCGTTCCATTGTATTGTGACAATAACGGGGCTATAGCACAAGCTAAGGAACCAAGATCTCATAAACGATCCAAGCATGTTCTTTTCGGCGTTACCATATGATTCGGGAGATTAGATTATCACGTGGCGATGTAAAAGTCGAGAAGGTCGCATCAGATAACAACATTGCAGATCCGCTGACGAAAGCTGTTTATCCGCAAGTGTTTGAACGACATATACATATTTCAGGTATTAGATGCTTGAGTGACTGGCTATAGGCCAAGTGGGAGATTGTTAGACATTATGACCCATAGGTCACTGTTTTGTAAATGATATTGTATTATTGTACAAAATTAACTATGTGATAATGAAATTGCCTTTTGCCGTTTTGTAATTTATTTACTTTGATATATAAATGGCGAAAGTCCATATGATTAATTCCGTATTGAGATGATATGAGACAGTATCAATGCATAAAGGTTAAATCATTAAATATCCCTAGTCGGAGTATTATCGAGATCGGACATCGATAATGTGGAATAGACTAGTATTGCACTTGTGCATGTTGTGAGGGCACAACGGCATAGTTCTCATATATTTAAGTATAGGATACTTATGCAAGTGCGATAGGAGGTTGTGTTTTACCGATGGTACGGAAAACAGCTTCGCTGCTCTGGATAGACCCCGCGGAATCCCATTGGTAGTATGTCTGCGTGTCTATGGGAGGCCGCATCAGGGTAGGTGTATATGGTCTTAACCTGAGACTTGCATCGCTAGTACTTGCGACAATAGGTAAACTTTGGTTTTGGTGGTTGGGGGACCTTAACTGGTTCTGTGTTCACCTCTTCTGGGTTTATCAGGAATCGTAGTGCACTGGGTGTGATGTCAAGATGGAAGTGTCACTTCAGACATATGGAGTTGATGATCACGCAGATACAGAACTAGTGCTCTATAAAAGGTTGCAACCGTCGGGACAATATGACTAGGTCAGTATTGCCCGATTTAAAGAGACTAGTTGCTTGATGTCCGATATATGTTTCGTACGGGGCAGACACATTTCCAGCCCCAGGCCTAACATGTGATCGTCCGATACTGGATCGATGTACGCAATACTACGGTTACTACGCTTGATATAGATCTAATATTCCTATAAGAATATTTCTGGAGAATTGGGTAGGCATCGCGCTTTGCTAGAAGCCAACCTTGTCTTGTAAATCGGTAAAAACGAAGTACTAGGTACGTACGTGTTCGGATTATCCGACGGCCGTATTTACTGCCAACATATCCGGAGATCTCTCGGGTCGCTTCCTGAAGATTCACCTATGATATTTGATTCGAATTTTTGAATTTTTTATCTTGGATTAATTACGGAGAAACTTTATCTTGGATAAAATGCCTTATTTTGAGAGAAAACGATTAATTTGGAATTAATCGATAAAATAATATATTCGATATATTAAACGAAATTAGATTTCGACGCGGAATTAAAATTGGATTTTAATTCGGGCAAACGAATTAATTTAGAATTAATTAGTTAGCGACGTGAATAGTGATTTCGCTAGGCATAATTATTTAATTTACGTCGCGACGGAAATTCGTTAATTCGGAATTAGCGAAACCGAGCTCGAGAATATTGCGGACACATTCGTATTTTGAAACGAGTGGGGCCCGCAAGTCACATCGCGAAGTCACATCACTTGACATGACTTGGTGACAGAAGTCACAAATCACTTTAATAAAGTGACATCTAGTCACTATTCATGATGGAAGTTGGTGGAGCCATTAAAGGCTTTTGGAGGGAAATTTGAGTTTGACATTTGGAAAAGACATATACCAAATATTTGGTATTAGATTTCATTTATTCTTTTAGAAAGAAAAATTAAAAATACCAAAAGCTCTCCCTCTCTCTCTCAATGCCGAATCTTCACTAAGGCAAAGGAAGAAATTTTTTCTTCATTTTCTCTTTTGCTAGCACATCTTGGAATCAAAGGAGGTGATAGGGAAACCACCTTGGAGCTTGGAATACACAAAGCTTGGAGCTTTCAACTCTTTTCTCCTCTTGGCCGAAACTTCAAGGATCTTGGAGCTTCAACCTTTGTTCATCTTTTCATCACAAAAGCTTTGTAAGTATGATTCCGCCATGCTTCAAGTTTATTATATATATTCATTTTGTTGTATTTCATATGCTTAATCTTTCCTTGGGACAAATAATAGAAACCAACAATGGTATCATTGAGCTATGTTTAAGCATGAAATATATTAGGTTAAAATTTGGGTAAAATTGATTGAAGCATGTTCTTGTGAAATTTGATGAATGAGTATGCTTACATGTATATAGAATGATATTATATGGAATCAATTTTGAGAAAAATGCATTGGATGATTTTTCCCCAAAAATGTAACCTTGGCCGAATGGGTATGAACATTGAATGTGTTGGAATTTTTTGTGTACAAGATCATTGGATGACTTAAAACGTATACGGGACGTAGATTAGTGATTCAATCGGATTGAAAAACAAATCGACACAAAAATCTCACTTGGCCGAATACACATGGACATGGAAATGGACTTGATTTTTGTTCAAATTAATGTTGGACATATGTTTTGAACAATAGATGATTAATAAATTAAATTGGTATTTTTGAAATATTTGGTTTAATGTATTAATCTTGGTTTTACACTTTAATTAATTGAATTTTAAAATTTGGAATATTGAAATTTAAATTAATGGGCTTAATTGTTAAATTGGGCTTGTAATATTATATTTGGGCATAATGGGCTTGGTTAGGCCAAGTAGATTTGGGCCAAAAGGATTGGATCCAATTTGGGCCTAAATCACTCCATTAAGTCCAAATGTAGTATAATGGGCTTTAAAGTTTAATTGGGCCTTATGGGCTTGAAATTGATTTTTTGGCATTTAAGGGTGATTCCTTATTTGGGCTTGGTAATTGGGTTTGACCCACATTGACCAAAGCCCAAGCCTTATTAAATCAATTGAAAGCCCATCGGACTTTAATTAAACAAACATTGGATGTTAGTTGGGCTTTGAGACCCAATTAGATTAGATTTAGAATCTAAGTCTTTAAAGCACATTAAAAGTGTAAACATTTAATTTGGAATTAAATAATTGAATTAGTATTGAATACGAATTAAATTAGATTTAATAAGTAGTTCGATATAATTCGCGAATTCGTACCTTATGTACTTATTCTCAAACGAGTTGGACTCGCGCAAAATCAAACCGTTGTTTGAACATTGGATGATCACTTAAACAAAGACTAATTAATTGGATTAGATTGGTTGTAAAAGCATGTCTTGTTGAATATATATGTATGTGATGAATGAATAGTGTATATCGGATGGATATTAGAAGGGAAGGGTAATTTTAGAAATTATTGTAAATTTAGAATTTATAAATTGGACCTGCGTGTCCAGCCTTATCTCTTTTATCTCTTTGTATTCTCTTCTCACCTAATTCCCCTCAATGCAAATGAGGTTTCTCTTATTGTATTATGTAATTGGGTAGTAGTAGAATAGTGCTAGCGGGGAGAGGAAAGGGAGTGATTTGTTCTAGGAACAAGTTGTGTTATATATCCATCCGTATATCACTATTATTTACTTTACGCGCTTTATGATGTTTTAGAAGCATGCTTAAGGGTGTATGTTGATGAGACCTAACCAAGATAATAAATTGGTTGCCAATTACGCAAAAATCCCTCAATCTATATTAAGCGATTATCCTTCCATTGAATGATTCTTGTTCAAGATCCGATTGGCATTGGTTTGTTGGCCAAAGTCAAGATCACTTCTTGTCCAACGACATTGATTACGAAACTATTCTTGTCAATGGGTCCCGCTTAACTGGAATCATTAGGTTTGTTGTGCCAAAGCCAAGGCCTAGATGATTCGGAAGATATGGTTAGAAAATGTATTAGATACATTGGCATACGCAATATGTTTAGGACTTGGATGTCCACCTAACCGGATCTAGGAATTGGATTGGATCCAATTGATCTGTGAGATCTACCTAGTTAAATAGCATATAGCTTGTTGGCCAAAGTCAAGGTTGTGTGTTATTTAACGGGATCCTAGCCCACTAGGAAATAGGATTTCCCGAGTTCTCAACAGAGGGTTAGAGACTTGATGAAAATAGTGGGAGGCTAGTATGTGAATTTGCAATTTCATTCAGATACTTTGCCTTACGCGTTCTTCAAAATTATTTCGTCTATTTATTATAATTAGTTGGACTAATACATTGTTATTTTTTTGTAACAGTTTGACTGTACCCACTTTATCGTTAACTAGATAGTTGGACTATCGTAGTTAAGATGGCAGGCAAAGGAAATGTCCGAGATATCATCATGGGTGATAATGTCTTTAAGGGCACAAACTTTGCTGACTGGGAAATGAACCTGAGGATAGTCCTTGGGGCTGAGAGGCTACTGTATACTATACAGATACCTCTCCCGCCTAAGCCCACTGACCCACTTGAGCTGGAGTTATGGAAAACTCACAGTGATGATTGTGACACAGCTCAGGCTGTTATGTTAGCTTCAATGACTCAGCACTTTCGTCGCCAGAATAGGGACTTGGATCCTTATAACATGATGGCTAGACTGCAAGATCTCCACCGCACCAATAAGCGGATGGAGAGGTATGAGTTGGTGAAGAAACTCTTCCGCGCCCGAATGACTGATGGCGCATCAGTTGAGGCCCACGGGACTCAAATGATCGCCGATATTGATGAGTTGGCCAATATGGGAATAGTCTTGGAGGCTGAGCTGACTGTGGATTTGATCTTACAATCGCTTCCCGATACTTGGAAACAAATCATAATCAACTATAAGTTGATGGGGACACGGATGACTCTCTTGGAGAGCTGTTATCCGTCTTGAAGGAGTCTGAAAAAGAACTCCTAAAAGGGGGCAAGCGCGAGGCGCACTATGCATCGACCTCTCAGGGGCCAAAGGCTGGGCTCAAGGCAACTGGAGGGGTGAGGAAGAGGAACATAAGAACAAGGGCAAGGCAAGTTGACAAAGGCTTCTGGGAAGCCAAGGACAAGTCTCAAGATGTCTGCCTCAAATGCGGCAAGAAGGGTCACTGGAAACGTGACTGCCGAGTGGGCAAGGGACACAAGGAGGATATCAAGGCAGGCAAGGCCAGCCTCTGGTATGTTTGTTATTGAAATAAATATGACTACTTCTAGTCTTAAAAATTGGATTTTTGATTCTGGTTGTGCTGCTCATATTTGTACTGATTTGCAGGATCTGCAGAATAGCAGGATGCTGGCTTCAGGGGAGGTTGACCTACGAGTCGGAAACGGAAACCAGTTGCTGTTTTGGCTGTAGGGACTTTTGTTTTGGAACTGCCCTCAGGGCATGTACTACTAAACTTTTGAACTGTTATTATATACCTAGTTTAACTAGGAATATATATCTGTATCTTTGTTAACCCAGCATGGGTACACTTTTGTATTTAGAAACACTGGGTGTTATTTATATAAAAATGATGCAGAAATTTGCACTGTTGTTGCAAATAATGGTCTTTATATTTTGAATGTAAATGAATCTCCTAAACACAAAATGACAAACAAAAGGCTCAAAAGGAGTAATCTAAAAGATGAAGCTTACATGTGGCATTGTCGTCTAGGACACATTAACAAGACTCGCATATCCACACTTTCGAAGAGTGGGTACTTGGACGGATTTGATCCTAATTCATATGATGTCTGCGAATCTTGTCTTTTAGGCAAAATGCCTAAATCACCTTTTAGCGGTAAAGGTGAACGTGCCACAGAACTGTTAGCCCTCGTTCATAGTGACGTATGTGGGCCCATGTCTAGCCAGGCTAGAGGTGGATATCGATACTTCGTAACCTTTACGGATGATGCATCACGTTACGGTTATGTGTATCTAATGATGCACAAGTCGGAAACCTTTGAGAAATTCAAAGAGTTTCGACACGAAGTTGAAAAACAAACAGGCAAGAGTATTAAGACATTACGGTCGGACCGTGGTGGCGAATACTTAAGTTATGAGTTTCAAGATTACTTGAAAGAACATGGTATTCTTTCACAGTGGACTCCTCCTGGAACACCGCAATTAAACGGTGTGTCTGAACGGAGAAACCGTACCTTGTTAGACATGGTAAGGTCAATGATGAGTCGCACTGAGCTACCAATATCCTTCTGGGGATACGCATTAAGCAGTGCAATACTTATTTTGAATAAGGTTCCGTCAAAGTCTGTTGAACAGACTCCATACGAGATATGGACAGGAAGGAAACCGGGTTTCTCTTTCCTGAAGATTTGGGGTTGCTGGGCATATGTTAAACGTTTGGAAGGTACCAAATTAGAACCCAAATCAGATAAATGCCTTTTCGTAGGATATCCTAGGGAAACCAAAGGATATTACTTCTATCACCCGCAAGAGAACAAAGTATTTGTTGCTCTACATGCATTTTTCCTTGAAAAGGAATTCTTAGATGCAGTGGTAAGTGGGAGGAAAGTGGAGCTCGATGAAAATCGTGGTGATACTGTTCCTGGCAATGAATCAACGACGGAACATGAACAGACCATCCGGGATGAGTCTGTACCACAACCTTCATATACACAAGGACCGCGTAGGTCGGAGAGAGTCAGGACAGTACCTGAGAGGTATGGGTACCTGATCTCGCCTCATGTAGATATTAATCTTATTGAGGATAATGAACCGTCTACGTATGAGGAAGCAATACAAGATATTGATTCCGCTTTATGGCAAGAAGCCATGAAGTCTGAGATGGATTCCATGTATGCCAACCAAGTTTGGACACTGGTTGATGCACCAGAAGGTGTAAAACCTATTGGATGCAGATGGATCTTCAAGAAGAAGACCGACATGGATGGCAACGTGCAAACATACAAAGCTAGGCTTGTAGCAAAGGGGTATCGTCAACAATATGGTGTTGATTATGACGAAACCTTCTCACCCGTTGCCATGATTAAATCCATTCGGATAATGCTTGCAATAGCTGCATATTTCGATTACGAGATATGGCAGATGGACGTTAAAACCGCTTTCCTTAACGGAAACCTTTTGGAGGATGTTTATATGCAACAGCCTGACGGTTTTATCGTACCTAGACTTGCAAACAAGGTTTGTAAGTTAAATCGATCCATTTATGGATTGAAGCAAGCATCACGGTCATGGAATCAGCGTTTTGATGAAATCATAAAAGAATATAATTTCGTGCAAAACGAAGATGACCCTTGTGTATACAAGAAGGTTAGTGGGAGAGCACTGACTTTTATTGTCCTTTATGTCGACGATGTATTGCTTATAGGCAATGACATTCCCATGCTAACGTCGGTGAAAGCTTGGCTTTCATTAAAATTCTCCATGAAAGATCTGGGAGAAGCAGCCTTTATTCTGGGAATAAAGATCTACCGGGATAGATCTAGAAAGCTGCTTGGACTCTCCCAGAGTACATATATTGACAAAGTGTTGAAGCGATTCAGCATGGATCAATCCAAGAAGGGATTGATGCCAATGTTACGTGGTACCTCTCTGTCTAAGGACATGTGTCCTAAGACTCAAGAAGAGAGAGATAACATGAGTCGGATACCGTTCGCCTCGGCAGTCGGATCGATCATGTATGCCATGATATGTACACGACCTGATGTGTCATATGCTTTGAGCATGTGCAGTCGCTATCAGGCCGATCCAGGTGAAGGTCACTGGATGGCAGTTAAGAATATCCTTAAGTATCTTAGACGAACTAAGGATGCTTTCTTAATTTACGGAGAAGGAGAACTTTGGTATCTGGGTATGCCGATGCAAGTTTCCAAACCGACAAGGACGACTTCAAGTCGCAATCCGGGTACATTTTTGTTTGAATAACGGAGCAGTGAGCTGGAAATCTTCCAAGCAAGATACTGTTGCCGATTCAACAACAGAAGCGGAGTATATCGCTGCATCGGAAGCAGCATCAAAGGAGGCAGTTTGGATCCGAAAATTCCTAATCGGATTAGGAGTAGTTCCGTTAGTGCTGAGCCCGTTCCATTGTATTGTGACAATAACGGGGCTATAGCACAAGCTAAGGAACCAAGGTCTCATCAACGATCCAAGCATGTTCTTCGGCGTTACCATCTGATTCGGGAGATTATACATCGTGGCGATGTAAAAGTCGAGAAGGTCGCATCAGATAACAACATTGCAGATCCGCTGACGAAAGCTGTTTATCCGCAAGTGTTTGAACGACATACATAGTTCAGGTATTAGATGCTTGAGTGACTGGCTATAGGCCAAGTGGGAGATTGTTAGACATTATGACCCATAGCGTCACTGTTTTGTAAATGATATTGTATTATTGTACAAAATTAACTATGTGATAATGAAATTGCCTTTTGCCGTTTTGTAATTTATTTACTTTGATATATAAATGGCGAAAGTCCATATGATTAATTCCGTATTGAGATGATATGAGACAGTATCAATACATAAAGGTTTAAATCATTAAATATCCCTAGTCGGAGTATTATCGAGATCGGACATCGATAATGCGGAATAGACTAGTATTGCACTTGTGCATGTTGTGAGGGCACAACGGCATAGTTCTCATATATTTAAGTATAGGATACTTATGCAAGTGCGATAGGAGGTTGTGTTTTACCGATGGTACGGAAAACAGCTTCGCTCTGGATAGACCCCGCGGAATCCCATTGGTAGTATGTCTGCGTGTCTATGGGAGGCCGCATCAGGGTAGGTGTATATGGTCTTAACCTGAGACTTGCATCGCTAGTACTTGCGACAATAGGTAAACTTTGGTTTTGGTGGTTGGGGGACCTTAACTGGTTCTGTGTTCACCTCTTCTGGGTTTATCAGGAATCGTAGTGCACTGGGTGTGATGTCAAGATGGAAGTGTCACTTCAGACATATGGAGTTGATGATCACGCAGGATACAGAACTAGTGCTCTATAAAAGGTTGCAACCGTCGGGACAATATGACTAGGTCAGTATTGCCCGATTTAAAGAGACTAGTTGCTTGATGTCCGATATATGTTTCGTACGGGGCAGACACATTTCCAGCCCCAGGCCTAACATGTGATCGTCCGATACTGGATCGATGTACGCAATACTACGGTATACTACGCTTGATATAGATCTAATATTCCTATAAGAATATTTCTGGAGAATTGGGTAGGCATCGCGCTTTGCTAGAAGCCAACCTTGTCTTGTAAATCGGTAAAAACGAAGTACTAGGTACGTACGTGTTCGGATTATCCGACGGCCGTATTTACTGCCAACATATCCGGAGATCTCTCGGGTCGCTTCCTGAAGATTCACCTATGATATTTGATTCGAACTTTATTAATCTTGGATTAATTACGGAGAAACTTTATCTTGGATAAAATGCCTTATTTTGAGAGAAAACGATTAATTTGGAATTAATCGATAAAATAATATATTCGATATATTAAACGAAATTAGATTTCGACGCGGAATTAAAATTGGATTTTAATTCGGGCAAACGAATTAATTTAGAATTAATTAGTTAGCGACGTGAATAGTGATTTCGCTAGGCATAATTATTTAATTTACGTCGCGACGGAAATTCGTTAATTCGGAATTAGCGAAACCGAGCCCGAGAATATTTGCGGACACATTCGTATTTTGAAACGAGTGGGGCCCGCAAGTCACATCGCGAAGTCACATCACTTGACATGACTTGGTGATAGAAGTCACAAATCACTTTAATAAAGTGACATCTAGTCACTATTCATGATGGAAGTTGGTGGAGCCAATTAAAGGCTTTTGGAGGGAAATTTGAGTTTGACTTTTTGGAAAAGCCATATACCAAATATTTGGTATTAGATTTCATTATTCTTTTAGAAAGAAAAATTGAAAATACCAAAAGCTCTCCCTCTCTCTCTCAATGCCGAATCTTCACTAAGGCAAAGGAAGAAATTTTTTCTTCATTTTCTCTTTTGCTAGCACATCTTGGAATCAAAGGAGGTGATAGGGAAACCACCTTGGAGCTTGGAATACACAAAGCTTGGAGCTTTCAACTCTTTTCTCCTCTTGGCCGAAACTTCAAGGATCTTGGAGCTTCAACTTTTGTTCATCTTTTCATCACAAAATCTTTGTAAGTATGATTCTGCCATGCTTCAAGTTTATTATATATATTCATTTTGTTGTATTTCATATGCTTAATCTTTCCTTGGGACAAATAATAGAAACCAACATAAGTAATACAAGTGCTAGCTTGAGTGAGAAAGGGAGAGATTTGATCTAGGATCAATATGTTAAGTATCCATCCGCATATCATTATTATTTTATTTCATATGCACTTTATTATGTATTTAGAATGCATGTTTAAGGGTGTATGATGATGAGACCTAAACAAAGATAATTAAATTGGTAGCCAATTTACATGCGAAAAACCCTCATCAAATATCATGCGTTTTTTCCTTCCATTGAGTGATTCTTACTCAAGATCCTAGATTGGCATGGGTTGTTGGCCAAAGTCAAGCCCTTGTCCGTCGAAGATGTGTTTGAATCACGAGGCTTTGTTCCATATTGGTGTCTTGTCCAAGTTGTGGTTTGTTGGCCAAAGTCAAGACCACTTCTTGTCCAACGACATTGATTACGAAGCTTCCATGGTCAATAGGTCCGCGCTTGACTGGGATCATTAGGTTTGTTGTGCCAAAGCCAAGGCCTAGTTGATTCAGAGGAAAAAGGTTAGGGTATATATTGGATATATAGGCATATATAGGATATATGTTTAGGACTTGGATGTCCACCTACTGGATCTAGGAATTGGATTAGATCCAATTGATCTTAGAGATCTACCTAGTTAATTATCATAAAATTTGTTGGCCAAAGTCAAGATTGTGTGATATTTAACGGGATCCTAGCCCACTAGGAAACACGGTTTCCCGAGTACTCGACAGAGGGTTAGAGGCTCGACGAAAAATAATGGGAGGCAAGAATTGAATTTGCAATATTCGTTCAATTACTCGCCATACGCGCTCATTCAAAATTATCTCGTCATATAAATTAAAAGTATTAGTTGGACTAATATTTATTGTTGTTTTAATAAACAGTTGGACTGTATTATAGTTGATTATATATAATTGGATTATATTAATCAATATATTTGAATTAATTAATTTCAGTTTACAGTTGATTTTATAATTGGATTATAGTAATCAATGTAATTGAGGTTAATTAATTTGGATTATATTTGATTATATAGTTGGACTATTATAATCATTATAATATATAGTACCACTAATAATTGATTAAATAGTTGGACTATTGAAATCAAGAAAGAATTGAAAAGTTGGACATTTAAAATATAATCTGGGATTAAATGTTTTAAATGATTTAATTTTCAAATTGGGAATAAACAATAGGTTACTTTATTTGATAAAATAACTTATTATACCTTAAGCCCAAAATTAAGCAAAATAAGTAGAGCATAAAATCTTTGGAAGATTTATGTGATGATGACTTTAGTGCTTAATTTAATATACTTGTCATAAATCTAATTTTAGATTTAAGAAGTATTAAAATTGCAATTTATAATTCTTGGAGAATTAATTGACTATTCTAGAGGAGATAAAGTCAAAGTTTGCAATTGGGCATGTAGCACGAGGTGCACATCGTTTCGATATTCTAAAAACCCAAGGCTTGGCCTAAGGTTCCTGAAATATTGAAAAGGATAATTGACATATCCCAAAGTGACTACCATTTGGATATGGCATACACGAAGGAATTAAAGAAAGGGCAAGGCTCTTACTTTAAAAATGATTGTCAAAGTTATGTTCACTACTAGTATTGAAATTAGATTTTAAATACTTAGTGTGGTACATAAAATATATGTATTGATGTTCAGAATCTGCTTTGAGCAGGATACTGACTTCAAGCTGAGATTGCTCTGCGAATCGGAAACGGGATAAAAGTCGTTGTTTCGACCGTAGATACCTAAGTTTAGGAACTACCCTTCGGGTGTGTACTTAAATTAGGAACTGTTATAATGTAACTAGTTTGACTAGAGACATTATCTCTATATCAGTGTTTAATCCATTGTGGATAAACCTTTATATTCTACAACACTAAGTGTTTCATTATATAAAGATGATACTGAGATAAACACATTAGATGTGAATAACAGAATTTATATTTTGAATATAATTAAAATCTCAAAACATATAAAATGACAAATAAATAGCTCAAATTGATTTGATCAAGTAGAGACTTATTTGTGGCATTGTTGTCTAGGACAGAATTAAACAAGACTCGTATATCCGCACTTTTGAAGAGTGGGTACTAGGACTGATTTGACTATTCAAATAAAGTCTACGAATCTAGTTTGTTAGGTAAAGTACCTAAAACACTATTTACTTGGTAATAGTGTAAGTGTCACCGATCTGTTAGCCCTATTCATGGTGAATTTAATGGGCCCATATCTAGCTAGGCTAGATGTGAACATGAATATTTCGTGACCTTAACGGATATGGTATCATGTTATGGTTATGTGTTTCTTTTGAAGAACACAGATTGAGAACTTTTAGAGTTTCGACACGAAGTAGATAAACAGATCGACTATAGTATTATACAGTCACGGTAAGACCGTAATGAAAATACTTAAGCAGTAAGTTTCAAATATACATGAAAGAGTACAGTATTCTTTCAGGTGAGGACTCCTCCCGAGACACGTCAGTTTGACAGTGTGTCCAAACTGAAAACCGAATTTTGTTGGACATGATAAGGTTTATCACGAGTCGCTCTGAGCTATCATTTCCTTCAACATGATATGTATTTACAGTGCAAAACTTATTTAGAATAAGGTTCCATATAAATTTGTTTGACAGATATCATATAGGATATGAACAGGAAAGAAACAAGGTTTCTCATTCCAAATAATTTGGGTATGCCGGGCATAACGTTTGGATGATACCAAATTAGAACCCAAATTGGATAAGTGCCATTTATAGGTTATCCTAGGGAAAACCATAAGTATAGTACTTATATATCTCACAAGAGAACAATGTGATTGTTGCTCGCCATGCGGTTTTCCTAAGAGGAATACCGATATGCAGTGGTAAGTGGGAGGACAGTAAAACACGATGAAAATCGGGGTAATACTGTTCAAGGTACGAAGTCCGTAATGGAACATAAATAGTTCATCAAGGATGAAACTAAACCATTAATCTTCAAATACACAAGAACCGCGTAGATCGGAGAGAATCAGAAAACAACCTGGGATATGGGTTTTTGATGTAACCCCTTAAAGATGTAAATCTTATTGAGGAATACCAACCGACTACGTACGAGGAAGTGATACAAGGTATCAACTCCCTTTTTATGGCAAAGTGCCATGAGTCCGAAATGGATTCCATGTATTACAACTATATCTGGATACTAGTTGATGTACCATAAGGCATTGTGCCTATTGGTACAATGTAAGTCTTCAAGGAAGACATACATGGATGGCAACATACCAACGTACAAAGCTAGGCTTGTGACGGAAAGGTATCGTTATCAACATTATGTTGATTACGGTTCAACCTTTTATCTGTTGCCATAGTAAATCCATTTTGATGATGCTTGTTGATACTGCATATTTCATTTATGAAATGTATC
The DNA here is from genome assembly GCA_019454045.1 of Zanthoxylum bungeanum. NCBI lineage: Eukaryota > Viridiplantae > Streptophyta > Magnoliopsida > Sapindales > Rutaceae > Zanthoxylum > Zanthoxylum bungeanum. The sequence goes on from SKCR01026314.1 coordinate 216,881, forward strand.
AGTTATAGATCAAAATTGCTTTCCTGAAAAGGAAACCGTTTGGAGGATGCTTACAACATCCTGACGATTTTGTATAACCGACAAACAAGGTTTGCGGGTTATTCGATCCATGTTTGGATTGATGCAAGCATTAGATTGTTGGAACTGTCGTTTTGAAATAATCATAATGGTTTATGATTTGACTCAAAACGAAATAATTCTTGTGTATATGAGGAGGTTAGTGGGAGCGCACTGATAATGAAATTCCTATAAAGCAATCGGTGAAAGCTTGGCTTTCATAAGAAATTCTCCGTATAATTTTGGGGAGTAACAACCTTTATTCAAGGAATAAAGATCTACTGGGATAGATTTGGAGTTGTTAACACTCTCTGGGAAATTGTACATTTAAAATGTACTTGATATGGTGTCTCATACGCTTTGAGCATATGGAGTCACAATCAGGACAATCCAAGTGATAGTCACTGGATTGAAGTTAAGGACATCTATTAGTATCTTAGATAACTAAAGATGCTGTCTTAAACTATGGAGAAGGAGAACTTGAAGTGACTGGGATCACTACCGCAAGTTTCCAAACAGTTAAATACTGCGGTACTATAAAGTTTGAATAATGGGACAGTGAGCTGGAAATCTTCCGAGCAAGATACTGTTGCCGAATAAACAACAAATGCGGATTATTGCTGTAGCTGAGGCAGCAATAGAAGCCATTTGGGTCGATAATAAATCTAATTAGATTAGATATAGTTCTGTTAGCAGCTGAGTTAGGCGTCAGCACAAGGCTAAAGAATTAAAGGTCTCATCGACGATCCAGATATATACTTCTATATTCATTTGATTCGTTCGGATCATACATCGTGGCGATGTGGTGATCGTATAAATCGCGTCAGACGATAATCATGGAAATCCGCTAACGAAAACCTTTTCTCAGCAATTTGAGCGAACCGTACATAGTTCGGGTGTGGGACACTTGAGTGACTGGCTATGTGCCAAGTGGGAGATTGTTGGACAAAATGACCCATAGCGTCACTATTTGTACCGATCATTGTGTTGTTGTACAAATTAACTATGTGACAAGGAAATTGCACTCTCATCATTTGTGATTAGATCACCTTAGATATATAAATGAAGAGAGGTCCCTATGATTAGTTCCTGGATTGAGAATGATATGAGACAGTATCAGTCCACAAAGGATTAATCATTAAATATCCCTAGCCGGAGTATTATCGAGACTGGACATCGATAATGCGGAATAGGCTAGTATTGCACTTGTGCGCGTTGTGAGGGCACAACGGCATAGTTCTCATATATATAAGTATTGGATACTTATGCAAGTGCGATAGGAGGTTGTGTTTCATCGATGGTACGGGAAACAGCTTCGCTCTGGATAGACCCCTCGGAATCCCATTGGTATTATGACTATGTGTCTATGGGAGTCCGACATCAGGGTAGGTGTATTTGGTCTTAACCTGAGACTTACACCGCTAATGCTTACGACAATCAATATGCTTTAGTTGAGGTCGTCCAGGGCTGTAACAGGTTCTGTGTACGCCAATTCTGGGTATATTGAGAATCGTAGAGTATTGGGTGTGATGTCAAGACGGAAGTATCACTCCAGTCATAGTGGAGATGATGTCACGCAGGATACGGTATTAGTGCTCTTAAGTGCTGGCCGACCATCGGGATATTATGACAAGGTCATGTATATCCGATTATAGAGACTAGTTACCAGACATCCGATATGTGCTTCGGACGGGGCAGACACTTATCCAGCCCCAGCCCTAGCACGTGACTATCCGATACTGGGCCGATATACATAATACTTGGTATACTACGCTTGATATAGATCTTAAATATTCTTAGATGAATATGACCAGAGAATTGGGTAGACTTCGTGCTTTGCTAGAAGCCGATCTTGTCTCGTAAATCGGTAGAACGTAGTACTTGGTACGTACGTGATTCGGATACTTCGACGACCGTATTTACTGCCAACATATCCGGGGATCTCATGGGTCGCTTCCCAGTGATCCACCGATGTCGCATGACTCGCACATTTATTAATCTGGGATTAATTTGATGAGAGAGAAAATTAATCTAGGATTAATTACGGAGATATTTTATCTAGGATAAAATATCGTCTAAAGAGAGAAAATGATTAATTCGAAATTAATCGATTAAATTAATATATTCGATATATTAAACGAAATTAGATTTCGACGCGGAATTAAAATTAGATTTTAATTCGGGCGAACGAATTAATTTAGAATTAATTCGTTAGCGACGTGAATAGTGAATTTGCTAGGCGTAATCATTTAATTACGACGCGACGGAAAATTCGCTAATTGAGAATTAGCGAACCCGAGCCCGAGTGTGATTGCGAGCGCATTCGTATTTCGAATTCGAGTGCGGCAACGCAAATCACATCAAGCGTCAAATCATTCATCGCATCAAGCGTCAAATCAAATGTCACTTTGAGTGATGTGATTGATTGATGTGATTGATTGATTGAAAGACACATATCACTTTATTAAAGTAAAATGAATAGTTGATGTGTGTTGTTGGAATAGTGTTTGGTGGTTGTAAAGCATTTACTTTTTGATTTTAATTAATTGATTAGTAATTGTTTGATATATTTTTATGAAAAATATATAAAGTGATTTTGGAAATCATTTACTAACCTAATACACACTTTCCCTCCTCTCTTTCTCTTTCATTTTATTCACGCCCAAATGGGCAGTAAAATGCTCACTGGTTTCTCTTGTTTTGGGCGTGAGTTTGGGAAGAAATGTGCTTGATTTTGTGGCAAAATCAAGAAGAGCTAGCACTCTGAGAGACTTGCGAAGGTGGTAGGGAAGTTCACCCATGAGTCGGGAACCATTCGACGAAGATTCGAAGCTCAAAACTTGACTCAAAACTGAAACTGTCAAGGCAGTGGACTGCACTGCAGTTGCGTTTTTGCAAGGGAAAAATCAATTTCGTTTGTTGCCGATTCATCTCAACCGATCGATGTGAGTATTCCGCTACCTCCTTTGATGTATGAACACATGTATTTCATTGCTTGTTTGATCTTGGGACCTAGATATAAACCTAACATGATGACATATCATTTCTTGGAAATGATATTCCCATAAAACAATTGGTGAAAGCTTGGCTTTCATGAAAATTCTCCGTAGAATTATTGGGAGAAACAACCTTTATTCTAGGAATAAAGATCTACTGGAATAGATTTAAAGTTTTTAATACTCTCCGAGCACTCGTACATTGAAAAATATACGCGACCTGGTGTCTCATACGCTTTGAGCATATGGAGTCACAATCGGGCCAATCCAAGTGATAGTCATTGGATTGATGTTAAGAACATCTTTTAGTATCTTAGATGAACTAAGGATTATTTCTGAATCTATGGAGAAGGAGAACTTGAAGTGACTGGGTTCACCGTTGCAAGTTTCCTAACCGATAAAACCGACTATAAGTCGTAACAATGATACTATAAAGTTTGAATAACGGAACAGTGAGCTGGAAATCTTCCATGCAAGATAATGTTACCGAATAAACAACAAAAGTGGATTATTACTGCAGCTGAGGCAACAATAGAAGCCTTTTGGATCGATAATAATCCTAATCAGATTAGGAGTACTTTTGTTAGCAGCTGAGCTAGGCTTCAGCACAGGCTAAAGAATTAATGGTCTCATCAACGATCCAGATATATACTTCGATATTAATCTAATTCATCCGGATCATACATCGTGGCGATATGATGATCGAATAAATCGCATTAGATAATAATCATGCATATCCGTTTACGAAAGTCTTTCCTCAGCAGAAGTTTGAGTGAACCATACATAGTTCAGGTGTAGGACACTTGAGTGATTGGCTATAGGCCAAGTGGGAGATTGTTGGACAGTTATGACCCATAGCATCACTATTTGTACAGATCATGGTGTTGTTGTACAAATTAACTATGTGACAAAAAAGATTGCTCTTTTATCATTTGTAATTAGATTACTAAGATGTATAAATAATAGAAGGTCCATATGATTAGTTCCGGATTGATAAGATATGAGACAGTATCAATCCATGAAGGTTTAATCATTAAGTATCCCTAGTCGTAGTATTATCGACACTGGACATCGATAATGCGGAATAGACTAGTATTGCAATTGTGCGTGTTATGGGAGCATAACTGCATAGTTCTCATATATTTGGGTATAGGATACTCATGCAAGTGTAATAGGAGGTTGTGTTTATCGATGGTACGGAAATAGCTTCGCTCTGGATAGACCCCTCGGAATTCCATTGGTAGTATGACTATGTGTCTATGGAAGTCCGAATCAGGGTAGGTGTATTTGGTCTTAACCTGAGGCTTGCACCGCTAATACTTGCGACAATCAATATACTTTGGTTTTTGTCATCCAGGGCTTTAACAGGTTCTGTGTTCACCTCTTCTGGGTATATTGAGAATCGTAGTGTATTGGGTGTGATGTCGAGATGGAAGTATCACTTCAGTCATAGTGGAGATGATGATCACGTAAGATACGAAACTGGTTCTCTTATGTACTGCAGTCATCGGGATAATATGACTAGGTCATGATTATCCGATTATAGAGACTAGTTACCAGAGATCCGATATGTGCTTCGTACGGGGCATACACATTTCCAGCCTCAGGCCTTGCATGTGACATCCGATACTGGATCGAAATACGCAATACTACGTATACTACGCTTGATATAGATCACATATTCTAGTAATAATATTTCTGGAGAATTGGGTAGGGACAGTGCTTTACTAGAAGCCAACCATGTCTTGTAAATCGGTAAAAACGTAGTACAAGATACGTACGTGTTCGGATAGTCCGACGACCAGATTTAATGCCAACATATCCGGGGATCTCATGGGTCGCTTCACGAAGATTTACCGATGACGTATGACTCTGACTTTATTAATCTGGGATTAATTAGTAGAGAGAGAAAATTATTCTGGGATTAATTGCAGAGATATTTTATCTGGGATAAAATATTATTTAAAGAAAGAGAACGATTAATTTGGAATTAATCGATAAAATAATATATTCGATATATTATACGAAATTGGATTTCGACGCGGAATTGAAATTATATTTTAATTCGGGCAAACAAGTTAATTTAGAATTGATTCGTTAGCGACATGAATAGTAATTTTGCTGGGCATAATTATTTAATTACGTCGCAACGGAAAATTCGTTAATTCGGAATTAGCAAACCCGAGCCTAGGAGTGTTTGCGGACACACTCGCATTTCAAATTCAAGTGCGGTCCACAAGTCATATCAAGCGTCAAATCACTAGTCAATCAAGTGATAGAAGTCACATCACTTTGAGTGAAGTGATGCTTGTCATCATTGATGTGAATAGTGATGGAAATTAATGGAAGAGTGTTAGACACTCAAGTGTGATTAAAAGACATATACCATTATTTTATTAACTGGTATTTGACTTTTATTTTGGTATTAGATATACAAAAAACACACAATTCTTTTTCTAATTCATTCTCTCTCTCCCTTATACGATTTTGGAAACCCATCTTTCCCTCATCTCCCTCTCTCGGCTTTGAAGCCATTTTCTTCTCCATTTCTTGGCTAGGCCGAAAATAACAAGAAGAAAATTGGAAGATTTGTGGCAAATATTACCATTGCTAGCACATGAAGGGTCATCCAAGGTGATAGGGAACTAACTTGTGAGCATGGAATCTACACACAAAGCTTGGAGCTTCAAGGATCACCATGGCCGAATTTGGAGAACACAAAGAGCAGCCCACTGCCGTGAGCTTCCAATGAGGAGCTAAGGATTTGTGTTCATCGCATCGTAAGCCGATCAATATAAGTATGTTTCCGCCGTATTTCTTGCTTGATTTGATCCTTGGGACTTAAAAGAAACCCAACAGGGAGACCTAGTTATGGGCAACCATGACCGGCGTAAACACACACGTATAACGCAAGCGCACATATCGTTCAAGTAGTAAAAAAATATCGATCCTACGAGGACGTAATTCCTACTATTGTTATTAATTGTTGATACTATTTATTTACAAATATCTAATTGAGGGAGAAGGGAATTGATTGCTTGAATGATTTGATTTGTAGATTTGCTAAATAAATAAAAAGATAAAAAGACAAAAGAAAATACTAAGGAAAATAAAAGACTCAAAGATTTAGGGTTGTGAATCATTCTAATATCTTTAAAAAGATGAAGTGATTATTTAAAGTTTGTGTAATAAATCGGTTTACTAACCTGGAACATGAATTTATGTGAAAGCATATGTCGATGGTCAGACACAAATATCCAGTTTAATCCAATTGAACCATATGTCTATGTCAACCAAATTATCTGGATTCATTAAGTTTAAGTTCTAATTATGGCTACCCCCGCCCGACAGGTATATGTCTATCCTGTAAGGAAATCTATTAAAGGGTTATTTATCATCAAAGAAGATCATTGGCTATTAAGTCAAAGGTTGAAACCTAAAATCCCTATGTCTAGTTCATTTTAGATTTACCACATCAATCTTATTGGTGATCAAACAACACGAAGCATTTAAGCCTTAATAAGTAAACCTTTAAATTACCTAAATTATAAAATAACCTCTTATAAACCGGTGATATTAGATTTCATCACAACCTAGAAACTAACTTAGTTATAACACATAGTTATGACAAATAAAAAAAAAGACATAAAAATTACTAAAAAGTAAATGCAAAAAAAAAAAAATGCTAAGGTAAAAATAATTAACTTATACTATTTACTATATAGATATCTCCCATAAAATAATATATAATCTTGTGATATTTTAAACCAACAGTCAGGAATTGCGGTATCCTGATTAAGTCAAATTTAAATATATCAGCCATAAGGCGGAACAGAAATATAAACTTAAACCAACCGTCCAGTATGGCGGCATCCTCATTAAGTCAGGTTTAACCAATTTAAATTGAATAACCAACCGTCCGGAATGGCGGTATCATTTATTAAGTCAGGTTTTAAATAGTTTATATATTATATTTTAAGGGAGATTAATCTAAATAGCAAAAGTAAAAGTATTAACTTGTTACCTCAGCATGGAGAAGTTACCCCCTCATGGAAGAATAAAAACTACTATTTATAGAAGAGAATTACTACTACAAATGTAAATAAAACTGAATAAAAGAAACTAAAGAAGAGAATTCTCAATTTATTTATAAGGATTTCAGAGGATGAGGTACATTTGAAACTTAAGAAATCAAACTCAATTTATAGGCAAAAAAAATCCAAATTTTTATTAATATTTTTCTGATTTTGTTTATTTTATTTTATTATTAATTAAAATTTTTTTTGGATCGCTGAATTTTCGACACGTGGCTAAAAAAAACGGCTCGTTGAATTTTTGACACGTGGCATGCGGTGCACGTTAATAGATTGCTTGTGATGATGACACGTGGCATGGTGCACGTTAGCAAAGTCAAACTTGGCAAATTTGACTTGTTGACCTGGCGCATATTAGCAGTCTCCGGTGCATGTTAGAGGTCGGGACGCCCAAAATTACCAAAATACCCTTTTTGCCAAATTTCACAGTTTTGCTCCAAATCACCTCCAGAATGTCCTGAAACTTTATTTATCTACAAAATAACACAAAACACATCAAAATATTCACAAAACTCAAGAAACTATACAAAATATTAAGTTAAATGAGTGGGAAATAGTGATACATTTATCACTCATCACACCCCCAAACCTAACATTTTGCTAGCCCTCTAGCAAAATAAAATAACATAATAAAATTTTAACTAAGCCACTTTCGTACGAATCACGATTGCATTTAGCATATGCAACAAGCCTTTAAACCCCTAGGTGTCCCTAGTGGACGAGTTGTAGTCTCGTGAGGGTTTACAGCAATGATACCCATAAACATTTTATAAAGGTAAAAATGAAGTGAAACTAATGCACACAAAAGCAAAAAGACAAGAGAAAAGAGAATAAAGAAGTTAGTGACTAATTAGGTGAAACTTCTACTCCAAGTTTACTAGTTGTTTTGTTTCATTCTAAATTACTGAATAAGTAAATTCTCCGATTATTTTTACCATTCTTCATATACACAGCGAACAAAATATTAAACAACTCATTTTTGCCCAAAACAGTCATAAGTGTAGTTGATAAGAGAGTAATATTTTTGTCCTACAGTCTTATCAGAATTCACATCTTTTGTAGTAATGGAATAAATTTTTTTTGATTTTTCTGATTTTTTTCATTGATTTTTTTTCTCTATTTTTTATTTATATACAATATCTTCCATCTATGTAGCGAGCTTTAGGTCGGTGGCTCCCAAACCAGTTGGCTTTAGGGCATCAGGTGTTAAGACACCCCTAAGGACTTAATTACTCAGACTTCAGATATATATATTTATTTTTTTCAGCATCTTTTTGATCTATGTAGCGAGTGTTGGGCTAGTGACTCCCAAACTAGTTGGTTTTAGGGCACTAGGTGTTAAAACACCCTTACAGACTTAATAACTCGGATCTCAGATGTTTTTTTTTATTCCATCACTTTTTGTAGATGCTTCTCCAATTAAACTATAGCACTGAAAATTGCAAACTTTTCAATTTTATCTCATGTCTGTATGTTACCATGTATGTTGATAATACCTGCCAACTAAGTATATGCAGATCAATTTTAGTCAGTTTTATGGAGAATTTACAAATTAAATAATTCAAAGGGAAATAAACAAAAATTAACTTGTTTCGAAAAAATGGGTTTGAAATACGTCTCAGGAGTGAGAATTCCTTACACAGCTATCTCTTACCAATTTCACCATTTTAGTCAACATAAAAACCATAAACATAAAGAAATAACTTCTACTGGTCATGGTGTGTGACTAACTGTCGAATGGAATTCCCGTTGTAGATTCCCCAGAGGGAGGGTGGAGCGAGGCTCACTTAGGTACCCAAGCCTCTTAGGCTCTTATCGCTTGGTGACAGGAATAAACAATGAGTCCTCCAAACTAGTCTATCACAACAAGCTACTGGGGAATGATTATCTAGGTGCCTTCACAACTTTTCCTTATAGAGAGGTAGTGAGTGAAGGAAGACACCAAACCATTTCCTAACTTTAAATATGCCTTTGTTTTTGAAATTTTTTTTAAATTTGTTTTTGTATTTTTCGAAAAATTTTGGACTAAAAATAAAAATACAATAAAAACAAGATACTATTAACTATTCCTCACCCCCAAACCTAAATGAGACATTGTCCCCAATGTCTTAAACAGTAGAAGAAGAGTTTAGAAGATAGTACCTGGTTAGCTGAAATTCTACAGGAAAATTAAAGGTTAAGATCCAGATTTATTCGACGCTTCTTACCACGATCATCTTCGGACCATTTTATCATTGAAAGGACATGGTCAATTTGTGGTTCATAGGCTATGAGTTGGTCTATTAGATCCGGAGCAGTTCTGGCAGTAAAAAGTAGTTATTTCAAAGGTTTTGACACGAACCCATTTCTCCAGGCATCATCAAGAAACACACAAAGAAAATCATAAAATCCATCAACGTTAAACAACCCAATTGGTTTCTGGTGTTTGTTCAGGTTCGCCCAATATAGTACTATAAAAATTTCCTCCAATGTACCCAAGCCACCTGGTAAAGCAATAAAAGCATCAGCACGGTTAATCATTTCTAATAGTCGTTCAGACATACCTAGCACGATCAGTTCCTCTCCGTTTGATGGTTCAATAAATTTGCTTCTGCCAAGGGATTTGGGATGATTCCCAAAACGTGACTGCCTCCTTCTTGTACAGCCTTTGAAATGATCCCCATAAGTCTAAGATTTCCTCCTCCATATATTAAGTGCATATTCCTTGCAGCTAAGACTCGACCCAATTCCTTTGATGCTTCTACGTATTGTGGCTTAACACCAACACTACTTCCGCAAAACACACAGATGTTTTCAACTCGTCTTCTTGAAGTGGCTTCCATTTTTTTATGTATTTATTTCTCAACTCTGGATGCCTTCAAAAGTGCAATGACGGGCTGAATTTATAGTACCTGAAAAAGGGTGAGTAATAATAGCACTAGTATCTTCCAAAGGAAGCTTGTTAGCTAAACAAAACAAAAGAAATCGTGAAAGGTCAAAAAGTCTGGATCATGTCTACGAAAATAAAGATAATTACAACAGAAAAGCGAATCAAAGCAATAATTAAGGCAACGGAATTGTGTACGCAATACGCCACTCGCTCAGTATAAATTCCTTAGGATATGTCTCAAGAATTAATTCTTTACTCAGCCATCGCTAATGAATTGGTTCTCATCTTTATGATTGCCAAACACCATTCCTTCTGTCTTAAAATGCTCCATTTTTGATTTTCCCTACAAAACAACACACAAAATTAAAAATTCTACAACATATATACACAAAATATGAAAACAAAAATTACAACAAATTGCATAGGTTGCCTCCCTGCTAGCGCTAAATTTTTCATCTTCAGCCAGACGTGATTGAAATCTATATGTCAAGGAGGTTTCAACGTCGTTTTAGAAGTCCTATTAAAGACACTCCCGTGAGCGTTGCTTTTGAATGGTCTCTTCCAACAGTAAGGTGGTAAAAAGAATTTTGACTCATTTAGTGCTT